>CM041783.1:29132473-29689908 GCA_023374045.1 Limonium bicolor | reverse complement strand
TCGGCTTCAATGATAACAGCAACCTGCAACAAGCCATAAAGGCTCAGCGATAAACGCTGAGTATGCGGGCCTGGACCCTATTGGTCACTTGTCATTTTAACCATCTTGATATTAGATTGATTTCATGCTTTACCATTTTACAGTTATAATCAATTGTAACAATAACAGTAGTAACCATACAATAAAACACAATCGTTAACACACATAATATTTCCACGCAGCATAACCAATGAACAATAAGGTGAAAACAACGAGGATAACAAACGAGTATTAACTCCCGTCCTTGGCACAAGAGTCCAATATTGTTCACCAATATATGAGCTAACAGGTTGTTATAATTGTTCAGTTATGCCTAATGACATCGTCTCGTTATAACGACGTGTCTCTAGATTACCCATACGTTATGGCGGGTCACCCACGGCAGTAGCCACTCCAACGGTAGAGTCTCCGACCAACGAACCATTCTAGTTCACGGGAAATTTCTTGATACTTACGGACCCGTACGCGGACATCCTGGTATCGTTTTTGTGATCACAGCGCGCACCAAGAGCCACATCCTCTTGGCTTTATTACATCTATACCATCGCATCGCATTACCAATTTTTCTAACAAAGCGGACTAAAGTCATTAGTCCAATCCGAAGTATGTAAACTTGGGATCCAGTGCTAGATACGAGAGCGGCATTTAGAAAAGGCCAGTGCTCCGTAATTAAGTCTCGGATAATATACATATCTTATTATCCTAGTGCTACAACGTTTTTCTAACGTTCCTTATAATACTCATATAAGATAGCACCATAGCCGCTAGTTCGTTTTATATACGGGTTCATATATACGAACCAATACTGTTATCGCAAAATAAATAATAAGCAGCTTAAATATACAGTTCATGCAATTAATTCACACATAGTCGGAACCGAGGAAGTCCTCAGAGACAATCAGAGACACATAACCACATGCAAGTTATCAAACAGTTTCCGGGCCCTTTCTTAGGTCAACCCGGATCAAACCCTTCTTCACATACCGTACACCTTAGACCAAGGACGCGCAGTGTAGTCCACTAAGCTTGTCGAGCGCGCACGTCTGACAGGCGATCTAACAATACGAAGAACGCTAAGTGTCAATCCACACGACAATATGCTTTGGTGTTTCCGAATAACGTCAGTACCCCGGTATTACATCCCCGATTTCAACTGTTACTAGTTAAGGTGTCGTTATCCTTAAATCTCTTACTCGTAGTAAGTATTAATATTCGGTTTAACAAAGACGTCGGTTTTTATACGAACGTCGTAATTAACGTTTTCAAACTTAGGAATTACAGTTTCCAACCGTAGTATTTAAACAAGCGTTACGCTTTATACAAGCTCGTTCGTTCTTGTATATTTTAATTCAACTGTTACATCATGCATAGGTATTGCTATATCCTATAGTCGCATGCATGGTTATATTTTATAACCTATGGTTGCATGTATTCCATGCAACGTTAGTTTATAATACACGATAGATTATTAATCCCCGATATACCTTACGTTCTACAACTTCTCATTTGTGTAACAACTTGTAATCAAATAAAACCTTATGACATTATAGTATACAACTATACTTACATGTTAACATTTATTACCTACTATTATATGGTTTGTAAACCATATAATATATGCATATTATTTGCGCCAGCATATATATATATTATACACATTAGTTTCTAATGAAATAAGAAACTTTATATTATATACATATTATTCTTTATGCAAGGTTTATTTAACCATTCCAAAATCTTATATTAACCATAATATCATATAGTATGACACTTTATGTCATTAAACTTTATAAATATAGTTTTGGAAATCATTATTATTACCGAAGATAGCTTATATATATAATACACTTATTCCTCCTTATACTTATAATTTCCATTAATTACAATATTCCCTCATAACTTATACCATATTATAAATATCTTATTTTATAGCATCTAAACTTTGTAATAAGATATAATCCATAGTTTTACATTATTTCCTTTTAATTGCCGAATAGGCATGCTTGTTATATTTCATTTCCTTTCAAATCCCATATTTTTTTTAAATATTACAATTTTCTCCACAATTTTATAACATTCCATACTTATCATATATTATAACATTTTAAATCATACTGTATGTAAACTATATAGTTCGATATTTCCGAAAATTACCAAACAGACCCCTAGGTCCTGTTTTTTTTTTTTTTAACCCTTAACTATCCATATTTATACTTTTACCACAAATCTTATAATATTTTTACATATCATATGTTATATCATTCCAAGCATTATATTATTTATAACATATAGTTTGCATATGTTGTTTCTTTCCATATTACCGAACAACCCTTAGCTGTTTGGTACATTTCTTTTCCAGCCACCATATTTTCTGTCTGTATTTACATATTAGCCACATATATTATCATAATGTTTATATAGTGTTATAACATAAGGTTTTAATATATGTTGCTCATATAACCTATAGTTTTTCTTCAATGCTTTCTAAAATCATTTAATTAATTCTTATGACATTATATGTCATCTAAACCTTATATTATCAACTAAAAATGTTATAAAACCTTCTAATACATAGTTTAGCTATTTTAAACCTTATTGTTCTCGGCTTTTATTTCCCATGCCCCATATTTTTTATAAATTATGTTTTTGACCCATAATTAATTTCCTTGATCTTATAGGTCATTAATACATCAACTAACCAACCAAAAATGTTATTACACACTTTAATACACAATTAAGTTATATAATCCCCATAGATCCCACAGCTAACATATATGTGTAATAAAATTTCATAAAAAAACATATTATAACATAAGGTAAGTATTTCTCACCTAGCTTTGATTTTTCCAAGCTTCCACACACCAAACAGCCTTCAAACCTCTCCAAATGCTCACGGCTGAGTTATAGAATTCTTAAATCAGTTTCCAACATGAACCAATGCATTAGCTTAGTTAACCTATCATTTAATGGTGGATTTTCCTTACTTTATTAGGTATATCCTTAAGCTTCCTCTCTTCATTTTTGTTGTAGGATTTCCCATGGTAACAGCACCATGCGGTAGCATTTGTGCATGGAAAAGAACACATATCAGTCATGTAACATAAGGATCGTTAAGGGTAGTTTTGTGCTTAGTAAAAGGCATGGTATATACCTTAATATGAGCTGACCTTAGAGGCTATTCACGCCTGTTTTTTCAAGGCAATGAAAAGTATTAAAACACCATGTAAACATACTATGTAACCGGTAGATATCAGTGAGGAATGGTGGTAATTTTTGTTACCGAAACTCACCAACAAAAGGAGTCCTTGTTGGGATCTTGTTCCTTCACTAAGTGCTGGGAACCTCTTCTAGTTTTGGACGTGAAGAAAGCAAGAAAAGAGCTCAGTACAAGCTGGTATATTACCGGTAGAACAGAGGTATAAATGGGGAGACTTCTTACCGTAAGTGGCTGAGAATGGAAGGCTTGTGCCTAGATTTTTTTTTCTTCACAAAGCTGGGAGCTTCCTCTGGTTTTTACGTGAAGAAAAACAAGAAGAAGGGCTTAGTACAAGCCATGAATACTACCGGTAAGACAAGGAAGAAGGGAGTGGATAGAGCTCACCAAAACATGGCCAAACAAGAGTGTTTTGCTTGAACTTTGCCACTGCTTGAACCCAGGTGCTACTCCTCTGTTTTTGTACGTGAAAGAAGGCCAAGAAAGGAGCTTATAAGAGCTGGGAATAACTGGGTATGCAACCGGTAATGGAAGGTAGATGCAGTGGTTAGTTAACGTTTGATGTTTACCTTAATAAGATACAAGAATTAACTCCCTTCTCTTCTTCTCTTTTTCAGGCGAGAATCTACTCAACTTCATGCATTAACACAGCTTTGTTTGCTGTATGAAAATCAGAATGAATAAGTCTTTTGAAAGAGGAGAGTAAGAGGAAAAAAGATGGGTATTTTTGAGTCAAAAACTCTTACCTATAGCAGGAGGTAGCAGCCATGGAAGATTGAGTGTTATTCTCGGTTTAGAGCAGTAAGGAAGTTGGGATGTTTACGTGATGGAGAAGAAGATACCGAACAGAGAAAGGTACAAATAGAATAAAGAAATCGGCTATGATGATGTTGTATGTGTAGATCGGGCAAGAAAGTCAAGGTGGTATTTCTATCCATGTGGGAAGCTTCCTCTGATTGGAGTAGCTCCTAAATTATTTCCTTATACTGCTGGAGTTGTCGGTAAGTAAGTAGTAGTTCGGTAGATGGGATTGATATATATTATATGTCACATTTGAACTGAAAAGGAACTCACCATTATGGCCTCAATCGGTGGCCTTTTGCAGGTTGTTCAAATGGATAAGGTGATCAGATCAAACAGACGGTAATGATCAGAGAAGGTGGGAAGATAATGTTATTAGTTATTTAATGTAATAATGTGTAATGAACTTGCTTTAATAATGTAAGTATGGTGAGTCACATTCATTTGTTTTGTAACCGGCCACTCACCAAGGAAAAACTATCCTTATTAATCGGCAATAGGTGTGCAAGGTGGGTAAAGGTAGTTTGTTTAATATTGTAAAAGTGTAACAACTCACTTTAATAAAGTATATGCTATGAGTCACATTTAATTGCAAATGGGTACGGTGACTTGCCTGGTTAATAGCCTTAAACTGGCGGCAATTATTAGCCAAGGTCATGGGCACATATTGACCATGGACATGATTAAGAGATTAAATGTTATTTTTGCACTATTTGGTTATTATTCACCAACCAATGTACATATTTTAGGTTTATTGAAAAACTATGATTTATACATTTTTAATGTGGTACATTATGTCACATTAGTATTTTTTTAAGGGTATTCGAGACCCTAAAATTAACAAAACTCATTTTGGAGACAATCTCACAAAAATGTGCTTTTAGGAAGCTTAGTGCACATTTTGTGTTCCAATGAGTTCCTGAGCTTGGTTTCCCTTGGAAACGGTTTTAATATATTCATTTATAAGTTATAAAGCTCTGGTCAAAATTTTAGGTCAAACGGCGTTCGTTTGGATATTTAATCACCGTAAAAGGTCAAAGGGTGTAATTCTTACTTTATGTTAAACATTGTTGTGTTTAATTTATTTTTAAGGCATGTTTAGGCCTTAATTTAATTGATTATATGTTTAATCAATGTTTAATTAAGTAGGGGTATTTCAATTATTCCCATTAGTTGTATCATATTGTACAACTTATATTAAGATTATTATCCTAACATGTAGCATTTTATGTTGTATAATTACAGCTCCTATGGTTTATTCCATAAACACCTTAGTTTATAAATCCATTTATTTATAGTTTGTCACATTATTTATGTGAGTACCCTTCCTTATATTAATTCCATTAAACCACCTTAATACCATATAATTGTCATAACATTTATGACATTGTAGACCATAGTCTAAAATTCATTTTCCAACTCTTATTAATTCGGTATATCCCTTGAATTTATTTAAATTCCCTTTTTGACCACATAACATTATGTAATGTTTACCATATACTAATCCATACTATGTGATATTTTTATTCCCTTTAACTTATAACCTATAGTCTTTATACAAAACTATTTATTATTGCCTCTTAGGCACCATAAGAAAATCTTATTCTTTTCCATAAACCATAGTTTCCTTTATTTACAAAATCACCCCTTTCTTTTTACCATGTTATATATACCATTTAATATACATTTCTAACTTATAAAAGAGTATAACCTATGGTTATTTTTTGTAAATTCCGAACAGCCCTTGTGCTATTCTATAATTGCCATTTGGCCCTATTTATAACATATAGTTCTTCCATATCATTAAAACCATATTTCATACACATATCTTAATAAATCTCTTAATAATTCTAAAAAAATCACCAAATTCCACCAAAGGGTTATAAATATCCTTATTAATCCATATACTTTTGGTATTTACCATTCCACCATCTATTTTTCTCCAAAGTGTCATAATGACATAATAACTATATATTATACATATATAGTTCATTTTAATTCCAAAATCCACCAAATAAATTCCTAAAAATTCCTAATAGCCCATGGGTGTTTAAAATACCATTTTACACCCTTAGTTTTCGGTAATATCATATTCACCACATATGTTATAAAAATATTACCATAGATTCTTATCTTATTATACAACCTTAAATAAGTTATTTAACTTATCTAATTTGGTCAAAACCTAGCATATGGTCACGGTTGACCACCTTAATATTTCCTTGACCACCAATTCCTTATAATTACGGTTTAGTACCCAAACTTTCTAAAATTCACCATTTAACCCCAAAACTTTATAAAATCTTATAAGCTTTATTTTAACTCCTTTTTTAACTCTAATTTTCGGCCTTATTATTCTAAAGCCCCCAAATTTAATTTAATTACATCTAAGACCCACTTCTTTTCGGTAATAATAGAATATCACCTAAACTTAAATAAAAACTTGTAAATGCATAAATAAAATGGCCTAAAATACATGGCCTTATTACAAACATTTGCTCACAAAATAAATTACACATAAATGTCCCAAAATAATATAATTTTCGGCCTCACCATAGATTCTTTGTTTAATTACCAAACTTCCACATAATGTCTTAAATTTGACACTTATGCTTGTTTAATTAGTTATAAAATTTATTAAACCATTCCTTAAACATTTTAAGGTCAACAAGACCTTATTTCACCTCTTCACTCACGCCAATTAATTAGGAATAGCTTAAACTTGTATTAATGTAACAAGTTAAGGTTTTAAGTAATTTATACCTTGATTTAACCTAGATAAACCTTATTTGGTTCGGCCACCTTAAGTAGAAATTCTCCACAGCTTGTTTTACATGTTTTCAAACAGAGAACAAGGCCTAGTTAGTCTCCAAGCAAGATCTAACCATAAGAAGTAATTTAATGTAAGATTTAAGGCAAAAATCACCTTAAGAATGCAAGGAGAGTTCAAGATGGTTTCGGCCTGAATCAAACACACCAAGGTGTTAGATCCACCATATTGACATAGGAAATAGCTAGATCTCAACAAACTACCTTGTTATTAGGTTTTACCTTGGAAAAATGCCTTAAAAGAGGGTATTTCCTTTGGATCTCGGCCACCTTTGCTCCAAATGGCTAACCAACAGATTCCAAATGAAAAGGAGAAGAAGGTGAGGCTATGACCAAAGTTTCACAGCCGAACTTGAAGGGAATCAAAAGTTATGAGCTTAAAGCACATTTTTAACTTAAATGGTCAAGGCTTGAAATTTCCTCCTTAGATCTGGTTATGTACGAAACCAACACTTCTCTAACCTCCAAATCACTCTACATAGATGTATAGAAAAGGTTGGAGTGTAGATCAATCGAAAAAGGAAAGAAAGATGAAGAAAATGGGCATTT
This sequence comes from Limonium bicolor, assembly GCA_023374045.1. NCBI lineage: Eukaryota > Viridiplantae > Streptophyta > Magnoliopsida > Caryophyllales > Plumbaginaceae > Limonium > Limonium bicolor. The sequence continues at coordinate 29,682,476 of CM041783.1, read as the reverse complement.
TTATGCCTTAAGAGCTTACCTAGAGCTTGAGATCTCATCAATGGTGCTTGGGAACCTTACCTACGGTGGAGGGGAGGCAAAGGGAGAGTTTGGCAGTGATCTCCACGTTTGGAATGGAGCTAATGAGAGAAATGACCTAGTTTTTCCTTAAAACACATTTTTTGCATTTTTTATGTTTTAAGTGACTTGATGACTCATCAAGTCTGTTGGGGTTGAATAATTGCAGGTTCAATCAGTGGAGAAAGCAAGAGGGGGCAGCCGTCCTTGATTGAGAGAGGTAGGGCTTGATTGATTCAAATTTGAATCAAAAATGAAGTAATATGTTACTTTATTTTATAAGTGAAAGATGACTCATCTTGTTTTGTTTTGTTCTTGCTTGGAGCCTTGGAGCAACGAAATACAAGGGAAAGAGGGGCTCCAATTCGGCTGGCTCATCACATGGGCAAGGTAAGTGGAGTCCACCTTTTTGTTTTATAAGGTAAAGTATGTCTTTTACTTATTTTATGCAAAAGTAAAGGTAGTATATTAAATTGTCACATGTCTCTTGTCTCTTGGTCTTTAAGAGACTTAATTATCTGATTTTATGTAGTCCATTTCGTGGTCAATGGTCAACATTGACCAACTTAGTCAATGTTGACCCAAACGGGCCCCACATTAGGGTTTTATTAATATTTTAATATTAAATTTGTAAAAATCATAAATTTCTGGAATTAAATTCCTAATATCATATAATATGATATTTATTATATTTAAAGGTATTATAACCTTTTAGCCCATTTAAAACCAATTTAAAAGGCGATTACACAAAAACGTGCTTTAAGGAGTTTTAGTGCACATTTTGTGTCCCAGGTGTTTCTGAGCTCTGTTTTCTTTGACAACGGTTTTTTGTGTTCCTTAAATGATATTTGATCATGTAATTCAATTTTATATCATTTAGAGGTCATTAGACCTTTAAGGTTTCTTAGAGCACATTTTTGCCCATTTTGACCTTGAAGCATGAAAGTGCTGTTCTTTGTTGTGAGTGTTGCCCAACAATTTAATATGTTTAATAATGTGTTAATATGCTTAGGACAAATTTTTAGGTCCTACATAGTTCATTTGGGTATTTATTTACCCTTAACAGTCAAAGGGTGCAACATCTTGTTTATGTTGACCACAGTTGTTTCAGTTGACTTTTAAGGCATGTTTAGGCCTTAATTAATGTGATTAAATATTTAATCCATATTTAATAAGTTTGGGGTATTTCAGCGTATTTTCTGCCAGTTAGGAAGACTTTCATTTGGAGCGTTTGGCTCGCTTGTACCTAGATGAGATGGTCAGACTTCATGGCGTACCTACTTCCATAGCATCTGATCGAGATCCGCACTTCGTATCAAGATTTTGGCACAGTCTGCATAAGGCCCTGGGTACGAGCCTGTAGTTCAGTTTAGCTTACCATCCCCAGTCGGATGGCCAGACGGAGAGGACGAACCAAGTCCTGGAGGACATGATGCGAGCATGTGTACTGGACTTTGGTGGTAGCTGGGATAAGCATGTGACTCTGATTGAGTTCGCCTACAACAACAGCTTTCAGGCAAGCATCGGTATGGCTTCGTTTGAGGCGTTGTATGGCAGGAGGTGCATGTCTTCCATCTATTGGGATGACCTGAAAAAAGAGTCTTGATGGGGCCTGAGCTGGTTCAGGGTGCAGTAGAGAAGATCAGGATGATTCAAGAGCATCTGCTAGTTGCTCAGAGTAGACAGAAGTGTTACGTAGATCAGAGATGCAGACCGCTTGAGTTTGATGTCGGGGATCACGTCTACCTGAGGGTTTCTTCAGTCAGGGGCATTGTCCGGTTTGGGAAGCGTGGAAAGCTCAGTCCAAGATTTATGGGTCCGTTTGAGATCTTAGAGAGGATTGGTCCAGTGGCATATCATCTAGCCTTGCCTCCATCTTTGTCAACTATTCATAATGTGTTTCATGTTTTGATGCTGAGGAAATACCTTCATGACCCGTCCCATGTGATCGACTATAGCCAGCTCTAGATTCGTGAGGACTTCAGTTATGAAGCGGTGCCCACTGTATTCTGGCTAGAGATGTTCGTCAGCTCCGTAGTAAGACCCTGCCTATGGTTAAGGTGCAGTGGTCTGATCAGTCAGAACGTGAAGTGACTTAGGAGCTCGAGGATGAGCTGCGTGCCAAGTTTCCCTCCCTTTTCGATTAGTGAGGTGAGTCAATTTCGAGGATGAAATTCTTTTAAGGGGGAGGTGATGTTATAACCCGGATTTTGTAACATTATTATATACTCGGTTTATAAGGTTTTTTAAGTTGGATTCTATTCCTTATGTCAGTGGGACACCGACGGCACTCCTTTATTAGTCAAGGATGAGGAGGTCTTTCCCTCAAATTAGTTAAGGTATATGATTTTGTTTTAAATAAGGAAAATAAACCTTATTTATTATTATTCTTAGCTGATCATTATTTCACATCAGTTGAATCATGGAGCATCTTTCGGCGTGCGTTCAGAACGACAGTTTTTCCTCTTCCTCCTTCTCCAAGTTTCTGTGTTGAGTGTTGTGTGAATTCCTCTTTGCTGCTCTGAATCGCGTCGCTCATTGTGGGTGTCAGCTGGGCGTTCTCCATAAGTTATTTCAGGTTTGTAATTCAGATTTGTAGTTCGGTTCTCGTTCTCCCCCCTCTATAGTTTCTGAATTTGAATTGTGTGTGGTTGGAATTCAGCGACTAGGACTCTGCGTTCGGATTGTGGATTGTTAGAGACTGCCCTACATCTGATCATTGAGTATTCTGCACTTCCAAAATCAGGTTTGAATTGCAGAATTTGAGGCTTCAATGTTTGGGCTCCTCCTTATCGTTTTCTGATTTGGGTATGTCAATTGTGGAAATTCAGTGGTTGTTGATTCACATCTGGTTGACAGATTGTTTGGGCTTCTCCTACTGCTTCAGATTGTGTAACGACTCCAAAACCACCCTGGTTGAGAGACCGTTACACGCCGCGCGCTTATTACCTAAGACACGCAAGGCTACACTAGCGAATTCCCAAAACAGAACTGAAACTCATATATTTTCAAATAAACAATTACAACATGTCTTTACAATACACAGGGGGAAGCCAAACTGAAATACAATGTACAATCTAATTACAACTGGGCACCATGGCCAAACAAACTGAAATACAGAGCTCAAAAGCCAAGACAGAAAGTAGAAACTAAATCTCTAAGCGCTGACTAAAACCTGCAAATCAGACGGAGATAGGGGTGAGCAAAACAATTGCTCAGCAGGTGATAAACTTCATCAGCTGAGCACGCTCAAAACATAATCTGAACATACCAATATATACATATACGAAAGCGCTTAGCCAGAGCGAAATCAGAGACAAAGCAAAAGTCTTTCAAATAGACAGAAGTCTAAAGCAGAAGGAGCTAAGCGGTGGTCAAAACAGATACTCAATAGCAGAAGGTAACAGAAGCTGAAAGCTCGACGAAATCAGAAGCTTAGCAAACTCAAAAGCTTAAACATAATCCGAAGCTTAGCAAAATCAGAAGCTTAGCAAAATCCAGAACTTAGCAGAAGACGGTAAGCACACAGTAGACCATCTCAAATCAAATACAGACAGAGCAAACGAAGCAGAGCACTTACAAAATCAGAAATCCTCAACAGACAGGAAGCACACAGCAGCCTATCTGAGTTTGCAAACAGAGAGCAGCGGAAGTAGTACAAAAAACAGAGGTGTTCAAAGGACAGAAAGCACACAGCAGTCTGTCAAATACAAAAGCAGAGAGGACAGACGGAAGCCGAACAGAATACAACAGAAGTGGGACACTAGCATTCAAAGCATACAGACAGAACGGGTAAACAACCCGTGAACAGAACGAGGAAACCTCACTCGTAAACAGAACATGTGGAACACCTGTGAACAGAACGGGGATACCACCCGTGAAACAGAAGGACGTCCTACATAGCGCGCTACGAGATAGCTAAACCAGCCATCCACAGTTCAGATACAGAGAAGACTAGGTCCCAAAACAGAAGCTCGCAGAACAGATCAAAGCTTAATACAGAACAGAACAGAAGTCCTTGTCAGATCAAAGCAGAAAGCAGAAGCCTAACGAAATCAGAGCAGAAGCTCAACGAAATCAGAGCAGAAGCTTACTAACGGAAAGCCTTAGCAAAACAGAAGTCGTAACCCGACTAGTAAATACAAAGCAAAACTGAAGTCAGAGGTCGAATCACATTTTCAGAGCATATAAGAGGTCAATGGCTTATCGGAGACCTTCAAATCAGAAAACACTTAAACACATGCTAAAACACATAAAAACAGATAGCACTCGGAAAGAGGAATCCAACGCCGCAAACGACACTCAAAACGGAGCTCATACGAAGAAGTTATGGTCAAAACAGAGAGTAGTCCGAACTTGTGTCCTAACTTCGAAGCTCGGACACAAGCTCAGACTCAAATCAGAGGGGAAAATGAAGATGTCCGAACTTCGAAGTTCGGACTGAAGTTCAGACAGTTTTCCGGAAAAAGTTACGTGGTGAAGTCTGAGCTTCAAAGCTCGAATTATTTCATAAAACAGGGGTGTCTGAACTTCAAAGTTCGGACTGAAGTTCGGACACCTGCAAAACTCGAAAAAAAAAACGCGACAGAGGTCTGTCCTAACTTCAAAGTTAGGACTGAAGTTCGGACAGCCCAAAAAATGCAATTTCCAGAACAGAACAGAAACGAACAGAAACACTAAAACAAATCCAAATCGACACACACTTTCAGAAAACAACCTTGGGGGTTTAATCCATTGAAAAGGCATTAAATCAGACACAATTCATACACAACACGAAGTCAATTCATCGAGTTAAATTGTAGACCCAAATTCTCAAATCAGAAGCACTCAGAGTTCGCAAAACAGAAGGGAATCACAGTGGTAGATTCACCATTGTCAAAATACTTACATATCAAAATACGTAAAATAAATACCAATCCCAGGGTTGTAACGCATCAAAACGCAAATCTAGAACACACAAAATTACCACAAATCAGGAACCACACAAATATATACGGAAAACAACGGAACCAAAACCCCCTGGGTGAACGCACACAACCGAATCCATCTACCACCTACCTCACATCCGTAGCTAAGCCATCTCTAAGGACTCTACGCAACGCCCTCTTCAAACCTCCAATCGAACGACAGTCCCTCGAATTGAACCGCTCCCAAATACAAAATCAAAATCAGCAACAAAAGAAGGGAGGCTCAGCGAAGAAGAGAACCAAATTCACAACCCAAACCTGGTTGACGACTGACAGACGAACAGAATTCCACTGGTGGATCTCCAGCGATTAATAATTGGGAGAACATTAAAGTAGAGAATGAGCAAAGGGAGGAGACTTGAACGCGTAGAGAATGTCAAGAGAACCGTCAATGAGAGAGATGAAGGAAGGGGAATAATTGAACGTGAATTAGAATAAGAGAGAAGGAGGAATAAAATAGTTTTAATAAATCTCTCTCTTAAGGAATTAAAAAAAATAACAACAAGGAAGAAGACAATTGTAACCCTCCTTCCTCAAGCTAACATATTAACATTAGAAGAATGTCATAGACTTTCTAATATAAGATCAAATTAATGTAGACTCCCTTTGCGAATTAGAAAGAAAATTAAAAAAAAAATCTAGGGCATAACAGATTGTGAGTTCTACTACTAATCGAGGTAGGTGGTGATTCTGATTCGGTGGGTAAGTTCTCCCATGGGGAGTTAATTGTGAGGTTTTGAATTATGGTTAGCGAGTGTGGATTTTGATGTTCTTTCGGTGTCATTTTGATTGTGTTTTCTAATGGTTAAACCCTCATGGTGTTTTCTGATTCTCCTCTACGTTTGTGTGTGTTAATTGACAATGTTCTGTGGCTTCTATTTCCCCTGTTTCGTCGCTTCTGAACTACTGTTTTTGTAGTGTCTAAACGTCTGTCTGAGAATTGATGTTCGGATAGTGTGTTGGGCACTCTCTGACTTCTAAAGTTATGGGTGTGTCCGATCATCTGTCCGAACATTGATGTTCAGACAGAGTGCGAGGACGAATCTGGACTACAAGTCTCGGCATGTGTCCTAACTTGAATGTCCGGACAAATGTTCAGACACTCCCTGGACAACCCTCTGATTTTAGTTCGACTTGCGTCCGAACATTGATGTTCGGACACAAGTTCGAACACCACTTCGCATCTAATTTACATAAATTGTTGGAACTTTAATGTCCGAACACATGTCCAGACATCTTTGGTTTTGAGTCTCGACTTGTGTCCGAACATTGACGTTCAGACACATTTTCAGATATTTGGCTACTTTTGATTCTGAGTCTTGACTTGTGTCCAAACATTAACGTTCGAACATATGTTCGGATACCACTCTAATTTTGGCATAACTTCTCCGTCTGAACTTTATTTTGAGTGCCATTTACGGCGTTGGACTCCTCTAAGTCCCTACTACTGATTCTTAAGTATTTTGGGCATGTTTTCCTGCAAGTTTGCTTCTGTTTTTGCAATCTCTTTGTTTCGGGACACTGTACTTTGCTTCTGAGCCGTGAATGGCTGGGTCGAGCTATTCCGTGGTATACCATTTAGACGTCGTTCTGAGTGTTTGGTCATTCCCTTTCTGTTTTGTGGGGTTGATGAACCCTTTAGCCTTTTGGTCATTTCTGCGTTGACGAGGGATCTGTTAGATTCATGGGTCTTCGATCCTTTTTTAGTGTTGTACTTTGTACTGTTGTCCCCTTCTAATTGTAAACTTTGAGTGTTCTGAACTAGGAACCTGTGTGTTCCATTTTGCTATTGAATCTACCATCTTATGTCTGATTTGAGAACTGCGATTATGTTTATTCTCTTCTGCTTTAGCTTCTGATTTCAATTGTTTTAAGCGACCTCATTGATGACGGTCGCTGCTTACTGTGCTGTGGTTGTTCACCCCTTTCCACAACATATTAAATTTTTACAGATTGATCTATGGCTAAAGATCAATGCCTTGGAGTCTAGACATTTCTATGTATTTATGTTTGGATTATGAGACCTCTAAATTTACCGTTTGACATTCTATTTGATTTAGGCATTGGTATTTGTAGCCTTCGGGTGTAAGCTTTATGATTACATTGGTTACGTTTGTAAACATTGGATGTTTATACAAGTATTTTCCTCTTTTAGTTGTGCGCGTTCGGATTAGAGCCTTGTGGGCTTAGGTAGTGTAGCACGTGGCGTGTAATGGCCCTGATAGTTAGCATGTGTTTGGGGTAGTTATAGATTCAGGTTGAGATTATTTCTTTCTATGATTAAGGGGATGAATTAAGTGTAGTAACAAGTAGCAAAGAAGACGACACACGAACTTACGTGGTTTAATCTTGAATAATCTAGTCCGCGAGCGGTTTGACAGAGGTTATTACTAGAATCGTGTGTGTACAAGTGGGGAGAAGAGAGCATGCGTAAGGAGTTTTTCTTTTTTATTATCTCCTCCTATTTGTCCTTGTGTATTTAATAAATGTGACATTGTTTGCTACTTATAAGGAAGATGCTGAGAAAGTAGGTGTGTTTCCCAGCTTGACGCTTGCGTGTTCGTGGGGTTTGATGACGTAGAGTGTTGCTATGACATAGGGCTGACGTCACTCGGGATAGGTCTTTGTCAAGAATGAAACTTCCTAGCTCTGCTCGTCCACCGGTCCTTAATTACAGACAAGACACTCGCTATCTTAGGGTATTAATGGTGTGTCAAAGAGGCATGTGAGTTGGTAACCAGGGGCGTCCAAGATGGTAATGACGGATTGTCGATGGAACTGATTGGCCAGAGCATCAGAGCATTAAAGAGGTGCACATAGAGTCATGAGAGTTCCTTTATGGTGAAGGGTTAGATTGAGGTCTTAGTTGGTAGTGCCTGACTATCTTTACCCGGCTCTAAGGCATGGTGAAGCCGACTTTCTGGACTCGGTCTTGCTATCCGGGGCATTCCCTAGCCAAGGTCTCCATGTCCCATCTTTGGTTTGTCACCCTACATGCGATCATATGAGGGAGATGTGTATTAATATTTTAATAATCTGGTTAAGGTATGACTAATTATACCATACCAATAGGCTGAATATGTTAAAATTTTGCCATATAAGAAAGAATGTGGATGTTGTTAGGGATATGTTGCATCACACTCAAAAGATGTTGATGAAGGATCCTTTTAACAATGGCGTTATTGGTCAAGAAAATTCTTTGATTTTGGAATATAATCATAATGTGAAATTTTTGCATACTCAGATGGATCAAAATGCAAAAATTGAATGGATTCAATTGGGGAACGAGTCTAGTGCATATTTTCATAGAATGTTGAATGCTAGAAGACACTCTTCTAAGATTCATTTAATATTTGATGAGTGGGGCCAGAAACTCACAAAGGAGGCTGAGATTTCTAATCATATTATTGAGTTTTCAGAAATTGGTTGGGCAAGAAAATCAGTAGCAGAGATTGATGTGATCAAAGTCTGTTCTTCGGTGGTAATTTTGTTTCTACAGATATGAATAATAAGCTTCTGGTTTGTGTTTTGGATACGGAGATATGGGAGGCTACCAGCTCTATAAATAATACTAAAGCTTATTGCCCAGATGATTTTAACTCAATGTTCTTAAAATATGTTTGGCATATCATTGTGGAAGATGTTAAACAACAATTAAAGACTTCTTTAGGAAGGGAAAATTATTGAAGCAGGTTAATGCAACACTTAATTCTCTTGTTCCTAAAGTGGAAAACCCTTTTGTGGTCATAGATTTGTGCCCAATTGCATGTTGAAATGTGTTATTAAGATTATTTTCAAGATAATTACAACTTGGATAAGTGAAGTTTGGCCCTGGATTGTGAATGATTTTCAAGGGGCTTTTGTGACTGGTAGAATTTTGGCTCATAATGCTCTATTGTGTCAAGAAATCATGCAAGGATATAGGAGAAAAAATATTTTTCCCATGTGTGCTTTCGAAGTGGATATTCATACAACTTTTGACCGTGTAAGCTATGAATTTGTTGAAGATATCTTGTCTAGTTTTGGTTTTGATAAAAAATTCATTAGCTAAGTGATGTTATATGTTTCAAAAACTTCTTACTCTATTCTGATTAATGGTTAGATGTGTGGTTTCTTTAAGAATGAAAGGGGTCTTAGGCAAGGAGATCCCATTTACCCTCTCTTGTTTGTGTTATGTATGAAATATCGGAGTAGGGCTTTGTCTAAGGTTCAATAGAATCATGATTTCAATTTTCACTCACATATAGGAAAATTGTTTGAATCATCTCTATTTTGTAGGATGATTTGCTTGTGTTCCATAGGGGTGATTGTTGGGTTGTTAAGATTAGTAAAGATGTGTTGGACTAGTTTTGGTACTACTGGGCTTTTGTTTATTCACCAAAAATGCCAAGACTATTTTTGGGGGTGTCTTGGAAAGGGAAAAAGAGAAATATCTAGACGTTTTGGATTTGAAGAATGTAGTTTACCCATCAAATATCTTGGTGTGCCACTTTCTTCTCAAAGGTTGTCTGGTGCGGACTTTTTGTCTCTGATTAATAAGATCACAGCTAGAATCTTACATTGGGAAGAAAAGAAACTTAGTTATGCGAGGATACAGCTGGTTAATATTTAGCAGATAGACAGAAAATGCATAATGTTTCTTTCAAGTGGTGGGGATTCGGCAGGAAAGCTCTTGTGGTTTGGACTAGAAGTGTGTATACCGAAAAGTTATTGGTGGCCTGGGATGAAAGAAGTTATATCTTGGAACAAGGCTATGTGATTCAACACTTTGTTGTAGATTAATGATAATGACAAAATTATTCTGATTTGACTAGATGGTGCATGTTTTATCTTTTGCAAAGGGAGAATATTTGGGATCAACTTAAAGGCTCTCGTGATTTGTGGTGAAGAGGTTTTGCCTGAAGCTTAGGATGAAATATCCAAGTTAAGCATTCTCCTTTCTATTGAGGAGGTGATTCGAAAGTGTCGTAAAATCACTTTGAGTGATATGTTTTATATTATTCATCCACTTCCTCTTGGAGGTGTTGGGTCAGATTATATGGACTAATTGTTGTACCCTTATTCATCTTCTATTTGGTGACTTGCCTGTCACAACAATTGCCAGTACATATAAGTTGGTTGTTTGGAATGTTCAAACTGATGGTCAATGTATGTTTTGTGGGTGTCCAGAATCTCGGGACCATCTCTTTTTAGTGTGTATTTAGTTGAAAAGTTTTACTCAGTGATGCATATGTGGTTGCAGATCAAATTACCGTGTAGATTTTGCTGATTGCATGTACTATCTTTGCAAGTCAAGGAATAAGACGCAATAGTATATCAGATGAGGTGTTCAGTTATGGGCACATCGTTTATTTCATTTAGAAAGTCAGGAATGAGCTAGATTTTTCTGCTATCCTCCGATCTTAAGAAGTGTGTAAAAGATATTCAATCTAAGCTTAAAACAATGATAGTTTCATTTTCTGTGACCAGGAAATTGACAGAATCAATAGAAGTTTTGAACACAAAAGCTCCTTAATCATAGTTTTTTTTTCTATTAGTTTTGTTACCTGCAGCTTGCTGCATGTATTTTCTTTTGGATGTGTACTTTTGTTTTGTACTACGATAATGTTGAAATCAATATAAAAGCTTACATTTTCTTACAAAAACAATAGGAATCTCTCCTTTATCTCCCACATCATTGCTTGGATGAAATAAAGGTGGAATGGTGGAATATAAAGGTTCTATTCTTTTGCACAAATTTCAACAGTATTACGTATTATTAGCTGGGACGATCAACTCAACCCGTTCTTTTGGGCGTATTATTCGGTTGGGTACCATCTACCCAAAGAGTTTATTCAAAACAACATTAACAACATTATGATTTGATTAACCGATTAATCAGTTGATATACGCATTATATCATCAGCCCGTACCAACTATCAGCTCTCAAAACGCAAAAAAATAAAAAATGAAAGTTTCCATTCATCGCAGATTCGACCCTACGAGTCGGCTGCTCCTATTTAGGAGTGGGACAGTCCTACATGGTATTTTTTTTCCAGCTCATCTTTCTACTTGGCAATATGTTATCTATAAAAATTTAATTTCCAAACAGAACTTATGCAAATCCTATCTTTCTTCCCCCCAACCCTCCCGACTCTCAAACCCATTCTGCTCTCCTCGACGCTTTCTGCTCTCCCGCACACATTTCTTCTTCTCCCTTTCTCCTCTAATCATTGTCGATATCACTCAACTCCACGAAGCTTGGCGGACTCGAACTCTCTCTTCTACTTCTCTAATTTCCACGAAGCTCGCTAGACCGTCTCCCCTGCAATCGACGCGCTTCATACCTCACCGGCGAATCTGAAATCGCAACTCCTCTCTATGGCTAAATCACATGAAGTAGTAGTTCATAAGGAGTAACGTTGTACTAGGAATAATTCAGTTGTTCCGTTTTACAGTTTTTACTTTGATTCTTCGATTTTGAAATTAGGTCTTAGTCTTAGTCTTAGTCAATCGCGATTCTCTAGTAGCATTCTGTATGGTTTGATGCTATTAATTAGTGATTTCAGTTACTTAATACTGTTTTGATTCACTAATTAGTTATACACAGTGAACTTTTGTTGTCCTCATCTATTGTTGATTCGCTGCACACTGAAGTTTGTATCCTCACCTATCGCTGCACACTGATTATCAGTTACTTTAATACTGATGGTGTACTAACTAATTTTTTGTTTTGGTTTTTCTAGCTTTATGTGTTTTAACTGATTGCTATTGTGTTTACACAGAAAAAGAAAGCTGGTCTAAGTATGCTGCGAAGGAAGTATGCTTTCAGACTTGCTATACTGACAAGAATTTGAGGGTTTCTGATCTTCAAACATCTTGAAGCGAAAGAAGTTCTGAAGCTAGCGAAAGAAGTTCTGAAGCTATCTGTATTGATCTTATAACATCGTGGGGGGATTAACTTTGGGTGATCAATACTTTAGTACATTATTTTTGGTATAAGCTAGACAACAACTACTAGCGACTGAATGACGTCTACTACAAAATTTCTAGCACACACTTATTTGTTGATTCTCATCTTTGAAGGTTGCTGAAAACCTTATTAGCTTAATGATACATCATATTAGCTTAATGATTCATCATATCAGCTAAATGATTCATTATTTATGTAAAAAATCAGTTACTACTTGATTCACCAAATGTATCTAATGATTCATTTGTAAATGTGTATGATACATCACAGACCTAAAGCAATATCTACACTCTGGATTAAAACTACTAACAAAAACTAGAAATTGAATGATGTGCACAAGAATTTTGTATTCACACTCTTTTGATTCATATCTTTGAAGGTTACTGAATGATTCATCTAGTCAGAAAAATGTAATGATTCATCATATCAGCTAAAAGATTCATCATATCAGCTTAATGATTCATTATTATGTCAACACAAATCAGTTATACATGATTCACCAAATGTATCTAATGATTCATTTGTAAATGTGTATGATACATCACACACCTAAAGCAAAATCTACACTCTGGATTAAAACTACCAACAGAAAACTAGAAATTGAATGGTTGTAGGGAATTTTGTATCGCACTCTTTTGATTCATATCTTTGAAGGTTACTGAATGATTCATCTAGTCAGAAAAATGTAATGATTCATCATATCAGCTAAAAGATTCATCATGTCAGATAAATGATTCATCATATCAGATAAATGATTCATCATATCAGGTAAATGGTTCATTATTTATGCCAACACAAATCAGTTACTATTGATTCACCAAACGTATCTAATGATTCATTTGAAAATGTGTATGATACATCACACACCTAAAGCAATATCTACGTTGTAGATTTAAACTATCAACACTTTTACATCCTAAAGGCTATGGTATGCACTATTTTTCTAAATATGGGACTATGGTGACAAGTCTATCACCACCATGCACGGGATGTGCATAAGAAACTCCTTGAGATTGTGTATCTTCATGGATACTCCGGAAAGAATTTATAGCAGCCTTCTTTAGTAACTTTGCAGCTGCAGCTTTTTTTGTCCTTGTAGCTCTTCTGTGTATCTTTTCTGTTGCAGATTTCCATCTATAACAAATCAAATTTATTAACAAAATTCAACGATCAATCGTATTGCTCTATCATTACAATAAACACAATAAACCACATCATGATAACTTATACCTATCATTTCTTTGCCCTTTTGTTCTTGCCCCTTGTGGATTTTCAATGGGGTTCTTCCTTCATTAGTAGTATCATAACTTGCATTCCAAATTCAGCATCAACTTCATCCTTCAATTTTTTGAATGTTCTCTCACACAAATCTCTTGCCTTTTCATTGGGTGCACTTTCAGCTAGGATCTGATTTATTCTTCTGGACATGACCATCATCCAATTTGACTGCAAAAATTGGTCGTAATGGCTGTGTCAAATCTACATGCATCAGATCCTGTAAAACAAAAGTACAAATGATTCATTAAATATAACTATATAGTACATCAAAAACAACAAATAATACATCATGAAGTACTTAATATCAAAACGAAAAATCAAGAATGAGGAAACGTACCGACGTGCATAATCATGTACAAATAATGAGCTTCTTCTTCAGAACTAACAATTTTGTCAATCAACTCTGATGATGAAGCTTCAGTAAAAACACTTCTGTAGTTTCATTCACAATCGGCAGTTCAGTATGATCTGATACAATTGACCATGCAATATCAAATGATTCATTAATATGTATAAATGATTCATTAATATGTATCAATGATTCATTAAGTTTTAAACTGTGATACATATATATCATTCAATATATGTAAGGTCACAACAGTATACAGAACACAAATCGACGACCAATTTGTTCGCAAAGATTGACGAAGATCTTCTATCGATCACTAATGATTCAAGAAAAAACTGCAACATTGACGAAGATCTTCTATCGATCACCTTATGATTCAAGAAAAAAACGCAAAAATTGACGAAGATTGAGGAGTATGCATATCGACCTTATGATTCAAGAAAAAACTGTAAAGATTGACGAAGATGGAGGAATATGCATATCGATTATCATAATTGTTTAAGGTGAAGGAAGATTGATGATTACCTGCATCATACACAACCATCTCTGTACACCTTTTGTCCACAGCTTCTTCCATCAAGTTGTCCATTGCACTTCAAGAATGATTTGCAGCTCACGAACTGATTTCAATGTTATTTTAGCTATTACTTTTTATTCAGCTAAATCGATCGATCGAATCTATCTGTTTAGTGGCAACAAAATGTTGTTTGTTCTTTCGATTTGGTGAAATCAATTCTGAAATCGTGCGAAGGAAGTGAGTCTGGTGTTCGTTTCTACTCTCTGCATTGATCATTCTCTGACCTAGAAAGTGCTGACATGTAATTTTTTTCCACCGTGGCATGTGGTGCTGCACCCAATATGGAGCGGCCGTCCCGGATGGTCGCTAGTCTGTACCTCTACAGCTTTTACGATCCGTTTAGAAAGGCCCCCATCTTCGGATGTGTAAACCCTGTCAAACCCCAAAATTTCAAATTTTGTTCATCTTCTCTTAATATATTCGTTTTCATTTCCAGAAATTACCTGAGCTAGATTTCATATCACTGCACCGTTTTGAAAGTTATCTTAAATTTCCTCATCAAATTAATAGTAGAAAGTCTCGAGTCAAATGTAGAACTCGTGCACCAAGATCATATATGCCATCCTTACTACATGACCAATTTTTAGGTAGAGCCGAACATAAGGTTCAACCATTGCAAAGAGCCCACAGAAAACCATGCGGTGAGGAAGAATACCATACTCCTTCAGTGCATAGTTTTGTAATCAGCTAAGTAAACAAAGCACTTTACCCGTGAAACAAGTTTACTTTTTATATGATCCCTCCATCTCCATCCCGATCATAATCTACATTAAGCATGACCTAGAGCAAGAACCTGAGAAGCCCAAGTCTGAATCTCAGGGAATTCACATTGTTCTATAGAATACTTGTTGTCTTTCAAAAACACAGTTTTGCTTTGTTTACTTAAAAAGAGGTGATGATAAAATTAATCCATCATCACCCATTGAAGGTGACGTTGCTTTTGGTCATTCAATTCTTGCTGAGGCCGTGGAAAAATCGATGCTTCCTCCTCCTAGTGTGTTTCCGAGTAAGCCTGGACGTTATGAACTGTATAAACTCCACCTGCAATAGTTAAATCATGTAGTAGCGTCGCAAAATTAGTTCAATCCAGCAGAAGGATTCTTCTCGAGATGGCAAGACAAACATCAAAAGCAAACAAACCATACCTGAGAATTATTACGGAGGCCGAAATCCTGAAGCTTTTTTATGTCATCAATTAGCTTCTCGCCGTGATAAGATAGGCAATAGTTCCGCCAAACATGCTTCCTTCATCAAGCGAAAAAACAAGAAATCGGTTAAGTGCGAGTTATTATGGCTATATTAAGCAAACCCAGGAGGTCAACAATATATATATATATATATGATGGAGCTGTTAAATTCACACGGACAATGTCAGTCAAAATTTCCACCGAAGAAGTTTTCTTCACTACAACTAACTGATGAAAGCAAAGACAACTTCATCCTTTTAAGGTAGTCGGGGAAGGGTGCCCAAATGGTCTACTAAGGTGGAAATAATTTATCAACCCATCAGATTTTGGCTAAAACGTGTCTAATCCTAATCTCTTTAAGACCTAATCAAGTGGTATGTAGAGAGAAAGCATATAATCGCTGTTGATCACAATGGAAAGAGGAAATGATACAAAAAGGGGTAAGCTGAACAAGAGATTACCAAGAAATTTGACGATGACCCATCTGTGACTGCTCGGATTCATTCACTTTCTTCTTGATTGCGAGCTTCAGATCCTTCACAGTGGCAGAATTCATAACCACCACTTCTGAAAAACCAAAACAAAAAACCGCACGGTAGCTGTTTGAGTAAATGTCAACCCCAAGGAATTTGAGGAACCATTAATTGCAACTTCTGTAAAGTCGCTATACCGAAGGTGGAGCCATCCAATTTGAGGACGGAGAGGCGCATGGCGCTTCCAAGCTCTAAACTGATAAGAGTATCAACATCAGATAAAGTAGGGTTCTTAGGTATGTCAGAGAGAAGAGGATCTCCCAGCAGAGCCGTTAGCTTTGAATTCAGTCTCGCCTTCTTCAATCTTTCATCATTGTACCCCCCGCCGCCCTCCTCCACGGTTCCAATCGACTCCATTTCCCGGAGGGGCGCTTTCTCTTTCACTTGTCGCCTTTCGCTTTCTCGTCAGTGTTTTTTCTGAGGTAAAATACCGAATAGGAGCAGGGCCGCTTCTTACCCAGCGTGTCTTCAGGATTCAACCCAAAAATGAGCCATCGCCCATAAACTAATCGCCTTCCTTATGCTTTCAGTTAGATTTGAACCGTGCTCTGTCAATTTTGTCCTTCTTTCTAATATTCGAGCTTTGTAGAAATTGTTCCTAATTCCTCCCGAGCCTCTAGTAGACACATGTATTTCTCAATTATTTTCGTATCCTACGGCTAACATCTCCCTGCAAACTCTAGAGTTTAGAAACAAATTAACCAGGTATATATTGTATGGCATGATTATTATTATTATATTATTTTATTATTATTATTATTATATTATTATATTTATTTATATATTGGATAGGGATTTGAATCCGAATTCGACGCTAAGTACTATGTTCTGGTTAGTTGGAGTGATTATTATTTGCTTAAAATTTTGATATTTGGAATGTTGTCTCAAATTAAAAATGTTGCTAAAATTAGGCGTGAAATAGTTAAGTATGATCTCAAATATAATCAGTCGTTTGGATTTCAGCTTTTTTTTGATAATTGGCTGGTTGTCCAGCTTACATAGCAGTACTGAGGCATGAATGTCATTCCCGTTTAAAGATATTTTAAGGAAAGAACATAGAGTAAGTACACAATATTGCTAGCCCTACTAATCTTACTAGCTAAGAGGGATTGTCAATTCTACTAAGCCTTCTTCTTGCCCGCAAGACCACCTTACTAGCTCGTGAAAACTTACTAAATCCTAGGGGTCGATCCCCACGAACTCTCTTGCCCCTTCCTTTAGATGTACCCCTAGAGCATCTATCAGATTCCTCCTTTGACTCTTCACTCGCAGCGTGACTTCTCCGGCACAAGCTCGCTCTCTGATGGCGGATGATTCCTTCATAATTAGAAAGGGTAAGCTTCTCATCAGGGACGATGCATCCAAGCTGCTTGGCAAAGATTAGAGTTTGTCGTGCTTCCTCTATAACAGTTGCCTCCTCCGGGTCATCCTCCAAGATGGAAGGGCCTCTAGCTGGTTCGAACCCGGTGGATATTCCGGGTCCGCGAAAAGGCTACTAAGGCCGATATCATCTAAATCATCCTCCATCAATTGGTCCTGAGGAATATAATTCCCTACCCCTACCCTGTCATTGTTCAAGATATCCTCCATAGCTGGTTCAGGTCCCGAGTTGGATTTCAGCTGTGAGAGAGTAGCTGCCAAAGTTTCATAGGTTGGAGCCGGCTAACAAAGGGTCTTCCTTGTTAAGGATTTCTTGAAGAACACTGGAGGATGTTGCAATGATAAGAATTCTGTGGAAGTGAAATTTTGATGGAAGATAGTGGTGATGAAATTATGTCTATGACTTACCAATCTTCCAGAGGTAGCAAAGAAGACCCGAGTCAATTTCTTAGGCTCGATTTTGAAGTTGAAATCCGTCTTTCTTATGCTCATGAGACTACAGGCTTCTCAAGAAGCCTCTAGAAACCCATAAGTCACTAATTACAGTTTAGACTCAATATGGTTTGTTTTCTTGATAATGGGCTAACTCTGAGTTACGTTTTTCTTATTTCTACCGCATTATTCCAGCTTCGGGTGTGGAACTTTTGTTCAGGTGAATAAAAGTTGTGATTCATTGTGTTTCTTTCACCTGGCATTGTTTTTCTCTTTCTTTTCGCACAGCACTCGTTTCCTCATGAAAATCCACTACTATTATCTTAACAGTACAGTTTAATGTAATTTTTGAAGAAAAAGATGGAAGTGCTTCATCTCCAGGACCGAGTAGCTATAGACCGTACATTTAGCTAGTATTTTGCTGGTTACTGTAATATTTAACCTATAAAATAATATATATTTTTATAAATTTATATTTTAACTATATGTCATATAATTTAATTTTTAAAAATTATTTATCTTATATGTTTAATATTAAAATTGAAAAACATACCAAAAAGGAAACATGACACCTATAATAGGCCGGGGTTAATAAACAATACTCTCTGTTTAAAAATATCTGTAATTTTAGAAATTTACACATTTATTAAGGAAAGTAGAACAATGACGTATTTATCCCTGCTTTTTACTTTTTCAACTAAATAATAATTACTTTTGTGTTGAATAGTAGATTTAAAAATGGAAAAAGTGTGTTAAAAAACTAAAATGACACATATTTTTAAACAAGAATCACATCTTAAAACGACAAATATTAATTAATGGAGGGAATATCAAATTTTCAGTTAACATTTATTCGAATGAGTTCCTCAATGGGGGTTGCTATTCGCAGTACAAAATTACTAATCACCGCAGTACAAAATTTTTTTAATTCATATTGACGTTGTACACATGTAATGATGTGTCGCTGTGTTTTTTTTTCAAAAAATGATATCAGAAAGTAAATTTACCGAAGTAGTTTGTAGTTGATTAGTAGCGAATTTTACTAGTTACTTTTTTGTTGGAATCAATACAGGAACCTTTTTTTTGTAAAAAAAAGTGTTGGATTACATTTTTATGTGTTTATATTACATTTTTATGTGTTTATATTATTAATTTGACTTAAAATTAATTTGTACTGCGAATAGCAAATACTTTACTATTCGCAGTACAAATTTTTTTTTCACCAAACTTAGTTGAATAAGTTTGAATGTTACGGGGAGACACTTTTTTTTGAAATAATAGATGTCTGAATAACCAAATTTAAGTCAATATGAGTAAAACAACAACTAAGTTAAAGAGCAACTAATTTATAGAAAAACTAATTATACAAAAACTAAGTTACAACAACTAAGTTAAAGAAAGACTAAGTTACAACAACTAAGTTAATGAAAAACTAAGGTATAACGTTTCTCCAACTATCTAACCTAGATTGTATTTGATGAATCCAAGGTCCGACAGTGTTTGGATTTCTATAAGTGAACCACTGCGGATAGACAGGGGGGAGTGGGGAGTCATGAACCATGCCGAACCTTATGAAATGACCCTCGGGGCAAATTCCTATGTGGATCTCTCCTCTTGGGCTATCACGATCGGTATAATTATCGATCGGAAGGTATGTGGCACTTGCCGCACCCCCATAGACAGTAGAGTAGAAAACTACTATCGAAGTGTACCTTGTCGCGATCACCAACCCCATTTCCGTGTGCATCCATTTATGTGGAGGTGCTGGCCCTCCTGAATTCCAATGAAGCGCTCTTAACATGCCGTTGTACGGTCCTTCGTTAAAAATGGCCTTGTATAGTCCATTCGCCGGTGCTTGATTCTTCATGTGATTGTACAATGCTACACGGACATCTTTCCACCTCTCTTCGTCTGAATATAGGTAGTCAGCAATGACCCTGAAACCACAATTCCCATCTCCACGAACATCAATATACCCAGTCATATATTGATATAGGTTGGGGTTGAAATTCTGGTAGTATGGGAAGTCGTCAAAGGGCTTGAATCGACTCGGATTTGATGATCCTCTATTACGTGATCTTCTATTTGATGGCGCTCCTTGTGACTGGCCTGCCCTTGGTCGGTTACGTTCCCAAGACGAAGGTTCACGTCGGTTTGGTCTTGAGGGCCCGGTAGGTCTGCCAATCCCGACCTGTTCCAACGGCTCTCCTAATTGGCACACCATATCTGGGTGAAGGAAGTTTTGGAGTTGACTGTAACATTTCGCAATCAGAGTAGGATCATCTGACTGTGCTACCTCAGAAGCTATGTGTCGCCATCTATTTTGTTCTTCCTCCATGTAGGATACCATATCAATCGTCGATTCATGCTTCTCCCAGCTTAGGGTATACCAGAAACGATGTATATCCCTCTTTGAGCATAGTATACCACTATCCAGCATGTAGTTTAATTTACAAGCGCATGGTAATCCATGAGAGGTTACCTTGTCACATCCACAGATTGAGTTGTCCATTTGCACATAATTCGTCCTTCCAAGCTCCTTGACTAGCTCATCTAAGCAAAGGGTACTAACCTTCCCGATCAGGTCAGCGATTGGAACCCTCATGTGCTCTCTTCTGTGTTTTGTCCTGGCTGCCTCAAAATCCTTTTTTAACTCCCGGATGCTTGTATTCACATGATCGTGAATCTTTGGAAAGATTACATCCAAAGTGTGTCTAGCACTCCTTAATCTCGCCTTTAGAGAAGAATGTGCGGCCTCCACCCTATCAAATGTTTAAGTAAGTTTTATAGATCTATAACAATCACTGTATTATCTTAAACATTACAAGATTAACAATTTTACCTATTTGTCGTTGTGTTGCCGAAGTGCAACACATTCTTGACCCAAGCCTCCACAAATTTTTCCTTGTATTTCTCCCAGACTGATGCAACATACGTAATGAAACGTGGGTAGCTTTGGTATGTCTCCTTGAAATATGCGTACCTCTCGTTGTAGTCCTGCTCTGTGCTCGAGTAGACAACCGAAGTCCACATTCGGACTGCAGCCGCCGCCCTTCCTCTATCACCCATATAAGTCTCGGCTTTCCCCTGAACGTTCCTACTTATGTGCCACCGACATAGTAGATGATGAGATTCAGGAAATACCTCATCTAAGGCATTCATCAGGGCCAGACATCTGTCGGTGATAAATGTAGAGGTTGTAGTCCGCCCGAGGAGGTCCCTTAATTGTTGAAGTGCCCACACATACATGTCTGTTGCTTCTGATACAAGGAAGGCGAAGGCAATGCTGAAGTTTTTGCCTATACTCGTCATCCCGATGAACTGAACCAAAGGCATTTTTGCTATGTTTGTTTTATAGGTAGCATCAATGCCTATGACATACGGGAACGCATGGAGCAGTAATCTAGATGTAGGGTGTGCAAAGAAGATGGACCCAAGTCGTGTTTGATCATCTAAATTGTGAAATATAATCATGTTATCTATCAAATTAAGATGAAACCTAAATGATTGAAGTTATTTGAGACATACTGAGTTGACTTACTTGGATCTGTAGTGTAATCGTAGTAGTAGTTGTTTTTGTCTAGGTCACTCAGCAGAGTCTGCACCATAGATCGACCATCTCTATTTACTAGTTTTGTTTTTTGTATCCGGTTGTATATGTCTTTCCTTGTTGCTGACGTTTCTGGGTTGATTGTTGTGAGCTCGGAATAAATTGCACAGGGGGGCACACCGACTCTGGTTCTCTGGTCGATCATAATCTCCTCCGCCTCAGTCAGGCGTTTTCCCACAAAATGGCCCTCTGCCCACTCTGCGAGATCATGGTTATGCCATCCGTTACCCACTTGCAAGAAACACCCGTAGCTTGTGTAATACCCCTTAATTTTAAAAGGGCAACCACATTTCTTTGAACCCGATGATCTGCGCCGATTGATGACACCAGGTCGTGATGTCCTTCGTGGTTTCCAATACCTCTCGCATGTTATGTGGAAATCTTGGCCCGCCCGAGAACTTTGAATTATGGTGTAGATATGGTTGGGATGGCCAACACTATCTACCCAAGCTTTCGCTTCTTCTTTACCCCTAAAGGCCTGGTTTGTTTGAAATAAGTAACCTGTGTCCACCACCGGAGCTCGATTATACATCTCTTGCATGTACTCATCCATCTGTGCATAATGATCCGGAACGCCTTCATCAAATTCATCCCAATCTGAATCAGTGGTTGAGTCACTATCCTGCAATAAGGGTCGAGAGAATGTTAGATGAATATTGAAATATGAAATGTTAGTGCGAATATGATTAACAAAGACAATAAACTAAATACTTACTGGGCTTGATATTGGAACATACTCATGATCGGAATCTGAAGATTGACTCATGTTTAGAGAGAGAGCTTGCACAGTTTAACGAAATAAGTGTTGGAAGAGAGTAAGTAAATAGAGAGCTTCGAGAATATGGAGAGAGAGTGTGTGAAGATGAAATGGAGGAGGCATCCCTTATATAGAGGTTGGTCATGAACTAGCCACAAGGTTAAAAGTTAAAAAAACGGTAACCTGGTACGTGTACAGTGACCTAGTACGTGTACCTTTCCTGA
This sequence comes from Limonium bicolor, assembly GCA_023374045.1. Lineage (NCBI taxonomy): Eukaryota > Viridiplantae > Streptophyta > Magnoliopsida > Caryophyllales > Plumbaginaceae > Limonium > Limonium bicolor. Next base: position 29,660,173 of record CM041783.1, on the reverse strand, counting down.
CAAAAGTAATTACCTATGGTAACTTTGAATTCACTTTGTACTGCAAACGGTAACCTGGTACGTGTACAGTGACCTAGTACGTGTACCTTTCCTGACAAAAGTAATTACCTATGGTAACTTTGAATTCACTTTGTACTGCAAACGGTAACCTGGTACGTGTACAGTGACCTAGTACGTGTACCTTTCCTGACAAAAGTAATTACCTATGGTAACTTTGAATTCACTTTGTACTGCAAACGGTAACCTGGTACGTGTACCTTTCCTGACAAAAGTAATTACCTATGGTAACTTTGAATTCACTTTGTACTGCAAACGGTAACCTGGTACGTGTACAGTGACGTAGTACGTGTACCTTTCCTGACAAAAGTAATTACCTATGGTAACTTTGAATTCACTTTGTACTGCAAACGGTAACCTGGTACGTGTACCTTTCCTGACAAAAGTAATTACCTATGGTAACTTTGAATTCACTTTGTACTGCAAACGGTAACCTGGTACGTGTAGAGTGACCTAGTACGTGTACCTTACCTGACAAAAGTAATTACCTATGGTAACTTTGAATTCACTTTGTACTGCAAACGGTAACCTGGTACGTGTACCTTTCCTAACAAAAGTAATTACCTATGGTAAATTTGAATTCACTTTGTACTGCACATGGTGTGTTTGGTACGCTTGATGTTAGTAGTCGTTGAACTAGCCGTTGGACATGTCAGTGTTACTCAAATATTATAAAAGTGGGTATTAGTGTCCCAACATACTCATTCCTTACCCCGTGCTCTCTGAATCTGTCTAATTACATCTTGTTTGAACTCTTCACACCTTAATTCCCATTTCGCTCCCAAAATCAAATGGAGTTTCCTTTCTGTTTGCACGTTAATTATGTAGCTACTTTTGGTCGTCATGGAGCACAATTTGATAGAAGAGTGGGGCACAGACGCGTAGAAGTTACTATGCCATATCCTAGTAATCTCCGGGATCTACAACGACGAGTAATTCGAGCACTACAGTCCCTCCTCGGCAGAATAAACATAACAACAATGGTGTATTTGGGGCTGGAGGGCGACTACGAGTGGACTTTTATTCATGTACGAAATGATACATCAGTTCGCCGGATGATGGAGAATTACATGGAGTATAATGATTTCATCGCTCATATTCCATTACTTGTTATTTATGATCCTATTGAGCCCGATGATGATGATTTTCAACACCAAGAACCAATTTATGAGATGAGACGTAATGTAATAGCACGGGGAATAGAGAGACAAAGGTTAGGAAATAATTAGGTTATTGGTTATTGCGTATTTGATCTTGTTAGTTCTCGTGTTGTTATAATTTTCGGGATTTATAATCTTTAGTAGATATTTGGACGTGGAATAAACGTGTTGTTATAGTTATTGAAGTTGGTCACACATCTTTTCTTTCTTAGGAATTTTGACATTTTGATATATTTCATTTCTCGTGACATATACAATCTTTGGTACATGTTAGATATTTCATTTCGACACTATCATTGCTGGAGAACATTCAACGACCAACAAAGAATTTAGACCGCCCAGAAAGGGATTGATCTTAAGAAGCACATTTGTCAAATACTGATCGTTAACTTTGAAATGAAACAAGCATTGTGAAACGATGCATTTCTAGAAAATTTTTGCCATAGTCTCCCCTGTTTTTCTTATCTCCACCGGTTCTAAGAACCTCCACAAGGTCACCAGCATTGTCAGCAACAATTCCACCATCACCAAGTCCTCCAGAAAAAAACTACAACCACAGAAATTGTACTACCGTCTAACACACCGAATGAAAATGAAAGACAACAAACAGTTCCAAGATGATACTAAAGTTTATTACATCCAAATCCAAGATGACAAGCACTAGGGTGCACCATGCTGGCGCTGGTAACTATCCCATATGTACAAAGAGCTGAACACATCCACAAGACCATCAGTTGCAGCCCTTTGTTCTTCTTCTGGCATCCCCTGACGATAGTATGACCAGTCCCATGCATTGTTCTCTTGGTAGTACGGGCGTGCAAGCTCACTTGCCTCAGACAGTAGCTGTAACACACTTGGTCAGGTAAGTACACATAAAAAATAAAAGTGATATTTAATGATGTACTATGACAAAAAGAACTTACTAGACAGGGATCTGGACGATGAACCAGGGTGGTCTGATAAGTCTCAGGGTTTAGGATCTTCGGGTGTGTGTGCTTGGTGTACCAATCTAGGTAGAGTGGGTCACAAGCATGCAACCGCGCATTTGTGCGCGTATACCCTGGAACCAGCAATTTAGGAGTGTTTTCCCAGAAATTATACATGGGGGGGTATACACAGGTGTAGGGTTGGGCTTTTCCTCTTTTTTCAGACCTTGGGTTGGGTCTAATAGGAGGTTCAGGGATATCCTGAATGTAACCAAACTGGCGTAGACAGCGACCAGGCATGTATGGCTCATTCAACCCCAAAATCGGTATGTTACCTCTATACCATGTACGCCCTCCATGAACATTAACATTATCTCGACCGTAGGGCAACCAATCAATCTACAATGAACATTAATAGTAAAATGTAACCAACAACGAAAGACAAAAATAATAATGGTACAATGTGTTAGCAACTACAAACACTTACATTTAGAGCAGTCAAAGCATCTAGATGCTCACGATATCCTTGCAGTGAACGATGATCCTGCACTTGAGAGGTAGATCTCACCCATCTTAGAGCCCAAGGTCTACCATCATTAGCGCCCCAGTCCGGGCTAATCGCTGGTCTTAATGTAGGGAAGTACGCATAAATCCAGCACTGTGCATATAAAACACTAGAATGATTAAGCAGTACCAATTATTAATACTCAGCGAGTTATCATATACTAGATGCACATTAGGACACATACCTCAAGTAACGTCATAGAACCACCTATCCCACTGGAGTCGGCACGAGATGCTATCCCTAGCTGGCGATATAACCATGCAAGAGTACCAGCTCCCCATGCATATTTACGAATGCCTTTGGTACCTTTCTTCACAGGAGCTTACTAAACTGAACAGCTGTGGACTCAGACGACCATTTGATTTTCCAGCTAATATGGTGGTACCAATCAGATGATACAACCAACCACATGCCTGCTTCATTGCCTCTTCATTTTCATCTCTACATTGCTGCAACAAGCTCGAAATTGATACAGCACCGGTATTCCACAGTGCCTCTGTCATACTCTCAACATCTGCCCCAAAATTAAGACAATCAGCCATTACCTCCTTCAACTCAGGGGTGGATGAATTCGCTGTCAATGAACGACCGACGATGGGGATTTGCAGTATCATCCACACATCATGCAGGGTAATGTCATCTCACCAAACGGCATATGGAATGAGTTTGTATCAGGCTGCCACCTCTCCACAAAAGCACTGATCAGGGACATATTGTTGTATGGCATCGTAATATCCTGTAGGTGCTCTATACCAGAATACTCAATCTTCCTGTTCTTGGTTTAGAAATTTGATCTTTTGCCAGCAGGTAAGCATCACCCTACGGGATTTGAAACTCAAAACCCCACGATCCTACATAATGACCAATATTAACACTTACCAAAACGTAGTAATGATATTAAATGATCAAATACAGGAGAAGATAGAGAACATACCTAGCCGAGGTCCATAAGTCAAGCGCCACATGACCCCCGAATCTATGATAACAACTAGTGATAGTGGACCCGCCAGGAACTGGCACCTCTTCAACTTCCAAGAGGTAGAATGACTGGAACCATCTCTAGCGCTGCTTCCTCGGTCAGTGTCATCCTCGCTTATCCATGACTTCTCATCTTCTTATCCTTCTACATCCACGTATCTTACCGTCCTCATCATCCCACGACCATCGTCATCAGCATGTGGCGAACGCTCAGTCAATCACATGGTCCTCAACACAGACGGGCAGGTGATGGGCGTGGTTGACGTGATGAACTACCACCCAGCCTGACGGAGCAGTCTGGTGGCTTGATTCCCCCGATATATTGAAGCTAGCTGTGCAGTGATCTGTCAGAAAAAGCACTACTGGATGATGACAACACTGGCATGCGTCTCCTCGGTATATTGAACACCGCCGAGTCATCCTCCGCTACCATTGGTGGTGCTGGTACTTGAAACGGCCGGTGTCGTTGGAAGATTGACCCGGATGGAAAGATGAATGGCGTGCTGCTTCCATGCGGGGGGCAGGATTACTCGGCCCTTCACCAGGAGCATGTGCACGATGACGGTACGAGGCCGTCATCGCCTGCTGCACACCCCGGTCTTTATTCTTCCTCTTCGTGACATGTCTCACTGCTTTTTTCAGACGATCCATCACTGCATACGAATATCACACAGTTTATTCCTCATTCATAACATAAAAATTCAAAACATTTATAATCATATCATTCACAATATTACAATTCAAAAAAAATTCAAATATAATAAATCATTCAACAATATTAGTTAGAATTCAACAAAATAACAAATTAAAACATTTAAAAATTCAAATATTTATAAATCATTCACAATATTAGTTAGAATTCAAAAAAATAAACAAAATTTAAAAAATTTAAAATTTATAACATTAAATATTAGTTAGAATTCAAAAAAATTCAATATTTATAATCATTCACAATATAGTTAGAATTCAAAAAAATAACAAATTAAAACATTTAAAATTATAAAAAAAAAAAAATGGGTCGAGTAGCAGGGCTACTCGCCCGTCTCCAACAGAGGACTGGTGGTCCTCTTCTTCCCGGCTGCGAGCATCCACGGTCCTCGCATCTGTCCATACCGAGCCGCCCACAAACTCGCGGCCCTCGTCGTCGCTGGAGAACCGCACCGCGAGCCGCAGTGCTTCGCTCGCCTTGCTCTGGTCCGAGTAGCGCGCCTCCTCGCCCAACCCGAGCCGAGTCGCCCAGATCCTCGACAACCCACGCCGAGTAGCCCAGGTCCTCGCCCAGCTACAGGTACAGCCGCACCAGGGCTCGGCCCTGTATTTTTTTTTTTCAAAATTTTCAAGTTTCCTAACGAATTTTCATGCTAGATCTAGCTCAAATGATGTTGAATTTCAAAAACTAACACCAAATTCATACTCAGGACACCCAAATCTATAAGATGCAAAAAAAAAATTTGAAAAACTCACCGGAAAATTTTTCGGCGGTGGTCCGACGGTGGTTGGCGGCGGCAGGGTGGCGGCTCCGGTGGCGCTCCGGCAGACAGAAGAGAGCTTCTTAAGGAAGAGAGAGAGAGGAGAGAGAGATAAGAGAGAAATGAAGAAAATAAGGGAGGTTCCGCTATATAGTACGAGCGTTTTTTACCCGAATTGACGTTTTCAACTGCGATTTCAATACAACGTTCTGAAAGTGTAACAATGTTTGTAATTTAGTCAAACACAACAAAAAAATGTAATTAACTTATGTGGAGTCACAATTATAACGTTTAAATGCGATTAAAAACGGTTTTTACGTCTTTTATACGGGTTTATAATGTTTTTAACAATCGGAGTGTTTTTTACTGTTTCGCTCAAGAAATAATTTTAAAAAAAACAAGAGTTACAATAACGACATTATTACATGTGTACAACGTCAATATGAATTAAAAAAATTTTGTACTGCGGTGATTAGTAATTTTGTACTGTGAATAGCAACCCAGTTATTTAATGTATTACATTATTTTATGTTTTATATATTAACGATCTGTTTTGATAGTTGAAATCGTTTCTCCTCACTGTATTTTTACATTTATAAAAATGGTACTTTATTAGAGTTCAGTTCAAATTAGGACTCTAGTACAATTTCCCACATTTACATACTGAATTGTATTGCAGCATAACTGGGTAGATCATTTGCTAAGGACCCTACTGTCTTAGGTTGTTGCCTGAACATTCCATTCCCTTTCTTCCTCGATTTCAAAATCCCGAAACTAGAAAGAATAAACCAGAAGAGCAACAAAAGAAGGTTCATCTTCTTCGTTCTCCCTTTCGGCCGCCATCACCACCACAATCCACCATTTCTTCACGTTCGGAAACGCCTCGACCCTTACCTGGAGAGTTTCCTTCCAATCGTCGTCTTCCTCGCCGAAAACTGTGTTCTCCGACTTCGTCCAGCTCCTACGTCGTCGCCGAGCTTCTGATAGGTTAAATCTTCTCACTCGCTCCCTTTGCCTGAAAAGGAAAACGGTTTCAAAGTATGCACTCCTTATGGTTTTCGATGTCATATACTCTCTTTACCAAGTGAACCACTCTGGGGATGGTTAGAAGAAACGCGACTCTTCGGGATTTTGTTCTCGAAATGAAAATCCGCTCTCCTCTTCTCTCTGTTTTGTTTCAAAAAAATAGATGTATGTACGTAGGGGAAATCATATACGTGAATGATCTGGACGATTCAACTCTTCTTGTCATTTTTTTTGTATACTCCTCTGATCTTGTCCGCCGATTGAGCTTGATCGAAGGCGATGGCCTCTTTGAATATGTTGCTTCATCAGAAAACGAAGCCTATTGTTGTGCACCTTACACCTTTATATCTGCTATAATCGAGTGTTCACTCTAATGTTCTGATTAGAAAACGTAGACTATAGAACAGTAGAGAGAATGGATTTGTATAAAATATCTTCTGATGATATTATTGGGGATATGACCCGTGTATTTATAGTACAGTATGGTGTATTCTGGAAACATCTACAGTTTACAATAGAGGACTGGACTAATGTATTTACTTAACAAACATGGGCCGCATGGGCTGTATGGACTACGGTCCACTATTCCCCCGCGTTCCGAAAGGAGTCTCAATGAGAGACATTTGGGAACGGAGAAAATTGAAACGTCCGCGACCTAGGGATTTCGTCAGAACATCAGCGATTTGGGCATCGGTTGGGAGAAAGTCGATCTGGAGGCTGCGGTTGCGGATCAATTCTCGGACAAAGAAGAAGTCCACCGCCACGTGCTTGGCTCGGCTGTGAAACACCGGGTTGGAGGCAAGGTAAGCTGCTCCGATGTTATCACATTTCAAGACAGGATTTTTATGAAGCTTAATCCCTAACTCTGTAAGAAGTTTTTGGATCCACAGGGCTTCCGCGGTGGCTGTGGCCAGAGATTTGAACTCGGCTTCCGTTGACGACTTGGCGACGGTGCGTTGCTTGCGGGAGCTCCAGGAGACCAAAGCGCTGCCCAGAAATATCATGAAGTCGGCGGTGGAGCGGCGGTCAGACAAAGATCCAGCCCAATTGGAGTCCGAGTAAATAGTCAAGTCACCCAGAGGAGAAGAGGGAAAGAATAACCCTAAATTTAGGGTTCCCTTGAGGTAACGCAAGATTCTTTTTGCTGCTATCCAGTGTGATTCCTTAGGAGCATGCATGTGTTGGCTAATGCGATTGACAGCGTAGCTTATGTCTGGTCGAGTAAAAGCTAAATACTGTAAGCTGCCAATTATGCTTCTGAAATCTAAGGGTTTTGTGTAACTGGGAGAGTCTAGTGTCTCAAGAGTGTGAGAATCAACCATGGGGGTTGATACAGGTTTAGCATTAGCCATTTGTGTGCGGTTTAATAGGTCTTGAATGTAGTGGGCTTGGGACAGGGTGAGGCCGTGGGAGTCTCTTGTGGTGGTGACTCCCAGAAAGTAACTGAGAGAACCAAGATCTTTTAGAGGGAATTCTGTGGCTAAGGCCGTGGTGAGTTTAGAGATAAGAGTGGGGTTAGAAGCTGTGACCAGAATATCGTCCACATAGACTAGAAGGTAGACAATGTCATGGCCATTAATATAGGTAAAGAGGGATGGGTCTGATTGGGAGCCCGAAACCAATGTGGATAAGATGGGTACTGAGCCTGGAAAACCAGGCTCTAGGGGACTGTTTGAGGCCATATAGGGATTTTTGGAGCTTGCAAACATGGTTGGGAAACTGAGTGTTAATAAAACCTGTGGGTTGTTTCATGTAAACATTTTCCTCTAGGTCACCATGTAAAAAGGCGTTGTCCACATCTAGTTGCTTTATAGGCCACTTGTTAGCAACTGCAATAGCTAGGACAATGCGAATTGTAGCAACTTTGACAACAGGACTATAAGTTTCAGAATAGTCCACCCCTAGGGTTTGCCCAAACCCTTGAGCCACAAGTCTTGCTTTTCTTCTGTTCTATTTCACCATTTGCATGTCTTTTTGTCTTGAGCACCCATTTAGTGCCTAGCACATTCATGGATGGATTGTATGGAACTAGAGTCCAAGTATTGTTCTTCTGTAAAGCTTGATATTCTGCCTCAATAGCTTGTTGCCATTCTGGGTGCTTAATAGCCTGTCTGTAGGTGGGGGAGTCAGGGACAGGGCTAGAGGTAGAGGTAGTATGGTTAAGCCAGGGAATTGTGCCATCTGTTCTGACCTTTGGTTTGAGAGAATTGGTCTTGGTTCTGGTAACCATGGGGTGGTTTGGTTTGAGGTTATAGGTAGAGGTTGAGAAGGGGAGGGTATAGAGGAGGTGGATGTAGGTGTGGGTACAGAATGAGTGCTGGGTTCGGCAGAATGTGTATCAGGCAGAGTGGTGTGTGAACTGGGGGCTGGAGCATTGGGAGAGGGGGAGTTTGGCAGGGAGTTGGGTGATGGTTGGGAGTGTTGGAAAAAAGGAATGAGAACTGTGGTGACAGTAGGTGAGTGAGATGATGGAGATGGGGTAGATTTTTGTGTAGAGAAGGGAAATACAGTCTCCTGGAAAGTCACATCTCTGGAGGTGTATATTTTGTGTGAGGTAGGGTCTAGACAGAGATATCCGGTGGAGTTGTCAGAATAACCAAGGAAAACACACTCGGTTGATCTGAAGGAGAGTTTGTGTGTATTGAATGGCTTTAAATTCGACCAGGAACTGCAGCCAAATATTTTGAGGTGAGTGAGGTCAGGTTGTTTATTGTAGAGCTTGAAAAAGGGAGTGAGGAGACCAAGGGTTTTGGTAGGTGTGCAGTTAATGAGATAAACCGAGGTTTTGAAGGCATAGGACCAGAACTCCATGGGTAATGATGCTTGAGACAGTAAGCACAAGCCCCAGTCAACAACATATCTGATTCTGCTTTCAACAGATCCGTTCTGTTGGTGAGAATGTGGACAAGTATATCTGTGTTTAATGCCTTGATGCTGAAAGTAATTTGTCATAGCTTGAAATTCACCCCCTCTGTCTGTTTGAATTTGTTGTATTGTGGAGTCAAACTGGTTCTTAACCATAGTGCAGAATATAGGCAAAATTAGAGACACATCAGATTTGTTTTTAAGTGGATAAAGCCACATATACCGAGAGAAATCATCAACTATCAGCATAAAGTATTTATAGCCATCCCGAGAATTACAAAATGCTGGACCCCATAGGTCAATAAACAAAAGTTCAAAACATCTTGTGGATTTTGAGTCTGTAGGATAGTGTGGGAGAGCATGCAATTTGCCTTGGCAACAAGCCGTGCAAATTTCCTTATTATCAAAACTGGAAACCGGCAAATTAAAAGCAGATAGTGTGTGTTTAGTAATAGCAAAACTGGGGTGTCCAAGTCTGGCATGCCAGGTAGTAGATGGAGCAGTAGTGGTGTAGTGGAGCTGAGGAGTAGAACTGATAGATGGAGGAAACACATAAACCCCATCTTTAGCAATCCCCTGCAGTAGAGTGTCCTTGGTTCGGGAGTCCTTCACAAGAAATGATAGGGGTGAAATTCAAAGAAGGTGTTATTATCCAAACAGAATTTACTGACAGAAATTAACTGTTTGTGTAACTGTGGAGAATGCAATATATTATGTAGGATAAAGGACTGTGCACCATTAGTGATAGAGCCAGTGCCCTGGTGCTGAATACCAAGAGAGGTGCCATCTCCCAGAGAGATAGTGTCAGTGCCACCATACTCAGATGCTCCTAGGTTCATTTTTGAGAAATCACCAACAAAGTGATGAGAGGCCCCAGTATCTGCCATCCATTCTTGTGCGAGGTTTTTCCGGAGCATTAGCAAGAGGGCGGTGGAGGGCGTGGTTGATAGGCATAGTTTGAAGCGGTTGTAGCAGCATCTGCCTCATGACCGCGTTTTTGCATATCTGGCACTGAGGCCGTGTATCAGGTTTGCCAGAAAAATTAGTAGAGGAGTAGGATCCCCTTCCCTTCCTCTGTTGGATCTGCCCCTGTTAGATCCAGATTTGCCTCTAGAGTCATAAGATCCAGGTGTCTGGATAGTAGTATTGACAGAGATTGCAGAGGAAGTTTGGATTTGCTGCTGTGCAAGCCAGCTTTCAGGACAACATGAAATTATAGAGTTGTGCTGGGGTGCAAGGTTCAGATCTGGTCAAAATAGTGGAGACCAGGGCATTATACTCTGTAGGTAGGCCTTTGAGTATAAAACTTTGAAACTCCCTGTGGGAGACAATGTAGCCGGTGATAGCAAGGGAATCAGCTATGGCTTGTGCCCGATTGTAGTAGTTATAGATTCATTTGGGACTTTGAGAATTGAGGCTAGCTGGAGATGTAGTTGTCCTACCTGGGCATTTGTTTGGGATGCGAAAGTTTGTTGGAGATAAGACCATGCTTGGGCAGAGGTTTGCATACTTATGACTTGGCCGATGATAGCCTCACTGAGAGAGGCAAATAGGACCGACAAAACTAGCTGATCCGATTGGATCCACCGGAGATAGGCAGAGTTATTGGAGGGATCAGGTGTAGGACAAGCATAGGTTCCATCAACAAATTTGTAGAGATCATTACCTTTGAGAAAGGTGGAAATCACACCATTCCAGATGCGAAAATTGTCTGGTTTAAGCTTGATTAAGTTTGCAGCTGCAGAAACAATTGATTGTGAGTTTCCTTGTGTTTGTGATGTAGGTGCGGATTGCGGTTGAGGATTTCCACCAGATCCAATGTCATTTCCGACGCCTGGAGTATCATTGTTACCATTGCTGTTTGTCTGAGAGGAAAGAGATTCGGGAGTCTCCATTTGAGGAAGAGAACGATCAGAAGAAAGGATCGAAGACTAGAGAGAGGGCGTGAGCCAAATTAAAGCTCTGATACCATAGAAAACGTAGGCTATAGAACAGTAGAGAGAATGGATTTGTATAAAATATCTTCTGATGATATTATTGGGGATATGACCCGTGTATTTATAGTACATTATGGTGTATTCTGAAAACATCTACAGTTTACAATAGAGGACTGGACTAATGTATTTACTTAACAAACATGGGCCGCATGGGCTGTATGGACTACGGTCCACTACTGATTTGGGCCAAGTCCTAGTAACCTGAACCGGATCTTGTTCGAAGTCGCGCATGTCTATCACCATTTACATCTCATTTCTTCGATTTCTTTCATTGAAAATGGGACTGGTACCTCTGCAAACAAGGTCTGAGTTCGAGCTCTTCAACCGCGAGTACTCATGGCCATTTCGTTTCATCTCTGTTCTAATATTTTCGAATGTACTCGTGGACTAATGCGTTTGTTCATGTTACGTGTTTTTTTTTTATTTTGATTCGTTCATTGCAGAGAACACTCCAGATTTTCTCTTCGGGTACATAATTCTTATCTAATTCGGTTATGCTCCTTTGATTTGCTGCGTGTTTATGTTCATCATGTGGATAAACCGTTTATGCTTGGACGAGCATGTGTATTTTGTGTTTTATTTGATGTCTTTGATTCCAAACGCTGCTTGCCACTGCGTAGTAGTATCTTCATGTCAACAAATTGAGATTGGTTTTTGCTCGTAAAAAAAATGATGGTAGATCAGATTGAATTTTATGAGAGGTCTGTTCGTTAAGTACATGGCAGTACGTTAAATAGAATCTAATGGTCAACCATATCACCGTCCTTCCATGCTCTGGGGTAAATAAGATTGGTAATTAAGGTTTAGGTAGAATGCGAGAGCCTTAAGACTGGTTTATTTACTGAACTCTCGGTGTTTTATGTTCAAACTGAGGAAATAAGAGTTGTTTTTTTTAAACCTATATCCTACGCTCATGGCTAGAATTTGGTCTGAAATCTGGGTTAGGGTTCGTATTAATTAGCAAAAATCTGAAGTCGAAGTTTGATTCTGCTTAAATTCGGGGAGTAATCAAAAGGGGATTTCATGGTTTATCTCGCATCTGGATTTGATAATTTCAGAATTTCGGGTCTTCTATTCACATATTTTAATAAACAAAGATGGGAAAGAATCAAATGTATATATGCCCGGAACTTCCTGATTTAAATTCATGTTGCATTCTATTGTTTGTTTATCTTCATTTTCAAATTCATGATTATTCATTCGTACTATATAGATTTAGTTGGGTAATTATTGGGTCCAGCCCAATATAGAGGTTCAAGACATAGGAAGCCCTAGCTAGCTCATAGGACACCCCTTTGTAGAAAAGCCTTAGGTTTGGGGTATCCTTAATGCATACGGGTCCTAGACACGGTCCATGTGAGGAATACCAATTTTCCTCAAAACTTTTCAAATCCTCCCTTAATGTCAGAATAAAATGCACAATCAACATTCCAATTCTAAAAAAACATCAATTCACTTCAAATGCTAAATAAAGCCCAATTCAAGGCCTATTCTAAAGCCCAATTCGAGGCCTATTCCAAAGCCCAATTTGAGGCCTATTCCAAAGCCCAATTCGAGGCCTATCCTAAAGCCCATTTCGAGGCCCACACCCGTTTCGAGGCCCACGCCCGTTTCGAGGCCCACGGCCATTTCGAGGCCGAAGCCCATTTCGAGGCCCAAGCCCACATTAAGGCCTAAATCCACTTCAAGGCCTAAACCCACTTCAAGGCCCAAACACATTTCAAGGCCCAAGCCCATTTTAGCCCAAAAGCCCAAACAAAGTCCAAGTTTGACCAAACCCAAACTTTGACCGACTGATTGTTGACCTTGACCGAATGTTGACCTTGACCCAGCTTTGACCTGGCCCGTTTTCCAAGCCCGATTCAATTCAATCAAATTCATACTCAATCCCATTCAAACCCAAATTGTAGATTCCATCCAAACTCCAAAAATCCAAAAACATTCCTCTTTGTTCAGCTTTAATTTAAAAATCCTGAAAATCTCTTTTCTCAAATTTTCAAGCAATCATTTTATTCAAACTTCATCAAGTTTTCAAAGAAACCATTTTGTGGAATTTTAAAGGAAAAACTCTTCTCACATCACAGAAAACTCTTCTCAAAACGTAGAAAGTTCTTCTCACATATACAGAAAGTTTTCTCCTAAAAATATTTCTCAAAATCAGTGTTTCTTCGTCGAGAATTCTGAACAAACTTCAAACATTTGCCAACTCAAATTTCAAACTTAAAAATAAACCGTTTTCGGGGAACATGGGATGTCTAACCCCTTCAAAACATTTCCTCCATGGTTAGAACATCACTTGTCTCCCTTCCCAAAATAAAAATCCGAGGCGGGGCACTAAGGTCATAACCTCCCTTGTCGCAGTCTGGATCTCTTTAGGCGGGGCATTAGGGTGACAAACCTCCCCTAATTGCAGCCTAGATTTTTACAAGGCGGGGTGCTAGGGAAGTAACGACCTTCCTAGTTGCATCCGGGATTTTAGAATCGTCTAACTCCCTTCCACTCAATTTCAATGTTTTGGTTTTTAACGTTTTAAAACCCGGGAGTTAGAGACGTTATTAGGGTTCGACCGTGAACATCTTATTCATGGTGTTTCTCTCTGAATCCTATTTTTTCGACATAAATTCATTGCCCCATCTTTCGAGCCTCGGCACTTATCATTATTTAAGTGTCGTGTTCGAGGGGGTACATAGGGTAATCCCTCGGGATTATCCGCCCTTTTACAACAAAAATGATTTTTCAATTTTAAAAACTTTAAGAGAGACAATTTTGACAATCATTCCTCCAAATAATTCAGTTCATCATCATCTCACTCTAAATTCGAAATATCCCTAGACATCAACCCATTCAGGATCTCAAATCCGAAAAACCCGGGATCTCTACTCAAACTTCAATTGTCTCACACACTCAAATCATTATTCAAACTCAAATCATTCCAAACTCGAAACATCTCCCAAACTCCAAATCGCTTCAAACACAAATCCTCTTATAAATTCTAGCTTCTTTTAAACTCACTAGTAGAAAAAATGTTTTTAATGACGGCGTTTAAACCATGGTTAAATGGAAAACCGTGGTTTAAAGTTTATAAACCACGGTTTTAATAGCAACCGTCATTTAAGGTGCATACCAGAGCGCATATACCATGGTTTTTCCGGAACCGTCGTATATAGGTTAGTTATATACCACGGTTTTCAGGGCAACCGTGGTATATAGTACATGCCAGAGTGAATATACCACGGTTCTTGGAGAACCGTCGTATATAGGGTACCTATATACCACGGTTCCGAGGCAACCGTCATTTATATTGCACATCTTACTATATTAAACCACGGTTTTTTGATCAACCGTGGTATATAGTCTAGGCGGGAATTTTAATTTTCGGCCGAAATTTAACGCAGCGCTTTCTCTCTTATATATCGACGAAGCACTCTTCTTCTTCATTCTCTTCAATGTCACAGTAATTTGGAACCCAAACCGACGAAATGCTCTACAACTCTTCTTCATTCTCTTCAACTAGCTCACGGTAATTTTTGCAACCCTAAATCGCGAACAAGGAACATGCTCGTCCTCACTCATTCTCTTGTTTTTCGGTAATTTTTGCAGTTTACACTTGTGAACAAGGAACATGCTCGTCCTCACTCACTCATTCTCACTGTAATTTTCGCAACCATAACCGGCAAACAAGGAACATGCCTACACGCCTCCATTCTTCATTCTCTTCAACTTCACGGTAATTTTGCAACCCACCGCGAACAAGGAACATACTACGTCTCCATTCTCCACTCATTATTTTGCAACCCTAAATCGCAAACAAGGAACACACATGTTCTAGCCTCTTCATTCTCTTCTATGCTCTGTTTGATATCTGCGAAGCGGCGCTTCTAAATCGCCGGCGATTTTGAAAAAAATTTCATAGACTATAAACCACGGTTATATGTATAACTGTGGTTTATTCGTTGATTTTACAGATAATATACCACGGTTTTGACCTTTAACCGTTGTATAAAAGGTCTTTATACCACGGTTCTCTCCTTAACCGTTGTTTAAAATTGTTGAGGACCGCGTCCAAAAACGGTCTTAAACGACGGTCATAGCAAACCGTGGTATATAGTCTAATTTTAAACGACGGTATCAACCGTGGTATATAGGAAATTTTCTATATGCGACGGGAGCATAAACCCTGGTTCCTAACCGTGGTATATAAGCAAAATAACCGTGGTTAAAAACACTTTTTCCACTAGTGACTCCTAAAGTCTCACGGGCCCGAGCGCCTCACAGACTCGAACACCTCAATTCAACCATATTAAGATTCAAACGTCTCATAGACCCGAGCGTCTCACAGACTTTGATATATTTTTCCTTTCACCATCCGAATATCCCAAATGTCTCATAGACCCAAGCGTCTCACAGACTAACCTCTCAAAAACCCTCAAAACCCTTAAAACCCCAAAATCTCCAAAAACCGTGAACTACGTAAGGTCTAATCTTAACAGGGAGTTGAGTACGTAGGCAACCCATCTAGGGTGCGACCCCATTCCAATCAAAAACCTTTTTCTCATTCTATGGTGGTACTTATACCTCTCAAAAGCACTCAAATCTCTTCCGACTCACATTAAACCCTCATGTCTCTAGATTTTAGGTTTTCTTCATCCATTTGACCCTTAAACCTTTCCTCGATCTTTCGTTCTACATTCAATCAACTCTCAACCTGTCAACCCTTTCATTTGGCGCTAGCTTGGCAGAAAAGCTCACCTCATCCACTCTCTTTCTCTCTTCCCATCCTAATCCTATCCTTGACTTTTAAATGAATCTCTTTAATAAGGTTTTGAAAGAAGGCAATCCTGACAATTGGAGACCGAGGTTTCCTCGGGCACCAATCCGAAGTCGTGGTCATTGCCACTTCTGAGGGGTGTAACCCAGTGCGAACCCACCATGGAATCTCTGACATGACCAGATAAGTCCTATCCATAGACAACAATCTCAGAGTCAATTAACGGTTCTTAGAACCCTCCTTCCCTTCCTTCCTAGTATCTTAGGTCAAACTAGGTGGTGACTCTAGTCAATTCTGCCTTATAGAGGCATAAGTCCGCGTGGAGCCCATTGAGAGCGGGTGTAGTGTTCACTAACACTCCCCTTTATGCTTTCTGGGAAAGACGGACGATTTAGTAGGTATTTGAGGGGTGCCAAAAATAACGGGTTTTCACCCTCCATAGAATGGCATTTTAGGATCTAGGCTTTTCAGTCAAGAACCATATTTAGATAGACCCCCCTCCCTCATACCGAAAAATCACCCTCCACAGAATGACGACTCTGCTGGGGAAAACTTGAGTAAGTTTTTCTCAAACTTGGTCAAGGAAGACTGAACTCCATTCAAAATTGTCAGGATTCTCCAACTTCTTTCCAAACCTTCAAGAGACCCATTCCAAAGCCTTAGAACCACTCTACTCCACACTTAGAGTGAGTTTGAAAGGATAGTTAAGATGAGAGTTCAGAGTTCGAGATTGTCCTTGAGTGCCACATGTGTGTTTTACCATTTACATGCTTCACTTTTATGTGTTTATTGTTGTGTGTTTACAGTCTTATGTTTATTGCTTTTCATGCATGACATAATATCCTAATTGTTATTGCTTTTGTAAATGGGGCCTTCCTAGAAGGAGTCAACCCATTGTTGCATCGAGTAGCGTAAGACATGCATTCCTCTGAGTCACCCGCTTCATCCACATGTCACGGGATCCCCAACCGGTCCACGGTTGATTCCCCATGAGTTGGGTCCTTCCTAGAAGGAGTTAACCCACGAGGTAATACGGTCCAAGACCAACGCCTTGAAGCTCATGATCCAAAATATCCTCCATTACCCGAGTCTAAGCCAGCATATAGTGAACCATGAGCCTTTAGTGTCCAGCTGTCTGGTCCAGTGTCTAGGTCGGGTTTTATGGGTAGTCACCCCCTTGTATGCCGCCTGTCTGACCACCTCTTTACCTTACCTTGAAGATTGCATGGGCTCAGTTCTCCATTGTTCCTCTGCACCATGGGTGTCTTTAAAGCCCAATGTCACGCTACACGTCCATAGAGGATCCCGTATTTACCGGATACCCATACATGACACAACGTAGTCAGTGAATTATTTGGACTTTAGACACACCTGACCGTGCAGATGACGAGAGACCCGTTCCTATGCAGTACTTCCCCGAGTTTCCCGAAAAGTGGGGTGTTGTCGGATCATCACTGGCTGTGGCGTATGTTTCCTTATCATCTCGGGTGTCCTGACTTTTCGAACTTAAGCACTCTGGACTTTCTTGATAACGTGCCCTACAAAGGCATAGTAGAGAAAAAACCCCGAGAGATGATAGTGAAGGGACGACGGTTCCCCCGCTGAGACGGAATCATAATTGACCTGGAAAGTGATTATCCCAACATTAACACTTACAACTCCACATCAAACACAACCACGATTTACTTTATGCTATACATGTGTGCAAACCGTCTTTTTTCAAACCAATTAGGTTTAAAATGTTAGGAATTCTCTTTTGTATGTCTTTTAAAGCTTTCTTACAAGCTCGTTTAATTTTGGAATCTCACCTAAATTTTACTCATAAAAATTTGGGGTTTTAAAACCTGTCATGTCATCTTTGAAAACTTTATTTCACTAAAATGTTATTTCCAAAACAGTTTTTCAAAAAATAGATTTCGAAAACCTACTTTCTACAAATGAATTTCAAACAACATTTTCACCAAACATTATTTCAAATTAGATTTCGAAAACAGTTTTCAAAATTGATTTGCACAAGCGTATTTCAAAATAAATGATTTAGTCCCCATGTTGTGACCCGCTATTTTTGAAGTTCTGCCCACCTTCAAGAGCAGCGGTCATTACCGTGGAGCGTACTAGTCATTTCGTGTTTTCACGAAAGTGGTGGATTTTCAGATAAAATTTTGTGTTCGATCATTCATCTTTCCTTTCTCAAAAACATCCTCATTCCTCTAGTCGGAGCAAGTGAAGCAGCATGAAGATCAACTAGCGGATTGAGCCGAAAATCAGAGGCGCACCAACCCGTGGAGCTAGCCGAGCGACATGAAGACCAACACCAACCTTTCAAATACAAAACCAGAGGTGTACCAAGCTGAGTCAGACTACATGAAGACTAGCGACACCCGTTCGAGTTCAAACTGTTGAAAATCAGAAGAACTCCAACCCGTTTTGTTTGATCACAGTTTTGTAGCCAGCAGTCGGTCAAGCGCCCGAAGACAAGCGAGCAACCGGACAAGCACCCGAAGACAAGCGTGTAGCCGGTCAAGAGCCCGAAAACGAGCGAGCTGACCGGTTAAGAGCCTGAAGACGAGCAAGCAGCCGTTCAAGAACCTGAAGACGGATGAGTATCCGACCAGGAGCCCAAGCGTGAGCAGTCATTCAGAAGCCCAAAGATGGACCAGAGAAGTTTAGCTCAAATTTTCCCTTTTAATGACTTTTTAGGATTGATGATGTATAGGGTTTTCCCCTATGTTTCTTTTCTCTCTCGTCCATTTCTAAATAGATTACATGTATAGGTTTATACACTCCCTTTTAATTTGTTTAGATCAATGTGTATAGGGTTCCCCACTCTCTATTTTCTTTGCAAATGACCGAGTGTCAAAATTCATATTGAGAAAATCCACCACTTTGAAAACACGTGTTTTCAAAATCATTTTCTAAAAAAATTGGGTTCTTTTGGCATGCACGTATAATAAAAGAACGAATAAGGGACGACCCCTCACATTTATATATCATTCATCAACGGGTGAAAACTCATGGTATTTACAGGAGGCATCCCCTAAATAAACAACACCAACAAATGCAACCGAGCACAAAGCAAAACATATGCATTGCATTCATGACAAAAAAAAAAGCCATGTGCACTTCCAGTCATTTCAAATCCATCAATCATTCACGAGTTCTGTCCACCTCAAATTTGCACAATAATGTGTTCCATTCTAACCTTGCCACACATCAGCCTTCATCCCGACGAAATGAAACATCCCTCATCATACCGTGGAGCCACCATGCGGGAGTTGTCACTCCCTAAAAGTCCGTACCCCATAAGCCAACCGTCAGTCGAACACCATTCCAAAACAACTTGTCTCACGTCAGGCCTAACAACCAAGACTATCATCAGAGCAAAAATGACGAGATGAGCTTCATAGATCATTAACTCGAGACGACTCAAGCGAGACTAATCATAACCTTACCACTCATGCATTGCATCCAAAAAACAAAACAAACACACAAAAAAAAAACATTCAGTCAACCATCTTCATTCATCATTTTCATCATTTCATGCATCCTATACATAGTAATTCCATATTACCACAATACATTGCATTGTAGATAGTTGCATTTGCATATATTAGTATCGAAGCGACATTTTTGGCAAAAATCTTGAGAGATTGATTGAGTAAAGTGTGTGAACCATTAAACTCTCGACCCGTCAATGAACACAAGGGTTTAATTAAACTCAGCACCACAAACCAAGTGAGTAGTGTGCAAAGAGCGGTATTTTCCCTTGAATTCCGAATGAGGATATTGGACAATCCTATGAGCGTTGAGGAAAGGTAGAGAGAGCCAATCGAGGTAAAACCACGAGCAACATGTGTATTCCATCATCACATGGAGAGGCATGATTTATAGTGAGATCAGTGTCGATAGCAAGTCACAAACTGCGATTCATGCAAAGATCTAAGAATAGTAAGAAGACAATCACTGACTAATGAGAATGACGAGGCACTTAGGATCAAAAATCTCCACAAAACCAAAGAGCTTCAACTGCCCTCAACATAATCCCTTAGTGAGCCCCGCTGAGCTTTTCACGATAAACCTTTTTTTGCGAACTCCACAACATGTCACCCGACATATACATACTTACCTTTGCAATAGAGGAGCTCGAAGGAGCCGGAGCCATGGTCCCTCCCCACCATCTTTCATAAACACAATAAATGAAATGTTTGAAGAAATCAGTGAGTCAATGCAACTCCAAAGCCAAACACCAAAAAAGAACACCGAAAATGTTCAAGAAGATCGATGAGTCAATGCAACTCCAAAGCTGAAAGCCAAATACAAAGCAGAGAATGCTTGAGAAAGTTGATGAGCCAAATACAATTTCAAAAACACAAAAATGAGAAGAAAGTGAAAATCGTACACCAAAAGAGGCAAGAATGAGGAAGCCAAATCCAAAGGACCAATGATGTCCCGCAGAAATCAATAAAAGGTTATCAAAAACCAATCTAATCATTCCACCCGTGGCAAAGACAAAACACGTCCTCTATTGCACAAGAGCTCCACAACTCCCAAATAAATCCTGCAGTCCCGTGTGACATACATCATACCCTCCAGCCCCGGTATAACCCAATAAAAGACCTCTGACTCGTTAGTTGATGAGCGTTAACTGAAAGTATCGGATCTGAAATATGAATCATAAGCTTTGTACTTGTTATCAACATGTCCCATCATGTCAAAGGGACCATGAGCGAATGAGTGTGACCTTACCCACAAGGTCTACTGGGTGTGAGTGACTCTTCGATTAAACTACCAAATCATAATCAGCCTACCCCATTGCAGGTGAGGAATTTGCGAGGAACAAAAAGTTTATAACCTCAAAAAGAAATTCTCAGGAAAATACTGCTCTGAGCATCAAGAGTATCATCACGATATTAGCACACACGGCCATACTCACGAGAGATTGACCCGCATCCCTCCGTGAGAGGAAAGTGATTCACACATTCGGGCTCAACAATCACTCAAGACCGAACCGAAGATGTCTTGTATTCATAAGCCTCATTAATAGAGATAGGACCGTACCTTCTCTCGAAAAACTGCACATGTATTTTGCATATCTTCTGGCATTTAGTATTTGCATGCATCATAACCACTTCATTTTCAACATCCGACTGGTAAGAACTTCACCTAGTCTCGCTGAAAGTCGACTTCAGTTGCTGCGGTTGAAGTAAGACTTCCTATCAAAAGAAGTCAAGATGGAGCCATCCCGGGCCATCATCGAGCTACATCTAGCCTTTTTGGAACTATTCCGGGCTATCACCAAGCTACATTGAACCAAGTTGGAGCCATCTGGAGCCACACAAAGACTATTCCGAAACCATCCACTATCATACTCGAGCCTCATTGGCACCTCTCCCAAAGCCAAGCTAGATCCATGCGAGAGTCATCATCCACATTGAAACCATCCTTGGAACTACACAGGGGGCATCCTAACAGTCCAAGAACAATACGGGAGCCACCTCAAATCCACGTCAGATCTATTTCATAACCAGGGCCTTGCCTAAAGAGTTTCGAACTACGTATGGTTTGATCTCAATACGAAATTGAGTACGTAGGCAGCCCGCCCAGGGTGCGACCACCTCAAAAGAAGATTCCCCTTTTGTTCACCACTATCATCAAATGAAGCAATCTTGTAGCCTCCCCAAATCCATCCCGAACTATCCCTGAGCCCTCTCGAGGAATCTGAAGCTGAAACTGACCGTACTAAAGCCATTCATCCACAAAAAAAATTGTCAGCCACAGTAAATCACATTGACCACCACTCGATTCAAAATCCATACCAAAACCATTCATCCACAACCAAAAAAATTGTCAACCACATCAAAGGACACAAATCACATCAACCCACTACTCGACCCAAAATCTCAATCCAAATTGAAACCCACCAACCATCCCAGAGCCGTTGCTCACAAGGGGATCATAAATCAAGCCGGAGCCATCTGACCGCACCAGAGCCATCCGATCATACCGGAGCCCTCAAATCATATCAAAGTCGCCCAATCATATCGAAACCATCGAGTTCTAAAAGTCACTCATTTAAAAAAAAACATCTATTCAAAGACCGATTACCAAATCTCCAAAACCAAAACAAAAAAAACTCAGGAGCCATCTCGAAACTCTAGAGCCAAGAGTTCTATCAAATCCCAAACTATAGTGCACATCGGGCGAGACTATCAAAGCAAAACCAAAGCACAAGTCCTACACTGACAAAGTCAAGGGTCCAATCAACAAAAAACATTCGACTATCACATCCCTCATGAAAACAACCGAAAAGCATCCAATCCCGAATCAATCCACAATCAAAGCCATCCTCAAATCAATCTACCACCACAAACAACTTCAGATCAAGCTTTCACCATAACGAGTTTCGTACAACTCCATCAAAGTATTATAGGCTCATCATAAGTCCTATAGCTAGATGTCAAGAGGTCTAGTTGAGGCACTCCTAAGTCCTTGTACTTTCAATCGCATTCTAGGCCCGTCATAAGCCCTAGGACTGGATATCAAGAGGTCCAGTTGAGGCACTCCTAAGCCCTCGTGCACCTTAAATCAAATTGGGTTGTTGGTATTATAGGCTCGGCATAAGTCCTATAGCTAGATATCAAGAGGTCTAGTTGAGGCACTCCTAAGTCCTCGTACTTTCAAACGCATTCTAGGCCCATCATAAGCCCTAGGACTGGATATCAAGAGGTCCAGTTGAGGCACTCCTAAGCCCTCGTGCACCTTAAATCAAATCGGGTTGTTGGTATTATAGGCTCGGCATAATTCATATAGCTAGATATCAAGAGGTCTAGTTGAGGCACTCCAAAGTCCTCGTACTCTCATTCGCATTCTAGGCCCGTCATAAGCCCTAGGACTGGATATCAAGAGTTCCAGTTGAGGCACTCCTAAGCCCTCGTGCACCTTAAACCAAATCGGGTTGTTAGTATCCTAGGCTCGTCATAAGTCCTAGGGTTAGATGTCAAGAGGTCTAACTAAGGCTCGTCATAAGTCCTCGTACTTTCAATCGTATTTATACTGTTATAACCCGTATATTTGCAACCTTATATTTTGTCCGGTTTATATAATGATCTAAGATGGATTATATTATGATTGTCAGTTGGGACTTCGGCGGTATTGTTTTGATAGATGAGGGTAAGGAAGTCATTGCTTAAAACAATTAAGGTAATTGTTTTCTTTAGTTAATAAGGAAAGGGAACCTTATTTATTTATTCCCTTCTAATTATTTTTACATCACGATCAGTCTTCCTCTATCAGTTTCCATCGTGCGTTCAGAACATCGACTTCCATTCTTCTCTCTCTCTCTCTGTTCTCTCTCTTGCTGAGGATCGTGAAGGCTGCTGCTACAATCGGATTGGCGAGTTTTGCTGTTGCGTTCCTCTGATTGATTCAGGTTTGTATTACAAGAATTCGGGACTGCGTTAGTGGTTTTCTTCTCTCTCTGTTTTCTGATTTTGAGCCGTGGTACATGATTAAATCAGAAGGCTTCATTGCTGTTAGATTGTGATTGTGCGAGCTGTGGAACTGCTGCAGATTGTGGAGTTTATTCACTTCCGAAATCAGGTTGGTGTTGCAGATTTTGGGGTTTGGATAATCTAGGGTTCTTCATTTCAGTTTCTGATTTTTGTGTCAAATGGTTTGGTTAATCAGTGGCTGTTGATCTGTCCGGATTGTTGCTCTGCGTGGATTGTGCCTGCTGCCTCAGTTCGTTGTTGTTTCTGCTGATAAACGAGGTAGGTGGTTACTCGATTCGGTTTGGAAGTTCAGCCATGGGGATTGCAACGGTTCTGTTTTGGTGTGAATTCTGTTTGTGTGTCTGTTTGGTTGCGTTTTGGAATGGTTAAAACCCCATGGTTCTCTGTTTTTTCTGTGATTTGGTGTGTGTATCAATTTGGCAATTCGTGATGATGTTTTTGCACAAGTTTCTGCTCTGCTCGTCTTCTGGAAAATGCAGTTTTCGCACTGTCCGAACTTCCGTCCGAGCTTTGAAGTTCGGACAGTGCGTTTTGCTCTATTGATTTTCAAAGTTCGGGGCATGTCCGAACATAAGTCCGAACTTTGATGTTCGGACACGCCCTTGGGTTCTTCTCTGATTTTAGTTCGACCTGTGTCCGAACTTTGACGTCCGGACACAAGGTCGGACCTTCCGCGTAACTCTTTTCCGTAACCCGTCCGAACATCAGTCCGAACATTGATGTTCGGACATTCTGAATTCCTCTATCTGATTTCAATTCGACTTGTGTCCGAACATTGATGTCCGGACACAAGTTCGGACATTTGACAATCTCTGGTTTCTGAGTCTCGACTTGTGTCCGAACTTCGACGTCCGGACACAAGTTCGGACACCCCTCTGTTTTCAGCGTAACTTCTTCGTTTGAACTCCGATTTGAGTGCCGTCTGCGGCGTTGGGTCCTTATGACCTGTGCTACTGATTTATGAGTGTTTTGGCATATTTAAATGCAATCTTGCTTCTGTTTAAGCAACCTTCTGTTTTGGGCATTACACATTGTTTCTGAGCCGTGAATGGCTGGGTCGAGCTATTCCGTGGTATACCATGTAGACGTCGTTCTGAGTGTGGGTCATTCCCTTTCTGTTCTGTGGGTTGGACGAACCCTTGGCTCTTTCGAGTCATTTCTGCGTTACCGAGAGACTGGTTTAATTGGTGGGGGGGGGTTCTTTTTTTATGGGTCTTCGACCCTTCTGAGTGTGTGCATTGTGTCTTGTCCCCTTTCTGTTTAAGAGTTCTGATTGTTTCTGAATTGGGAACCCTTGAGTTTCCCTCTGTTTCTGTTCTGGGAACTTCTGAGTATTGAGAATTGTGGATATAACGTTTATCTTCTCCTTCTTCTGATTTCAATTGTTTTGAGCGACCTTACTGATGACGGTCGCTGCTTACTGGGCATAGTTGTGTGCTCATTCCCCTACTTTTAACATTTTTGCAGATTGATCAGCGAGGATCACTTATTCAGTTTCTGGAGCTTAGTTTATGTTATAGCTCATTTGTTATTTGATATTCTTACTCAGGCTTGTAGCCTTCGGGCCTTACTCTGTTAGACCTCTGTTTCTGTTTGAAACATGTATTTGGGATTTCATATTACTTCCGCTGTATTGAATACTTTGGTTTACAATGTTTATGTAAACTCTGTTTTGGGCCTTTATTGCATTTGAGTGTTTTAGAGCCTTGCGTTATTGGTAGTAATACGCGGCGTGTAATACCCTTAACTCTTAGGCCGGTTTTAGGGGTGTTACATTTAGTGGTATCAGAGCCAGGTTTGGCTTTCTTTAGGGTCTGTGGTTGTGTTTGCTTGTGTGAGGTTCAGTTGTGGCAATTGTTGAAGTGTGAGTCAGTTCTGACAAGTTTTGGATTTGTGTATCTCAGAATGCCTCCTCGTAGAGCACCAGTGACCCCTCAGGGAGATGCTGCGGATGCAGTACAGCAGTTTGTGGCACAGTTGATGCAGACGATGGCTGCAGCTGCTGGGGGAGCTGGTGGAGCAGGCCCAGCAGGGGCGAATGCTGTGGGAGGCCGAGTCAGGGCGCTCCAGGAATTCATGAAGCTAAAGCCGCCTTCCTTTGACGGCTGTGGTGACCCTCAGGAGGCGAGCCATTGGATTACTGAGGTCGAGGACCTGCTGAGAGTGATGGGGTCGGAGGATGACCAGAAGGTGGACTTCGCCACGTTCCTCTTTAAGGGGGAGGCGAAGGAGTGGTGGCGTATGGTGATGGGTAGGCATCCCCAGCCTTGGACCTGGGATCAGTTCTGCTTGGAGTTCAACAAGCAGTTCTATCCGGACGTTTACAAGGATCAGAAGATCAACGAGTATAACCGGCTGCGCCAGGGGAGAGACATGTCAGTCGAGGAGTACGTGAGGAAGTTCGTGACTCTCGAAGTATGCTCCGGAGCCAGATGAGCATAGGAAGGCCCGTAAGTTCGAGAGTGGGCTCAGACCAGATATCAGGTCCGCTGTGACACCCTTCGTCACCGGACCTTCAGAGATGTGGCAGATGTCGCTTGCTGGTAGAGGCCGACATCAGGGGCAGACAGGCTGGCAAGGACCATAAGGGGAAGAGGCGTGCTGAAGAGCCTCAGAAGAAGGAGGCTGCTCCTCAGAAGAAGCAGTCCTATGGAGATCGTCGGGGAGCTTCTTCATCTTCGTCAGCTGGGGCGAAGTGTGGGTCTTGTGGCCACTCCCATCCTGGTAGGGAGTGCTACAAGAAGACTGGTGCCTGCTTTAAGTGCGGGTCGATGGAGCACCGGATCGCTCAGTGCCCTCAGGCATCCGGTAGAGGCTCAGGAGATAGAGGCACCGGTTCAGATTCAGGGGCGAGGTCCGATCAGAAGAAGCCTCAGACTCAGGCCCGGTGTATGCTATGGCTGGAGAGCGTGATCGAGCTGGAGATCGCGTCGTCTCAGGTATTCTCCAGATCCATTCTCGAGATGTATTTTGTCTGTTTGACTCTGGAGCTACGCACTCCTTTATCTGCTGTGATTTGTTGGGTGACCTTGGACTGACTGCTGTGCCTAGTGAGGTAGACTTGTGTGTGAGTAGTCCATTAGGTGGGGTTGCCCCTTGTGTGCTGAATTCTGTGTGTAAGGCTTGTCCCATAGTAGTTCGGGACAAGACCTTTTGTGCTGACCTCATCCCGATGCGGATGACCTGTTTTGATGTGATTTTGGGCATGGACTGGCTAGCAGAGCACCATGCCCATATAGACTGTGCAGCGAGGAGAGTAGTGTTTGCCGGGAGCCGTTTTGTCTTTGCTGGGAATGCAGTCCCGTGTGCGCCTATGATTGTGTCTGCGATGCAGGCAGCCAGCTTCTTGAGGAAGGGCTGCCAGGGATTCTTGTGCTATCTGCCAGAGGTGCGAGAGGGATCCAGCTTGGAGAGCATCCCGATCGTCAGAGAGTTCCCTAAGGTTTTCCAGGATGATGTGCCCGGACTACCACCAGTGAGGGAGGTGGAGTTCACGATTGACTTAGCGCCAGAGACTCAGCCCATCTCTAGTGCCCCTTACCGTATGAGTCCGGCGGAGTTGAAGGAGCTGAAGGTCCAGCTTCAGGAGTTGCTAGACAAGGGCTTCATTCGCCCTAGTGTTTCGCCTTGGGGAGCGCCAGTGCTTTGTGAAGAAGAAGGATGGGACCTTCAGATTGTGCATCGATACAGAGAGCTGAACAAGGTGACCATCAAGAACCGATATCCCCTTCCGCGCATAGATGATCTGTTTGACCAGTTGGCGGGCGCCACAGTGTTCTCGAAGATAGATCTTCGTTCAGGCTACCATCAGTTGAGGATTAAGGCCGAGGATGTGCCTAAGTCCGCCTTTAGGACTCGTTATGGTCATTACGAGTTCCTAGTTATGCCGTTTGGTTTGACTAATGCTCCCTCAGTCTTCATGGATATGATGAACCGGGTTTTTAAACCCTATCTGGATCAGTTTGTAGTGGTCTTCATAGACGATATCTTGGTGTACTCCAAGAGCGTAGAGGAGCATGAGGAGCATCTGAGGATTGTTTTGCAGACGTTGAAGGATCGTGAGCTATATGCTAAGTTGAAGAAGTGTGACTTCTGGCTGGATCATGTAGTATTCTTGGGACATGTGGTCTCGAAGGACGGTATCTCAGTGAACCCTGAGAAGATTAGAGCAGTTATGGAGTGGGCGAGGCCCACGAATGTTGCAGAGATCCGTAGTTTCCTTGGGTTAGCTGGGTATTACAGGAAGTTCGTTGAGGGATTCTCTAAGATCGTATCCCCGCTGACCCGTCTGTTGAGGAAGGAGATCAAGTATGAGTGGAGCGAGGCGTGTGAACAGAGCTTTCAGGAGATTAAGAAGAGGCTGACGACCGCACCGATTCTGACTTTGCCATCTGGGACCGAGGGATTCGAGGTCTTCTGTGATGCGTCCCATAAGGGACTAGGATGTGTTTTGATGCAGCAGGGTAAGGTAGTGGCTTATGGCTCTTGGCAGCTTAAGCCTTATGAGAAGAACTACCCTACCCACGATCTGGAGTTGGCAGCTGTGGTTTTTGCGCTGAAGATTTGGAGGCATTATCTGTATGGGGCGTCGTGTAAGGTTTACACGGACCACAAGAGTCTCAAGTATTTGTTCACTCAGAAGGAGCTGAACTTGAGACAGCGGAGGTGGTTGGAGCTACTTCATGACTACGATTTAGAGATCCTCTACCACCCCGGTAGAGCGAATGTTGTTGCAGATGCTTTGAGCCGGAGAGGTGCTCCGGGTGTAGCTTGTGCTTTGACAGGAGTTCAGAGGTCCGCCTTAGAGCTTCAGCGTATGGGTAGTCAGACCAGCCAGTGCCAGTGTGATAGCAGCACTTCAGGTTCAGTCTTCGTTGGTCGACAGGATCAGAGTTGGTCAGGAGTCGGATTCAGCTTTGAGTCGGATCAGAGAGGGGCTGCCTTCAGAGCAGAACTCAGACTTCAGAGTCTTTAGTGATGGTTGTCTGCGCTTTAGAGGCCGAGTGTGTGTACCCGACGATGCAGTTCTGCGTAGGGAGGAGGCTCATGGAGCGCCATACTCAGTTCACCCAGGAGGGGTGAAGATGTATCGAGATCTCAGAGAGTCGTTCTGGTGGTCTGGGATGAAGCATGACATCTCTGAGTTTGTTTTGAAGTGCCAGACCTGTCAGCAGGTGAAGGCTGAACACCAGAGGCCAGCGGGTTTGCTTCAGCCCCTTCCCGTTCCCGAGTGGAAGTGGGAGAGTGTGGGGATGGACTTTGTCATGGGTTTGCCCAAGACTTCCTCGGGTTGTGATGCTATTTGGGTGATTGTTGATCGTCTGACGAAGTCTGCTCATTTTCTGCCGGTGAAGAAGACCTTCAGTCTGGAGCGTCTAGCTCGTCTGTATCTGGATGAGATAGTGAGGTTGCATGGTGTGCCTACTACTATAGTTTCTGATCGTGACCCGCACTTTGTCTCAAGATTTTGGCGCAGTTTGCATAAGGCCCTGGGTACGAGTTTAGCTTTCAGTTCAGCCTACCATCCTCAGTCGGATGGCCAGACTGAGAGGACTAATCAGGTCCTGGAGGACATGCTTCGCGCATGTGTCCTGGATTTTGGAGGTATCTGGGAGCAGCACGTGACCCTGATTGAGTTTGCCTACAACAACAGCTTTCAGGCGAGCATTGGTATGGCTCCGTTTGAAGCGTTGTACGGTAGGAGGTGCAGGTCCCCCATCTGTTGGGATGACCTGAAGGAGAGGGTCTTGGTTGGACCTGAGCTGGTGCAGGGTGCAGTAGAGAAGATCAGGACGATTCGGGAGCGTCTGCTTGTTGCTCAGAGTAGGCAGAAGTGCTATGCAGATCAGAGGCGCAGGCCGCTTGAGTTTGATGTTGGTGATCATGTCTATCTGCGAGTGTCGTCGGTCAGAGGCGTAGTCCGGTTTGGGAAGCGTGGGAAGCTTAGCCCGAGGTTTGTAGGACCTTTTGAGATTCTGGAGAGGATTGGCCCTGTGGCCTACCGGTTAGCGTTGCCACCCGCTTTGTCTGCTGTCCACAGGTTTTTCATGTCTCGATGTTGAGGAAGTACCTGCATGATCCGTCTCACGTGATCGACTACAGCCAGCTTCAGTTGAGAGAGGACTGCAGTTTCGAGGCGGTGCCTACTCGCATTTTAGCCAGGGATGTCCGTCGGCTTCGTAGTAAGACCCTGCCTATGGTGAAGGTCCAGTGGTCTGATCAGTTAGAGAGTGAAGCGACTTGGGAACTCGAAGATGAGCTGCGTGCCAAGTTTCCCTCCCTGTAGGTGAGTTAATCTCGAGGACGAGATTCTTTTAAGGGGGGTGATGTTATAACCCGCATAGTTGCAACATTATATTATATCCGGTTTATGTAATGATCTAAGATGGATTACATTATGATTGTCAGTTGGGACTTCGGCGGTATTGTTTTGATAGATGAGGGCAAGGAAGTCATTGCTTAAAACAATTAAGGTAATTGTTTTCTTTAATTAATAAGGAAAGGGAGCCTTATTTAATTATAAATCTTCTAATTGTTTTACATTACGATCAGTTTTCCTCCACTAGTTCCATCGTGCGTTCAGAACATCGACTTCCATTCTTCTCTCTCTCTCTCTCTCTCTGTTCTCTCTTGCTGAGGATCGTGAAGGCTGCTGCTACAATCAGATTGGAGGGTTTTGCTACTGCGTTTCTCTGATCGATTCAGGTTTGTATTCAAGAATTCGGGACTGCGTTGGTGGTTTTCTTCTCTCTCTGTTTTCTGATTTTGAGCCGTGGTACATGATTAAATCAGAAGGCTTTGTTGCTGTTGAGTTGTGATTGTGCGGGCTGTGGAACTGCTGCAGATTGTGGAGTTTATTCACTTCCGAAATCAGGTTGGTGTTGCAGATTTTGGGGTTTGGATAATCTAGGGTTCTACATTGCAGTTTTCTGATTTTTGTGTCTTTGGTTTGGGAAATCAGCGTTGTTGTGCGTGTAACTGCTGGTGGATTATTCGGGGCTGCTGTGGACTGCTCAGATCGTTGGTTCAGTGGCTGATAATTGAGGTAGGTGGTTACTCGATTCGGTTTGGAAGTTCAGCCATGGGGATTGCAACGGTTCTGTTTTGGGTGTGAATTCTGTTTGTGTTGTCTGTTTGGTTGCGTTTTGGAATGGTTAAAACCCCATGGTTCTCTGTTTTTCTCTGTGATTTGGTGTGTGTATCAATTTGGCAATTCGTGATGATGTTTTTGCATAAGTTTCTGCTCTGCTCGTCTTCTGGAAAATGCAGTTTTCGCACTGTCCGAACTTCCGTCCGAGCTTTGAAGTTCGGACAGTGCGTTTTGCTCTATTGATTTTCAAAGTTCGGGGCATGTCCGAACATAAGTCCGAACTTTGATGTTCGGACACGCCCTTGGGTTCTTCCCTGTTTTTAGTTCGACCTGTGTCCGAACTTGGACGTCCAGACACAAGGTCTGACCTTCCGCGTAACTCTTCTCCGTAACCCATCCGAACATCAGTCCGAACATTGATGTTCGGACCTTCTGAATTCCTCTATCTGATTTCAATTCGACTTGTGTCGAACATTGATGTCCGGACACAAGTTCGGACATTTGACAATCTTTGGTTTCCGAGTCTCGACTTGCGTCCAAACTTCGACGTGCGGACACAAGTTCGGACACCCCTCTGTTTTCAGCGTAACTTCTTCGTTTGAACTCCGATTTGAGTTCAGTCTGCGGCGTTGGGTCCCTTATGACCTGTGCTACTGATTTATGAGTGGTTTGGCATATTTAAATGCAATCTTGCTTCTGTTTAAGCAACCCTTCTGTTTTGGGACATTTCACATTGTTTCGGAGCCGTGAATGGCTGGGTCGAGCTATTCCGTGGTATACCATGTAGACGTCATTCTGAGTGTGGGTCATTCCCTTTCTGTTCTGTGGGGTTGACGAACCCTTTGGCTCTTTCGAGTCATTTCTACGTTGCCGAGAGACCTGGTATGGTCTATGGGTCTTTGACCCTTCTGAGTGTGTGCATTGTGTCTTGTCCCCTTTCTGTTTAAGAGTTCTGATTGTTTCTGAATTGGGAACCCTTGAGTTCCCCTCTGTTTCTGTTCTAGAAACTTCTGAGTATTGAGAATTGTGGATATAACGCTTATCTTCTCCTTCTTCTGATTTCAATTGTTTTGAGCGACCTTACTGATGACGGTCGCTGCTTACTGGGCATAGTTGTGTGCTCATTCCCCTACTTTTAACATTTTTGCAGATTGATCAGCGAGGATCACTTATTCAGTTTCTGGAGCTTAGTTTATGTTATAGCTCATTTGTTATTTGATATTCTTACTCAGGCTTGTAGCCTTCGGGCCTTACTCTTTTAGACCTCTGTTTCTGACTTGGATATGTATTTGGGATTTCGTATTACTTCCGCTGTAATTGAGTACCTTGGTTTATAATGTTTATGTAAACTCTGTTTTGGGCCTTTATTGCATTTAAGTGTTTTAGAGCCTTGCGTTATTGGTAGTAATACGCGGCGTGTAATACCCTTAACTCTTAGGCCGGTTTTAGGGGTGTTACATTATTGATTCTCAAATTGTGGTTTCATAAATTGGGATTATTCCCCACGTATTGGAAATGGAAGAATTGGAATATTTCTAGTAATGGTTTGATCAAGGTTTTTGGGAGACTTTCACAGGAATGGTTATTATGTTTGGAGCCTACAGGTGCTCCTCATTGTAGTTATCTTTTGTGTTGCATCTCATGATTGCAGTTAAGCTCTATGATCTACTCTATGTTACTGCTATTTCATAGGGGATGTGCACACTTAAGGACTTAGGGTGAGGTGGTGTTTGACGGTCCCATAGGTGACTGTCCTAGAATTATTGTTTGGGGTCCCATTGGTGACCCCGTGTTTGGAATTATGGTTATCTCCTGTTGAAAGCTCCCTATTGTTTTGTTGATAATTAAGGTTTTTGGAAAAACGATTTGATTGTTCAAACTCTCGCTCTCATCTGATTGATATACAGATAAAATGAACTTAAAATGTATTTTACACATTGAGGTAGGATTTACTCAGTTTATCTGATTTGTGCGATCCCTTCGCGTTTTTGCCTGTTGTTTACTGATCGCATGTACAAATTGTTAATTTGGGGAAATGGGAATGCGCTACCACATAGTCTAGGAAAGATGGTCATTGTTCTGAATCGCTGAGTTAAGCTATGTTGGTTCTATGGTCCAACCACGATGTCAAAGAAACGACATGGGCGTTGGAAGATGCCATGAAGGCTAAGTACCCACAGTTATTCATAGACTAGAGAGTCTAGTATTCAGTAATACGGGTACGGGGCGTACCCCTTTTAAGGGGGTAGAGCCCTTTTGCTTTTGCATTGCTTCGGGGTAAGC
This sequence comes from Limonium bicolor, assembly GCA_023374045.1. NCBI lineage: Eukaryota > Viridiplantae > Streptophyta > Magnoliopsida > Caryophyllales > Plumbaginaceae > Limonium > Limonium bicolor. Next base: position 29,627,478 of record CM041783.1, on the reverse strand, counting down.
ATTGCATAGTGTGTAGGTATTGTAATAGATTTTTGTATGGCACATGTAGTGCAAGCGAATTTGGTATGTGAATGTATGTATGTGTATGTGTAGCGTATAGATGTGTATGTACGATGGATGATGTATGTTTAATGTGTAATGTGAATTGCATCGATGTACTGTGTGATGGTAGGTATGGAAATGGTGTATGGTGTATGTGAATTCGTATTGTGTGTGAATGCGTATTGTGCTTGAATAGTGTATGCTTGCAATGTGAAAGAAGTAAACACCTCACAGGTGGTAGAAAGACACATTAAGGCAATTGGTTGCCTAATGAGTAGAACTACTAAAACTATTAACCTTGAGTAACTTTGAGGGCAAAGTTTCTTAAGGGGGGTAGATTGAAATACCCCGTAATTAAAAATAGTGATTAATTAGGCTAATAAGTAATTTATAAGCTTAATTATGCATAAATAATCATGAGGGAACAAATCCCGAAGGAAACAGATCCTTAAAACAGATTAAAAACGCCAACGAACCTTAAAGCACGCTTTTCGAGATAACCGGGAAAACGTGACTTAAGCGGGTCAAATAGACTCTAATAACATTGGTCAACTAAATAGTCATTAATAATATTAGTGAAGCTTTAGAACCAATAAAATCAATAAAACGAGAAATTAGTAAAAACTGTCAAAAACGGGAAGTTGTGGGGTAGAAACATAAATAACCAAAACTTATGTGTCCACTTTTAAAATAAAAGTAAAGTTTGTGTGTGTGTGTGTGTGCTAGTGAGCCGGCCCCTATCCCCCTCTCTCACACACTCACTAACTCCCTCTTATTTACAAAACAACAAAATAATAAAGTAACCCCCACTCTCACTTTACTCTCTCTCCTCCTCACAACTCCCTCACTCACGTACTCACCTCCTCCCTCACTCTCTTTTCTTTCTTCTACCTCCCAACCGATGGCTATGGAGAATTAGCAAAACCCACACAAACACTACTTCTCTCCTGTTACTCTCTTTGAACTCTCTTCCAAAAATTATAAAAACTACACCATTGTCTTCCTCTCATCAAGAGCAACACTTCCATCTTTTCAAAATTCGAAAAGGACAACTTTCATCTCCATGGGTATGGAGCATTTGGAGCTTCAAGACCACCACTAGAACCACCTTCTTGTCCTTGTTCTTTTGAGGTAAAAATCTTCTTGAAACTCCATTAATTTTTTAGTCTTATGGGCAAAACGAAAATCTAGCTAAAACCTTGTTGGTTCTCTTGTACTCTAGCCGATTTTGGCGCTCTTGGAAGGTGAGAAACCTTGTTCTTGAGCTATTCCAAACACCACTTACACCCTTGCAAGGTAAGGAAATTTCTAAACCCTAAACTTGCATTAAAACTTAGATGATGGTTAGGGTTAGTTAGTGTATTAAAATGGTGTGTGTATATGTGGGCTGTAGCCAATGTTCACAGAATCGCGATTCGATCTCATGATCCTACGATTTTACGATCCAAATTCATAGTTACGATTCGGATCGCAGGTAGGATCAAAGCCATGTAGGATCGTCAAAGGATCACGATTCCATTGCACGATTCTACGATCCTACACTCTTGATCCATAATGCGATCCTACAATCCCATCGATCCCAACTTTGTTTACCGTTTATCTTTTTCTTCTTGATTTATAATTAAAACAATAAGATGTTAAAACTCATTTTGGCTTTGTGTTCCATTTCTTACTTACTCTTTTGAATGAGGATGAATGGGAAAACCTATGATTTTGTTAATAAATAACTTGTAGCTCACAATATTATGAAAATTCATATGGTTTGCTTATCTATATTCCAACTTTGTAAGCGTACTATCATTGTTGTGGTACTAAGTTTTATTTTTTTAATTCAATAATGTTATATATTCTTACTCAAATTAAACTTTATGCTTTAAATAGAAGTTGTTTATAACATATGTATAATTTTGAACAATATTTACTCACTTTTTATAGGATCAAACGATCCCACGATTCGATCCCACGATCCGATCCTAGGGGTCACTTACGATCCTACGCTAGGATCGCGATCCTAAAAACATTGGCTGTAGCGTTAGAATTCGGGTTACAAACCGGTGGGAAGAGAAGAGAAAGAGGAAGGGAAGAAGAATGTAACACCCCAACTACAAATAACACACTTAACAATACTTAGCAGCGGAAAACATAACTCACACCCTCACTTAACTCTTTGGTGTTACACGCCGTTAGCCACCCACGTGGCTAACAAGGCTAACATACATACATCGTACCGGTCTGATGGACTAAATTCCCGAGCAACTACACATAAATTCCGTTCCGTGTTCAACATCCATTATATACACTTACATTACAACTGTACCGAGTATTTACTAACTAACGCCGATACAATTTCGGTCTTACTACACCTACAACACTTGCACAATTTGCATGAACGCCCACATACAACAACTACCCCGTCCTACTCTCGAACGGCTTCCAGATCTTGTACCTGAAAAGTATGGGAGCCCCCAAAGGGGGTCAGCACCTTTGCTGGTATGGTAATCCCGCAGCCCGCATGCTACCGGGCCACGCACAACTATTTGTCGTCTTAGCATGCGGTTGATTTTATTTCAAACATGCACAAACTCACATGTATCATGCTTATAAGCAAACATCCATTAATAGTGCACAAACACAAATTAGCACACACACGCAATAACAACACACTTCACTTTATAACATTCACAACTTAATTTCTCTCCTCTGAGAGGATATAACTTTACTTAGGGAATGCCGGGGTGATATAAGCCCGAGCACAACATACATACATTTCCTTTACTTGAGTGGCGGCCTCATATAGGACCGATCACAACATACATAATTTCCCCCTAACTCCAATAGTGATGAGGTAGGTAAGCCTTGGTTAAGCTTGTGGGTGGTTGTAATTCCAGGAGGAAGAACAACCGTAACATAACAAAGAGGGAGTCGAAGCAACATAGGCGTCCACACCCTAACAACATTACACATAATTTCCCTCCTAGCCCGATATGGAGGTCGGGTAGGTAAGCTTTGGCTAAGCTAATGGGAGGTCGAAATCCAATGAAGGAAATCAACCCTTAACATAACAGGATGGGAGTTAATTTACATATATATATATTAACTCCCAAACAATACGCGCGACCGGAACAACCGGATTCCTCTCCATACATAACATATACTTATTAGTTAGAGGTTCCCTTATGGAACTTATCACATACACACTTCACATAGTGTTACTAACTCGGTTAGACACATAAGGGGTGTAATATCCCTTTTTAACAAACATGGATAACGGTATCCAATAACAACAACAACATATCCAACAAGCCATACATCACACATAATCACAACATACACTAACGCACGGATAGCCGTAGTTAGAACGTTCCCATGGGTTGGGACGTTTATTCCGAATACCGATCTCTTATGTGAACCTAAAGTCGGTTAACTATTATTTAACACATAATTAAGGTTAAGCGGTATCGGAATTGATTACGCCACAATAATGAATTACTATAAACTCATTTCATGCTTTATCTTGCAAGGTGGCAAACACACAGAAAAACACATTGGCATACAAGCCGGTGTAATCCGGTAGGACACAGGTTGCAAGAAAACCATACCTGTCACCGAAGGTTCACTCTAACGTCCCATCACATGTTCCTCGAAAACTCTTTGAACAACTGATAACATTATAACTATCTCCATTAACATCGGGATAACATTGTTGTTTAAAGACTAATGCGCCCATGGTTAACCCCGTTAAGTAGTTTTATAACTTCACATTTTTATTGCAACTCTTCACCCACTCAATTGCCATTATCACTCACTTAACATATCCTTAACAACCTTATAACATCATTACCTATTAACCACCCTCACTAGACATCATTTTATAACCTTAAACAATGTTTTTCAAATGGTCCGGGACTTGGTTCTCATCTAAGGTCCCGGACCCATCCATGGCAAACTCTCGGGTGGTTTTCAGGTAGTGGTCCGGGACTCCATATGGGACTTAAGTCCCGGACCAACACAGGTTAAAACTCTCGGGTGATTTCATGGGGGTGGTCCGGGACTTCACACATAACCCAAGTCCCGGACCATTGTGTGTGTAAACTCTCGGTCGGTTTTATATGGGTGGTCCGGGACCTTGTACATCTCCCAAGTCCCGGACCAAGTGCTGGGAAAAGTCTCGGCCTGTTTTTAATGGGTGGTCCGGAACCTTGTCCATGGACTAGGTCCCGGACCCTGCTACATATTTGGAGTTTTCTAAATCTGTTACAACTCTTTTTCAACTCTTCTTTCACCATTGATCTTCCAATCTTTCCCACTGGTGATCTACATGTTTAAGCACTTAATTACCCTCCTCAATCACCTTAATCCAACACCAAGTCCCCTCACTAATTTTTGGTTATTTCACTCAAATTCACTTATACTTTTATAACTAGTTTTCTAGTTCTCATCACTTCTTGTGACAGTTTTAGCTCCATCTTTTGCCACTCAAATAATGCCCTTTCCAGCACTTCAACTCACATTACTTCTACTCCTCATACACACTTCTCCTTAGTTTGGTTTCCAACTCATTAACCATTCACTTGAATCTTCTTGACACATCTAGCTTCTTCCTTTAATAAAAACACTCAAGTCCAAAATCTCCTAAACAAATTTTGACAGCACTTGGCTACTTTCAAAACATTCCCAAAACTCATCTCTTCACATATTTCATCCTAAAACTAACCAAACCCACAAGGGTTCTACCAGCACATAACCAAAATCCTCAAATTCAACAACAACCACAACACAATCACCAAAAATCTCCATAATCTCAATAACCACATCATCAATCACAAACTCACAACATTTGGCTCTTAAGGCCCTCAACTCAACATTAACTCACAAACCTCTCCAAACCAAGTAAACACATTTTCAACATATATTTCAATCCATCATTTTGGGTTCATTAATTTGTTTACCCATCCCAAACACTTAAACAATCATAACCAAGGTTCAAGGTGGATTCCTTACCTTAATTTCACAAGTCTCTTTAATTCTCCTCTTGCTCCATATCTTCTCTAATATCGGTTAAGAGGGCATGGAGTTTCCAAACTCCATCCCAACATCCAGAACACAAAACTACACACAATTAATTACCTAAACCCTTAGAAAACTCAATTCAATCAAAGGGCTTAGAACACAAGTTAGGGTTTACCTTTTTTGAAGCTTTTAAGAGGGATTCTCTCCCTTGAATCAAGAAGGCATTTACTCCACCATTGGAGAGTTGAAACAAGGCTCCAAAACAAGAGAAAAACAAGGTGAGAAAGGGAACAAAAATCGGCCACCATGGGAAGTGGAGAGAGGACTTTTTCTTGAAGATTTTTACCTTAGGAGGAAGAGGAGACTCCAAGCTACAAGATGGTGTGTTTTTCTCTTCAAATGGGGAAAACCCATAAAAATGAAACTCATCATTTTCGAATTTTGGAAAGAGAGAAGTGTAGAGGATGATGAGAGGAAGAAGAATATGTAATTTATTTTGAATTTGGAGCTTCAACGGAGCTTGTACAAGGGAGACAAGTGGAGAAGCCATGGCTGTTTGGTGAAGCTCAAAATCGCCAGCAGGAAGGTGAGACAGAAGAGGGCTCACGATGGGGAAAGGAAAAGAAGAAGAGAGAGAGGAGGGAATTGAGAGGAGAGAGGTATTTTTGCTTTTGTACTTTTTCCTTCCTTTCTTTCTTTTTCTTTCTTTCTTTACTACTTAGTGTGTGAGAGAGAGCTGGCTCCCCCTTTAAAACCGGCCCCATTTAATTATTACAAGCTGGAGCGTTTTTCGTCTTTTACAGAAAACGCTTGTTATTTTACCCGGTTTAGCACTATTCACTAACCGGGCCCGTTTTCCGGAATTTTCTTGTTTATTTAATTTTAATGGTCATTATACTCCCACTAATGTTTATTTATAGTTATATGATAAACTATAATTTTTACGGGGTCATTTGACTGTTTAAAGTCACGTTTTCGGGTTTTCTCGAAAAACGCGCTTTAGACTCCGTTAGCGTTTTAACGCATTATTTGTATCCGTTTTCTTCCGGAATTTTTTTCCACATGTTATTAGTGTGTAATTAGGGTATAAAAATATATTTATAACCCCATTGAAAGTTTTATACCTCCTAAAACAATTAAATACGCGTTTTCACGTTTTGTGACTTTTACGCATTTTCTTTTTCTTTTTGGTTTTTATTTCTTCACCAATAATCTTAAGGACTTAATTAGCCTTAGAAAATTATAAATACATAATTAATTAACATATTAAGGTTTGGGGTATTTCAATCTACCCCCCTTAAAAGAACTTCGTCCTCGAAGTTCACACTTCCCACACATCATTGGTTAGAATACGGGGATTACTTGCAACATACAACTTCCATAACAACATACTTTACATCACACCCTCGGACTTAACGGTCCGGGTACTTATACACATCCATACATAACATAACATACTTACTTAGTAGCCTCGGACTTAATGGTCCGGGTACTTTAACAACATTGTACATACATAACAACCCTTAGACTCTTAGGTCTGGGTAACATAACAACATTTAGACTCTTAGGTCTTGATAACATAACAACCTTTAGACACATGGTCTAGGTAACATAACACTTTCGGAATTCAATCGCATTAGGACTCAAGGTCCAAAATAATAATTACTACACATACCACACAACATGTCATAGCATGTATATCAACCAGAAATTCCTTTTCCATCTCTTCATGGGTTCGAGACCCATGTTGAGTACATATACACTGTGATCCCGCAGAACCGGTCGCGATGGACACTCTGGTCCCCGTTCCTTTGGGAGATCAAAACAATTGCATACATCTTTAAAATATACTTCTCATGTCACCGGTCCTAAGACAAAGGCTCATACGTCCTCAGCTCGTGAGCAAGTAGTAGGAAAATACCCTCTACGAGGTTAAGTATAACGAAATCCTTTATTGGAAGGATCTTAATCGAAAATCCTTTACAAGGTCACATAAAAGTAGTCATTCCTTTGAAAATACCGTTTAAGAATCTTAAAATATTAATTGATGTCTTGAAAATACCAATTGAGAATTTGAAACCCAATTTTAAAATTCTTTTGAAAATTCAATACAACTCCAAGTCCAATTATTGTTAACTGCATCTTATTCTTGATGTGATTATTTGTGACCACTTATAAGGAGTTTCAAGAATCATCCAACCCTAATGTGATCAGCATCAGAGTTGAACTATCTTTCCACCCCAATTTGTGTTCGGCTTCCCTTGATCTCATGATAATCAAGTTTCACCTCCCACTTCATTTTCAAACATCAACTAATTCAAGCATGTACCATTTTCTATCTTTTTAATCCATCTAGTCGTAATCATTACATCTCCAAGGGATAGAACTCCGTCTATCAATCACCTTCCAGGTTCCTTTTAAATCAAGTTACCTAAGGAATTTAATTCTCACTAGGTTCTATGTTGGTGTCATACCTCTTCATAAATCACAATACTGTATATATATACTTTTATCAAAATACAATATACGGTTTTACATTTAATGTTGTATGAACATACATAGTCGGGGTTTTCGTTCCCCGGGAGTTTTTCTACTCCCTTACACTTATACTTTCACACATCCGTAAACACAATAAACACACTTATCACAATGGTATTCGCATCTTCTGTGCGCAATTACCACAATTAAACCATGAATGAATGTGTATGTTTATGTAACACACACACCAATCATCAAAACAATCCTTTTGTGCTATGCACACCATAGTTCACGTACACTTGTACGGTAAAACACACTAAACGGTTTTGCGCTCTACCCCCCTTAAAAGGGATTACGCCCACGTAATCAATCACTTAATCACTGGTTTATAACGTTCTACTCGTCGTGAAGTGTTTTATCTCCACGCGGCTTATTACACGATGTGTTCTGGTTTGAGGATCTTAGCCACATTGGCGGTTTAGTCCCTAACCAAGAATTCTCACTAGAGTTTATTTTAACTCTCAAATGGTTTCGATTCTGGCCTGTGAGGCTTTTAGGCATCATTAATTTGCCATTCACTCATGTTCACTACGCACATTTAACACTTGAATTGCTGGCTCACTAGTTTCTGCTGCGCAACTCTTGATAACTTAGAGCTTAGTTTGCCCCATATATTGTTCTTACTGTATTGTACATCCCCGATTATCACCTTTATCTTGGTAGTAACGGTTTCTCAACCGACGCGTGGTATCACTACCGTGAGCGAACTCGGTGAGTTTACAGCCTTATTATCCACTTTCATGATAACCTACTGTATCCACAGTGACTTACTTGACCTCTTCCGACTTACTGTCGGTTAAGTTTGAGCTACTACTAATTGTGTAGTACTCTGTCGGTTATTTCCAACACTTGAGGTATATTCCATACCGATATTCGGTAAGTAGTGCTTAGTCACTTATTGCCAATCAAGTATCCTTTGATTGGTACGGCCGTGCCTCTCTTATGCATCGGTTTTATCACCTCGTAAGTCTTGTCCTTCTATCACATTTAACATTTCCCAAACTTCCTAGCTGTCTCACTTGATCGTTACCGCGCAAGTGTAATACCAAAACACTCAGTCATACAGAGTGCAGAGGCGTAAACTCTTGACAGTAAGTCTCTTATGAGATAGCAATAGGAATTCATACTGTGTTCCTTATCACGTAGCATCAACTACTGGCGTATTGCTCAGTCTGTGTATCATCGCTTATTTGTATGTCCATTGAGTTTCACTCATAACTGGTCTTATTGCCACATTATTTTTTAACAATACTTATGCAACGGTCGCTTACTGCGCACCGTGCTCTTCCTCATTGTATCACATTAACTTACACTACATCCGCTATTATATTAGCTTCTGCCATTACACTATGTTTTGCCACTTGTTTGGCTGATTGCTGAATACTCTATTCTTCGAGTCTTTATGCTCCTTGAGCGTTGTTCATTACACATTTAGCATCCCACGTCTAGGGTGGTTGCCATTAGGCTTATGACCCTTTCAGTCTGCACAACTGGTACGAATACTTCCTTTCGTAGTAACAACATGGTCAACTCCTAACACATTCTCTGAATTTAGTTCACATAACTACCGCTGTTGCGGTCTCACATATGAAGAGGTATCCCCCACTTTTAAAGCAGTGGTTTGTTATCCGCTTTATTTACTTATATAACATAGACTTCTGTAATTAACAACATTTTACTTAACATATTCCATTTATGGCTTCTAGGCCTTATTGCCTCGAGCTCTACTCACTGTAGGCTGTTCACACACACTTACTTCTCCGCACCATATTACACGGTTTCTTTCATGGGATGCCCCTTCAAGGATGTCAGACTTCCTCCTGACGCCTTACGCTTAAACTGGGTGTTAGTTTCGACCCTTGCGTTTCTGTCACGTTATCTTGTTCAACCATTGTTGATCCAACCACCCTTCTAAGGATAGTTCCTGGGTGTTACTAGGTTGTGCCATTATATCCGGCTCGCACTTATGAGTACGTTTCATTAGCTACATCGCCCTGCGTTCTTGGCTGGGTTAAATATCATTTCCAGTGAGATTGATATTCCCTTAGTTCAAGTGATCACTTCGGGAGTCTCATCCCGATCATTGCACATTAACGTATCATAGTAGGCATCTGCCTCACCATATGTAGGCTGGGTACTTACTCCAGCTATTGTGTTCATCCATCCAGATCCTTAAGACATATGCTATGTCTTTACTTACTAACCAGTGTACTTCGCATTTGTTCACCTTTAAACATTTCCTTAAAATAAACTTACTAATTCCTTTAGTTTCCTTAGCTTGACCGGGTTCCTTTACTTCAACCATTTGATGTAATCCATTGCTCTTGCTTGACTTTTACTTCGGACCGTAGTATGGAGTCGACTACTTCCCGTGTTCCAGACTCCACTCGTATACATACGTGGGGTATCCTACTGATACATTGCTACTTACCCGATTAACCTATAAGAAGGTTTGTCAGGCCCACAAGCTCCTAACGGAGTGCGGTCGTCCCACATTACAGTTGGTATACTCGTAGTGTCCGTCACACGCCTAGGTGAAGTATTCTGTTGTCAACTCCTCTTATATTATCCTGTGATAATATGCATTCCATGCTTCCCGAACTTAATCAAGGGAAGTGTATCCACTGTTGTATTATTATGAATCCACTCCATTCCCTCGGGTTGTTACCCTTGGGTTTACCGGTTTCCATCCGGTTGTTTAAAAGTAACTGGGTAAAACTTACCTACCATGTGGCACTGAGGCCCGTGTAGGTCTTCTGGTTTGGTTTAAAAAGAAGGTTGGAAATAAAATGGGTTTGGAAGAAAATTTGGTTTTGAAAAAGAGTTTGAAAATAATTTTAGGTTGAAAGAAAAATCTTCGTGGTTTTACAACGTTTCCTTGCCTTAACCAAGTCTAGCTTCTTGCTGACTGGTGTATTTCCAAGTACTGAGGTCAGGCTATTAAGCCCTTCCACGGTTATGATAATCCCACTTAACTTCATGGTGCTTTACTGAGTACTTTGTAGTTGCTAAAAAAAAAATCTCCCACACAACCTTGTTGTAGCAGCACTTGCCATGGCAAGTGCGCCATGCTAACTGGTTATCGGTTCAATACACACTGGCTGCGGTATTGTTTTCATCCGCACTAACATCAATGGTCTAGCTGGCCCTTGCTTGATCTTGCAGTCTTAACAACAATTCTTCTGGGTTCTTCTCACTGTCTTCACATGATAGCCATGAACTAGGGTGGTTCCCATTCTGGGAGACCCCTTTTACTTAGTATTGTATCCTCCTCGTACTACGTTGTAGTTCCTTAATCGGTTGCTATACCGTCGGTGTATTAGTCAACTTGTAGTCCCGTAGACATTCGTCTCGGGTTTCATTACCTCGCTCCTTGCCTGTTGCACGCTTGGTGCGTTGCAAGCTGGTTGGCCTCGACTGCTCCGCATGTCGACCCAGGGTGCTGGAAATTCCATTCTCTTGTGCATAAGATTCTTCAATTTTCGCTAACAAGAGCGGTTAATATTGTTAAAATGGAGACCGTCTTCGGGATTCACACCTTTCGGGATCTACTGTGTGACAGGTTCTCCGTACTTATGAGGATACTTAGTAACAGCCAGATCGGGTATTCCCGAGTAAGAGACGACTTTCATCTCTCTGGCGTTCTTTTTCCAAGTTATAACATAGGGTTTGTGGAGGGCGGGATGGATACTGTAGGTATCCAGTACACACTGGTATTCCCTAACTAGCGTACTTCTCACGCTATCACTCAACCCTTAACCCAAAGTACTAAACTCTTAACTCGGTACTTCCTAAGCTCGGTATTTCAGTCATCAGAGCGATACTTCGCTCTGATACCACTTTTTGTAACACCCCAACTACAAATAACACACTTAACAATACTTAGCAGCGGAAAACATAACTCACACCCTCACTTAACTCTTTGGTGTTACACGCCGTTAGCCACCCACGTGGCTAACAAGGCTAACATACATACATCGTACCGGTCTGATGGACTAAATTCCCGAGCAACTACACATAAATTCCGTTCCGTGTTCAACATCCATTATACACTTACATTACAACTGTACCGAGTATTTACTAACTAACGCCGATACAATTTCGGTCTTACTACACCTACAACACTTGCACAATTTGCATGAACGCCCACATACAACAACTACCCCGTCCTACTCTCGAACGGCTTCCAGATCTTGTACCTGAAAAGTATGGGAGCCCCCAAAGGGGGTCAGCACCTTTGCTGGTATGGTAATCCCGCAGCCCGCATGCTACCGGGCCACGCACAACTATTTGTCGTCTTAGCATGCGGTTGATTTTATTTCAAACATGCACAAACTCACATGTATCATGCTTATAAGCAAACATCCATTAATAGTGCACAAACACAAATTAGCACACACACTCAATAACAACACACTTCACTTTATAACATTCACAACTTAATTTCTCTCCTCTGAGAGGATATAACTTTACTTAGGGAATGCCGGGGTGATATAAGCCCGAGCACAACATACATACATTTCCTTTACTTGAGTGGCGGCCTCATATAGGACCGATCACAACATACATAATTTCCCCCTAACTCCAATAGTGATGAGGTAGGTAAGCCTTGGTTAAGCTTGTGGGTGGTTGTAATTCCAGGAGGAAGAACAACCGTAACATAACAAAGAGGGAGTCGAAGCAACATAGGCGTCCACACCCTAACAACATTACACATAATTTCCCTCCTAGCCCGATATGGAGGTCGGGTAGGTAAGCTTTGGCTAAGCTAATGGGAGGTCGAAATCCAATGAAGGAAATCAACCCTTAACATAACAGGATGGGAGTTAATTTACATATATATATATTAACTCCCAAACAATACGTGCGACCGGAACAACCGGATTCCTCTCCATACATAACATATACTTATTAGTTAGAGGTTCCCTTATGGAACTTATCACATACACACTTCACATAGTGTTACTAACTCGGTTAGACACATAAGGGGTGTAATATCCCTTTTTAACAAACATGGATAACGGTATCCAATAACAACAACAACATATCCAACAAGCCACATACATCACACATAATCACAACATACACTAACGCACGGATAGCCGTAGTTAGAACGTTCCCATGGGTTGGGACGTTTATTCCGAATACCGATCTCTTATGTGAACCTAAAGTCGGTTAACTATTATTTAACACATAATTAAGGTTAAGCGGTATCGGAATTGATTACGCCACAATAATGAATTACTATAAACTCATTTCATGCTTTATCTTGCAAGGTGGCAAACACACAGAAAAACACATTGGCATACAAGCCGGTGTAATCCGGTAGGACACAGGTTGCAAGAAAACCATACCTGTCACCGAAGGTTCACTCTAACGTCCCATCACATGTTCCTCGAAAACTCTTTGAACAACTGATAACATTATAACTATCTCCATTAACATCGGGATAACATTGTTGTTTAAAGACTAATGCGCCCATGGTTAACCCCGTTAAGTAGTTTTATAACTTCACATTTTTATTGCAACTCTTCACCCACTCAATTGCCATTATCACTCACTTAACATATCCTTAACAACCTTATAACATCATTACCTATTAACCACCCTCACTAGACATCATTTTATAACCTTAAACAATGTTTTTCAAATGGTCCGGGACTTGGTTCTCATCTAAGGTCCCGGACCCATCCATGGCAAACTCTCGGGTGGTTTTCAGGTAGTGGTCCGGGACTCCATATGGGACTTAAGTCCCGGACCAACACAGGTTAAAACTCTCGGGTGATTTCATGGGGGTGGTCCGGGACTTCACACATAACCCAAGTCCCGGACCATTGTGTGTGTAAACTCTCGGTCGGTTTTATATGGGTGGTCCGGGACCTTGTACATCTCCCAAGTCCCGGACCAAGTGCTGGGAAAAGTCTCGGCCTGTTTTTAATGGGTGGTCCGGAACCTTGTCCATGGACTAGGTCCCGGACCCTGCTACAGATTTTACGGATTTGGAGTTTTCTAAATCTGTTACAACTCCGTTCTTTCACCATTGATCTTCCAATCTTTCCCACTGGTGATCTACATGTTTAAGCACTTAATTACCCTCCTCAATCACCTTAATCCAACACCAAGTCCCCTCACTAATTTTTGGTTATTTCACTCAAATTCACTTATACTTTTATAACTAGTTTTCTAGTTCTCATCACTTCTTGTGACAGTTTTAGCTCCATCTTTTGCCACTCAAATAATGCCCTTTCTAGCACTTCAACTCACATTACTTCTACTCCTCATACACACTTCTCCTTAGTTTGGTTTCCAACTCATTAACCATTCACTTGAATCTTCTTGACACATCTAGCTTCTTCCTTTAATAAAAACACTCAAGTCCAAAATCTCCTAAACAAATTTTGACAGCACTTGGCTACTTTCAAAACATTCCCAAAACTCATCTCTTCACATATTTCATCCTAAAACTAACCAAACCCACAAGGGTTCTACCAGCACATAACCAAAATCCTCAAATTCAACAACAACCACAACACAATCACCAAAAATCTCCATAATCTCAATAACCACATCATCAATCACAAACTCACAACATTTGGCTCTTAAGGCCCTCAACTCAACATTAACTCACAAACCTCTCCAAACCAAGTAAACACATTTTCAACATATATTTCAATCCATCATTTTGGGTTCATTAATTTGTTTACCCATCCCAAACACTTAAACAATCATAACCAAGGTTCAAGGTGGATTCCTTACCTTAATTTCACAAGTCTCTTTAATTCTCCTCTTGCTCCATTCTCTAATATCGGTTAAGAGGGCATGGAGTTTCCAAACTCCATCCCAACATCCAAGAACACAAAACATACACACAATTAATTACCTAAACCCTTAGAAAACTCAATTCAATCAAAGGGCTTAGAACACAAGTTAGGGTTTACCTTTTTTGAAGCTTTTAAGAGGGATTCTCTCCCTTGAATCAAGAAGGCATTTACTCCACCATTGGAGAGTTGAAACAAGGCTCCAAAACAAGAGAAAAACAAGGTGAGAAAGGGAACAAAAATCGGCCACCATGGGAAGTGGAGAGAGGATGACTTTTTCTTGAAGATTTTTACCTTAGGAGGAAGAGGAGACTCCAAGCTACAAGATGGTGTGTTTTTCTCTTCAAATGGGGAAAACCCATAAAAATGAAACTCATCATTTTCGAATTTTGGAAAGAGAGAAGTGTAGAGGATGATGAGAGAAAGAAGAATATGTAATTTATTTTGAAATTGGAGCTTCAACGGAGCTTGTACAAGGGAGACAAGTGGAGAAGCCATGGCTGTTTGGTGAAGCTCAAAATCGCCAGCAGGAAGGTGAGACAGAAGAGGGCTCACGATGGGGAAAGGAAAAGAAGAAGAGAGAGAGGAGGGAATTGAGAGGAGAGAGGTATTTTTGCTTTTGTACTTTTTCCTTCCTTTCTTTCTTTCTTTCTTTCTTTATCTACTTAGTGTGTGAGAGAGATCTGGCTCCCCCTTTAAAACCGGCCCCATTTAATTATTACAAGCTGGAGCGTTTTTCGTCTTTTACAGAAAACGCTTGTTATTTTACCCGGTTTAGCACTATTCACTAACCGGGCCCGTTTTCTGGAATTTTCTTGTTTATTTAATTTTAATGGTCATTATACTCCCATTAATGTTTATTTATAGTTATATGAAACTATAATTTTTACGGGGTCATTTGACTGTTTAAAGTCACGTTTTCGGGTTTTCTCGAAAAACGCGCTTTAGACTCCGTTAGCGTTTTAACGCATTAATTGTATCCGTTTTCTTCCGGAATTTTTTTCCACATGTTATTAGTGTGTAATTAGGGTATAAAAATATATTTATAACCCCATTGAAAGTTTTATACCTCCTAAAACAATTAAATACGCGTTTTCACGTTTTGTGACTTTTACGCATTTTCTTTTTCTTTTTGGTTTTTATTTCTTCACCAATAATCTTAAGGACTTAATTAGCCTTAGAAAATTATAAATACATAATTAATTAACATATTAAGGTTTGGGGTATTTCAATGAGTGTAACACCCAGAGAGGGTTACCTCCCACATCGATTGGGGAGGAGAACGAAGTGTGCCTTATAGGTGCATGGATACCTCTCCCTTGTGTGACGCGTTTTGGGGCGAAACCCCAGGAACAAATCCGTGCGGCCTGCGTGCCAAAGCAGACAATATCACACATGTGGATTGATTGGGCTGGGCTGTCACAGATGGTATCAGAGCCAGACCCAGGTCGGTGTGCCAGTGGGCCCGCGAGGGCGCTGGGCTCCCGTGAGGGGGGGTGGAGTGTAACACCCAGAGAGGGTTACCTCCCACATCGATTGGGGAGGAGAGCGAAGTGTGCCTTATAGGTGCATGGATACCTCTCCCTTGTGTGACGCGTTTTGGGGCGAAACCCCAGGAACAAATCCGTGCGGCCTGCGTGCCAAAGCGGACAATATCACACATGTGGGTTGATTGGGCTGGGCTGTCACAAAGAAGAAAGAAGGAGAAAGGAAACCTAGGTAAGAAACAAGGTAATCACACTCATCTTTGTGTAGCCTTGTATATATGTGTGTAACAAATTTTAAAAGAGTAAAATTTGTATTGTAAAATGGTAATGAACAATAGTGTAATGTGGAGGAAGAATTGAATTGTATTGAAGCTTTGAAAACAATTAAAAACTGTCACAAACATAGTTGGGAATAGAATGTAGTGTGCAGGAATTTTTAAGAGTGTTTTAGTATTGGTATTGTGTATGGGAGCTTGTATATCCTTGGTTGTTGAAAACAGGTGAGATGGACAAAAATGTGAATGAAAACAATGTGGTGAGAGTGTAAAAATATAGGGGAGACTATGGCAAAATTTACCTAGGACTAGAACACTTAATGAGCTAGGAACTAGGTGAAGAATATGAGTTGTAACAGATTTTGATTGGAGTTGGTTAGTGGGCAAGTTGGGAGAAGTGTATAATGCATTAGAAACTCTAGAAATGACATTAGAAGAGGGAGTTATAGATGGAGAGAGTTGGAATAGAAATCTGTAGCAAAATGCAACTAGAGAAGAAACTAGGTGAGTGTTGAAATAGAATTTGGGAAGAACAAGATTATATTGTATTGGAAATGAGTCATGGATTAATGGATGAACTAGGTGTCTTAGGTTTAAATTGTTCATGTGGGATTAAGTGTGGAACAATGGGGAAGTAATGGGTAAGAAGAGGAACTGAAAACATTTTTTAAACTGAAGTACTGGGCCGGACCGGGACTTGCGACCGGACTTGCAAGTTCGGTCGAGCCCAGAATCACAAAGACGGGAGCCTTCTGGAATGGACCGGACTTGCGACCGGCTGCAAGTTCGGTCGGACCAGAAAATTCTCCCGTATGAAACCTTCTGGAATGGACCGAACTTGCGACCGGACTTGCAAGTTCGGTCGGACCAGAGACTTTTCCCGTCTGAAACCTTCTGGAATGGACCGGACTTGCACCGGACTTGCAAGTTCGGTCGGGCCAGAAAAATTCCCGTAATGAAAGCTACTGGAATGGACCGGACTTGCGTCCGGACTTGCAAGTCCGGTCGAGTAAAAAAAATTTTTAATTAAATAATAATAACATATATATATATATATATATATTATACCCACATATATAAGTGTACATATATCAATGTACCAATGTTAAGGAAATAAACTTAAAGTAAAGAAGAGTAAGTAAGTAATGTGTAAGTGTAAGAATGGAAAGGACTTAGTAAGTATGACTTAGGAAACGCAAGAGTAATCGAATTAAGTTAATGATAGTTAAATTAATCGCTCGAACATATGTATGTTATAGGACTTAATTTGTGAGCACCGAAGGAACGTTGGGATACAAGTCCAACGGTGAACGGTATGAATTCCTCATGCCCCGTATGCTATCTTGGTTACTCTGATTTGTGTGTTGTGTGCTAATTGATCACCAAATAAGATAAATGCACGAATCGGAGTTATCATGCTTACTTGTGAATATGTAGTGTTGTATGTTGTGTATATTTTCTTTAAATCTTAGTTTGTATAATTCATGAAATGTATGGATGGATATGAATGTGTGTATGTATGTTGTCTTGTACTGTGACCGATTGTGATTGTTATTGGACTTCTAACTGATTCCTAACAAGCTAACCAATCTAACTTAATTGGTAATTAAATTGGAATGAGTAGAAGTCCGATATAGTTTCGGCCACGCGTGAGGATGAGGAGACACAAGAGGTTGGATCCGATTCCTAACTCTTAAACTGGTCCGCGGCCCAAATCCCTTAAGTGGGTAGCATCCCGGATTGGTGAGTCAAGTAAATCCCGGTGGTGGGACGGTGTAGTCCCCGGGCCGGAGGTCATACCGACTTAACTTGAGTATGAGTAAGTAAATAAGAATGAGTAGTAAGTAAATGAAAGTAAGTAAGTAAGTAAGTAGAATGTGTAATGAGTAAAGAGTAAATAGCATTCCGATTAACCCGGATGCGTAAATTGGCTAACACGGTGAAGGTAAGTAAGTGTGTGTGCTATTGTATCTCTATCTTGCATTGTATGAAGTATTGCATGTGAATGTATGTTGTATGCAAGCATGTATGTATGATAAAAATGAACCGCATGCCTATTTGACCTTAATTAGTCGGCGTGCCCTAGCTAGCACGCGGTATATGCGGAGTTCATGCGCAGCTTTTGCTGAGCCCCTTGGGGCGATGTTTTTACTACACGCAGGTACAAGAGAAGGATGAAGGCTGTGAAGTGATGTAGCTTTGTTTCTTTTTGGATTTGTAATTAACGGATTATGAATGGTGTACTAAGTAGTACACGGCTGTAGCTTTTTGATAGCCGGTGTACCATGGGGTACACCTTTTTGGATGTTGATAGGACGGAGATTGGGTATAGATGAGTAGTTGGTAGAAACTCATTCTTTTGGGAACAGTTGGAAAGGGATGTAATTCAATACTTTAAATACTCGGTGATCCGGTAATGTAAGAATGCTATCTTTTGTATTCAGTAAGCAATGTTTTAGTAGCTCGGTATACTATGATCATCAGACCGTCACTGTATTGTAGAGTAAGCCTTGCTAGCCGTATGGGCGGTTAGCGGCGTTGTATCACCCGCCGTAGTAGTATTTCCTCTGCGAGTAACTTTGATTATTGGGATGATTGAGCGGTAAGCGTAGGAATAGCGGTTGGGGTGTTACAAAAGGTGGTATCAGAGCGTAGTAACGCTCTGATGTCCTTAGTTACCGAGCATAGGGGATTACTGAGTTAGGATTTCAACTGTCTTAAGATGGATACTTAGAAACCTAACTAGGAACTACCGTTGTTAACAACGGATACCCTTGACGTTCTTATGAACGATACCTTTGTTTAAATTCCAAGACCCTTAGGTCATATCTTGCGAAGCCTAATGTAAATGCTAAATGTTCAGATGTCAGGACGAGGTCGAGGCCGACCTAGGGGAGAGACATCTGACGGACCCGGCGCGCAGACGATAGCAGAGATCGTCGCCGCCACGGTAGCGCAGATGCTACCACAAGTAATCAATGCGATGCAACAAAACCAACAAACACAAGCGGGGCCAATCCCTCCCCTCCACCCAGAGAAGCGAACTGGGTAAAAGCTGTAGCGGAACTCCGCCCTCCTTGCTTTAGGGGCGAGAGTGATCCGGCTAAGCTAGAAGCCTATATCTCCGAGATGGAGATGACGTTTGAAACCCTCGAAGCTCCTGCTGGAGTTCGAGTTAGAGTTGCCTACTACTGAAAGATGCAGCCATGGATTGGTGGAAACTGGTCAAGCATGAGCATGTCAACGACCCCACCTTCGATTGGGAGTCTTTGCATCCCTCCTCCGATCAAAATACTATCCGGAGCATGTGAAAACCAAGAAAAGGCTAGAGCTGGATGCCTTGAAGATGACAGAGAAGATGTCTGTCGACGAGTACTACCGCATCTTCACCTCCATCCTCCGTCTTCTACCCGACTTAGGATACACCGGCCAGGTGTTGGTCGATCGCTTCTATGGCGGTCTGAGCCATCGCCTACGGTACGGTATGGGCTACACACGATTTACCTCTCTTCAGGTAAATATCGGTTAACCCTTAGTACCATTTCAATTCCTTAATTTCCTTGAATTCCTTGAATCTTTTCTCTACTTCTTTAAATAAGAATCCCGGCTAATACCTGAAACTTCAGGAGTGTTATCACGCGGCTTCTCGCGTCAAATCACTTGCCAGCTAAGGGATGAAGAAACCGCGCTAAGCGCAAAGCCAACAATAAAACACAAGTGCCGAGGAGCAGAACCAGGGTAAAAGCTGGAAAAAGAAGAAGGGAAAGTTCTTCGGTCAAACCCACAAGAACTTCCCAAGTGAGAGCAGTGCCCATGCTGAGCAGGGCAAACCAGTTGAGCTTCTTCAGCTTGGTTCATCTACACCGGTGGCTACGAAGCCACTGAGATCACACCCACCTAAGGGTAAACTTCTAATCCTAAATCGTATTCGTACAAGTACCATATCTAGTATATCCACGCACACATGTGCTAACCCTCTAAACCTCAGGTTCTGGATCCGGTTTCACCAAAACCTTCTCCGACAGCCGCACCTATGTGTGCAGGAAGTGCAATCAAGACCATCCCGGCAAGGACTGCTATGGGAGAGAAATCAAGTGCTACAATTGCTAGAAACCGGGACATACAGCCAACAGATGCCCAGAGAATGCCAAGCAAAAAGGGAACTTCCAAAGCTACAAGCAGAGGGAAGGCAAGGAGGTTGCATCTGGCGATGCACCGACCCAGCAGGCACCACAGGGACAGGGATCCCGGGGACCTCAGAGGGGTGCACCTCAGAGGCAGCCTGTCTTGCATGTGATTGACCGTGACGGGTCTGGTTCTAAATCCGGCCCAGGTAATTATCCGAACCTTTAATCCTTGAAGAAGCATGACTAAGTATTAGCATAACTGTTTGATGAATGCATGAGTGAATAATTGAAGTAAGTATGGAGCATGAAAAGAGGTAGTTGAAACTAGTACTCATTGTAGATGAAATTTATAACCATAGGAAGCTTTAGTATCTGTTATCCGATACCGGTAAACCTGAATCAAGAAGAGATCGACATCACCAACCACTACTACACCAACGAACAGTGTCAGGTCATCTGACCAGGTATGATTTTATTAAGGGGATACCTGACACCGAAGCCCAAATCTCAATCATTCGACGATGCAACGAACTAGGAACGGGTCAAGGTGGATTTTATACACCCGAATTCCCCGGTGGAGCGAAGATGAAGCTGAAAATGATGTGCTTGGGAAAGGATTGGAATCCTTATACCAAGACATACCAAGAGACACGAACACGAGATGGAGCAACGCCACTGACAATACCTCCAGAATTTCAAATACTTGTCACACAAGCAGTAGAACTTGCATGACAATGTGAACATGAACCGATCCCCGCACTTGAAGCGGACCTCTGTATCGTCAACTTCTATGAGAAAGAAGGACGACTTGGGTTACACCAAGACAAGGACGAGACAGCGGAATCTCTTGAACAAGGAGTGCCCGTAGTGTCTTGTCCATTGGTGATGACGCCGTATTCATGTATAGCGAGCAGAAGCGTGTGGACCTCGCAGAGAAATTGGTATTGAGATCAGGAGATGTCCTAATCATGGGTGGAAACTCTAGGATGCTGTATCACGGGATCAACAAGATCAAGTTGAATATGGCACCACCGGAAATAATCAATGCCACACACATGAAACCAGGACGCCTGAACCTTACCTTTAGAAAGTATTAAATTCATGGTATCATGTAATCTATTAGTAACGTGTATTAGAGACACGACATGTATGATGGTTGGTTTATCAATAAAGAGCAGTGTTGATTTAAATTCCACTTGTGTCCACCATCAATACTTATCCAATTGTGACTTCAATAGGTTGTGGACTCGGTACCGAAGGTAACCTGAGTATCCTCACCGAAGCACAAGCCGGCAGAAGCGGCACCATCTTAACGGGAACATTCCCAGTGAATGGCATTGATGTCAATGTGTTATTCGACTCCGGCGCCTCTCACACGTTCGTATCACCATCTTTTGTGAAGAGGTTGAAGCTAGATGTGGATGAGCTACCGAATTTCATGGTTACTCTCCCATCGAAGGAGCGAGTAAAGTGCACCAAATATATCAATCAGCCACCATCGAAATCAAAAACGAAGCGTTTCCCATTTCCTTCATCGAATTCAATGGATTGGGATTCGACTTAATCATCGGAATGAATTGGTTGGAGCGGCACAAAGGTAGAATTATCTGCGCCGAGCATCGATTGCTGCTCAAGAGTCCTTCTGGGGTTACTGTATCTTACCGCCAGAGACCGAGAGAGCCTTCGACCACACTATCTGCTATGGCTATGTACCGGGAGCTCAGAAAGGGCCATGAAGTGTACCTGTTATGTACAAGACCTGGAGAGATCCAGAGTTCAGTGAAGATGTACCGATTGTATCCGAATTCCCGACGTATTCCTAAGGAGCTACCCGGCATGCCCACTCAGAGAGCGTAGAATTTGAAATTGATCTTTTGCCAGGTACCGGTTCCCATTGCTAGGGCACCGTACCGCATGACACCTGCAGAAATGACAGAGTTGAAAGAACAATTACGAGACCCTTCTCGACAAAGGGTTTACGCCCGAGCGTATCACCCTGGGGAGCACCGGTCCTCTTTGTGAAGAAGAAGGACGGTAGCCTCCGACTTTGCATTGACTACCGCGAGCTGAATGCGGTTACAGTCAAGAATAAATACCCATTGCCAAGCATCGACGACCTATTTGATCAGCTGAAAGGAGCATCATCTTCTCCAAGATTGACCTCCGTTCTGGGTATCATCAGATTGCCATCAAAGAGCAAGATATTAGAAACGACATTCCGTACCAGAATGGCCACTACGAATTCACGGTGATGCCATTCGGTTTGTCAAACGCACCAGCTAAATTCATGGACCTCATGAATCGACTATTCAGTGAGCAGTTGGACACTTTGGTTGTTGTCTTCATCGACGACATCCTTGCATACTCAAATCAACAGAAGAACATGAATTTCACTTGAGGAAAGTGCTTGAGACACTGCGCGAGAACCAGCTGTATGCGAAGTTCTCCAAATGCGAGTTCTGGCTAGATCAGGTATCATCCTTGGTCATGTCATCTCGAGCGCAGGTATCTCAGTTGACCCTTCAAATATAGAAGCTGTACGATCATGGCCTAGACCTAAGACTGTTACCGACATCCGGAGCTTTCTTGGTCTAGCCGGTTACTACCGGGATTTGTAAAGGAGGTCGCTAAGCCCATGACTACATTGATGAAGAAAGATGCACCGTTTGTATGGACAGACGAGTGCGAAGTATCATTTCAGAGCCTTAAAGACTCATTGACCTCAGTGCCCATCCTTACTCTTCTATAGGGCACAGAGGGATTTGAGGTATTTGTGATGCATCAGGCAAAGGAATGGGATGCGTACTCATGCAGCATGACAAGGTTGTAGCTTATGCCTCCCCACCTGAAAAAGCATGAGGAGAATTACCCACGATTTAGAATTAGGAGCCATTGTCTTCGCCTGAAGATATGTCGACACTACCTCTATGGGGTAAGCATCACCATCTACTCTCGACCACAAGAGCTTACAGTATGTATTCACGCAGAAAGAGTTGAATTTGAGACAGAGAAGGTGGATGGAGTTTTCTCTCAGACTACGACATCGACCTACAGTATAAGGAAGAGAAGGCCAACATTGTAGCCGACGCCCTGAGTCGTCGAGCACACTCGCTCCATTCGCTACTCGCTTCTTCTAGCTTGGTTGACGAGGTGCGAGACGCTCAGTTGAGCGACCCTTACCTAACCGAAATCAGACAAAAGATTGAAAATGGTACATTTGAGAAGAAGAATATGTGACTTCAAGCTACATGAAGATGGTTTGATTCGGTTGAATGGCAGGCTATGCGTCCCCCGAAGCAATGCTGAGCTAAGGGATCGCATCCTGCGAGAGTCACACCACAAGTCGTCCATCCAGGAGCCTATAAGATGTACAAAGACATGAAGAGGTATTTCTGGTGGTCTGGAATGAAATCGGATGTGACAGAATTTGTATTGAGATGCTTAACATGCCAGAAGGTAAAATTCAAACATCGTAGACCGGGCGAATGGTACAATCGATGCCATTTCCGGAGTGGAAATTTCATGATATCTCCATGGATTTCGTTGTAGGACTCCCGCCTGCCAGGGGAGGACTCAACATGATCTAGGTTGTAGTCGATCGCCTTACCAAGGTTGCCAGATTCATACCGATGAAGGACACCTGGAAGGTAGTGAAGCTCGCAGAGCTATTCGACAGGGAGATTATCAGACATTACGGAGTTCCGAAAACCATAGTATCTGACCGCGACACCAGATTTCTTTCGAGATACTAGAGAGCTACACTGGAAGCGTTGGGTACAGAATTGAAGTTGAGTACCGCCTTCCATCCTCAGACCGACGGTCAGACAGAAAG
The DNA here is from genome assembly GCA_023374045.1 of Limonium bicolor. NCBI lineage: Eukaryota > Viridiplantae > Streptophyta > Magnoliopsida > Caryophyllales > Plumbaginaceae > Limonium > Limonium bicolor. The sequence continues at coordinate 29,603,349 of CM041783.1, read as the reverse complement.
GACCATCCAGACACTGGAGGACATGCTCCGGGCATGTGCCTTAGACTTTCAGGGGAGTTGGTTAGATAAGCTTCATCTTATCGAATTTTCTTACAATAATAGCTATCATGCTTCGATTAAGATGTTGTCATTCCAAGCTCTATACGGTAGACCTTGCCGTACACCCTTGTGTTGGGATGAGTCAAGTGAAGCGGTCATCATAGGACCAGAGTACCTTGAGCAAGTACAAGCTGAAGTCCAGCAGATTCGAGCCAATATGAAGCAGCCCAAGAGACAGAAATCCTATGCGGATGTGCGACGACGTGACCTTGAGTTCGCCGTGGGCGACCAAGTGTTCTTGCGCGTTTCACCTATGAAGGGTGTCTTCCGATTTGGTCAGAAGGGCAAACTAAGCCCAAAGTTTGTAGGGCCGTACACTATCACTGAAAGAGTTGGATCTGTAGCCTACAGGTTAGCATTGCCTGAGGACTTGGGACGTGTCCATGATGTATTTCATATGTCACAACTCAAGAAGTATATCGCTGATCCTTCTCATGTCCTAGAGCCCGAGAGACTTTCCATCGAGCCGACTATGCGATATGTTGAAACCTCGGTAAGAATCCTTGATAGGAAGACCAGAGACACTCGCCACAAGTCTATACGAATGGTGAAGGTCCTATGGTCCAACCACGATGTCAAAGAAACGACATGGGAGTTGGAAGATGCCATGAAGGCTAAGTACCCACAGTTATTCATAGACTAGAGAGTCTAGTATTTAGTAATACGGGTACGGGCGTACCCCTTTTAAGGGGGGTAGAGCCCTTTTGCTTTTGCATTGCTTCGGGGTAAGCATTGCATAGTGTGTAGGTATTGTAATAGATTTTTGTATGGCACATGTAGTGCAAGCGAATTTGGTATGTGAATGTATGTATGTGTATGTGTAGCGTATAGATGTGTATGTACGATGGATGATGTATGTGTAATGTGTAATGTGAATTGCATCGATGTACTGTGTGATGGTAGGTATGGAAATGGTGTATGGTGTATGTGAATTCGTATTGTGTGTGAATGCGTATTGTGCTTGAATAGTGTATGCTTGCAATGTGAAAGAAGTAACACCTCACAGGTGGTAGAAAGACACATTAAGGCAATTGGTTGCCTAATGATAGAACTACTAAAACTATTAACCTTGAGCAACTTTGAGGGCAAAGTTTCTTAAGGGGGGTAGATTGAAATACCCCGTAATTAAAAATAGTGATTAATTAGGCTAATAAGTAATTTATAAGCTTAATTATGCATAAATAATCATGAGGGAACAAATCCCGAAGGAAACAGATCCTTAAAACGATTAAAAACGCCAACGAACCTTAAAGCACGCTTTTCGAGATAACCGGGAAACGTGACTTTAAGCGGGTCAAATAGACTCGTAATAATATTGGTCAACTAAATAGTCATTAATAAATATTAGTGAAGCTTTAGAACCAATAAAATCAATAAAACGAGAAATTAGTAAAAACTGTCAAAAACGGGAAGTTATGGGGTAGAAACATAAATAACCAAAACTTATGTGTCCACTTTTAAAATAAAAGTAAAGTTTTGTGTGTGTGTGTGTGCTAGTGAGCCGGCCCCTATCCCCCTCTCTCACACACTCACTAACTCCCTCTTATTTACAAAACAACAATAATAAAGTAACCCCCACTCTCACTTTACTCTCTCTCCTACCCTCACAACTCCCTCACTCACGTACTCACCTCCTCCCTCACTCTCTTTTCTTTCTTCTTCTACCTCCCCACCGATGGCTATGGAGAATTAGCAAAACCCACACAAAACACTACTTCTCTCCTCTTGTTACTCCCTTGAATCTCTTCCAAAAATTATAAAAACTACACCATTGTCTTCCTCTCATCAAGAGCAACACTTCCATCTTTTCAAAATTCGAAAAGGACAACTTTCATCTCCATGGGTATGGAGCATTTGGAGCTTCAAGACCACCACTAGAACCACCTTCTTGTCCTTGTTCTTTTGAGGTAAAAATCTTCTTGAAACTCCATTAATTTTTTAGTCTTATGGGCAAAACAAAAATCTAGCTAAAACCTTGTTGGTTCTCTTGTACTCTAGCCGATTTTGGCGCTCTTGGAAGGTGAGAAACCTTGTTCTTGAGCTATTCCAAACACCACTTACACCCTTGCAAGGTAAGGAAATTTCTAAACCCTAAACTTGCATTAAAACTTAGATGATGGTTAGGGTTAGTTAGTGTATTAAAATGGTGTGTGTATATGTGGGCTGTAGCGTTAGAATTCGGGTTACAAACCGGTGGGAAGAGAAGAGAAAGAGGAAGGGAAGAAGAAGAAAGAAGGAGAAAGGAAACCTAGGGAAGAAACAAGGTAATCACACTCATCTTTGTGTAGCCTTGTATATATGTGTGTAACAGATTTTAAAAGAGTAAAATTTGTATGGTAAAATGGTAATGAACAATAGTGTAATGTGGAGGAAGAATTGAATTGTATTGAAGCTTTGAAAACAATTAAAAACTGTCACAAACATAGTTGGGAATATAATGTAGTGTGCAGGAATTTTTAAGAGTGTTTTAGTATTGGTATTGTGTATGGGAGCTTGTATATCCTTGGTTGTTGAAAACAGGTGAGATGGACAAAAATGTGAATGAAAACAATGTGGTGAGAGTGTAAAAATATAGGGGAGACTATGGCAAAATTTACCTAGGACTAGAACACTTAATGAGCTAGGAACTAGGTGAAGAATATGAGTTGTAACAGATTTTGATTGGAGTTGGTTAGTGGGAAAGTTGGGAGAAGTGTATAATGCATTAGAAACTCTAGAAATGACATTAGAAGAGGGAGTTATAGATGGAGAGAGTTGGAATAGAAATCTGTAGCAAAATGCAACTAGAGAAGAAACTAGGTGAGTGTTGAAATAGAATTTGGGAAGAACAAGAGTATAAGTTAGTATGGAAATGAGTAATGGATTAATGGATGAACTAGGGTGTATTAGGAGGTTTAATAAGTGTTAAAACATGTGGGATTAAGTGTAGGAACAATGGGGAAGTAATGGGTAAGAAGAGGAACTGAAAACAGATTTTTAAACTGAAGTACTGGGCCGGACCGGACTTGCGACCGGACTTGCAAGTTCGGTCGAGCCCAGAATCACAAAGACGGGAGCCTTCTGGAATGGACCGGACTTGCGACCGGGCCTGCAAGTTCGGTCGGACCAGAAAATTCTCCCGTATGAAACCTTCTGGAATGGACCGAACTTGCGACCGGACTTGCAAGTTCGGTCGGACCAGAGACTTTTCCCGTCTGAAACCTTCTGGAATGGACCGGACTTGCGACCGGACTTGCAAGTTCGGTCGGGCCAGAAAAATTCCCGTAATGAAAGCTACTGGAATGGACCGGACTTGCGTCCGGACTTGCTAGTCCGGTCGAGTAAAAAAAAATATTTAAATTAAATAATAATAACATACATATATATATATATATATATATGTATACCCACATATATAAATGTACATATCAATGTACCAATGTTAAGGAAATAAACTTAAAGTAAAGAAGAGTAAGTAAGTAATGTGTAAGTGTAAGAATGGAAAGGACTTAGTAAGTATGACTTAGGAAACGCAAGAGTAATCGAATTAAGTTAATGATAGTTAAATTAATCGCTCGAACATATGTATGTTATAGGACTTAATTTGTGAGCACCGAAGGAACGTTGGGATACAAGTACAACGGTGAACGGTATGAATTCCTCATGCCCCGTATGCTATCTTGGTTACTGATTTGTGTGTTGTGTGCTAATTGATCACCAAATAAGATAAATGCACGAATCGGAGTTATCATGCTTACTTGTGAATATGTAGTGTTGTATGTTGTGTATATTTTCTTTAAATCTTAGTTTGTATAATTCATGAAATGTATGGATGGATATGAATGTGTGTATGTATGTTGTCTTGTATTGTGACCGATTGTGATTGTTATTGGACTTCTAACTGATTCCTAACAAGCTAACCAATCTAACTTAATTGGTAATTAAATTGGAATGAGTAGAAGTCCGATATAGTTTCGGCCACGCGTGAGGATGAGGAGACACAAGAGGTTGGATCCGATTCCTAACTCTTAAACTGGTCCGCGGCCCAAATCCCTTAAGTGGGTAGCATCCCGGATTGGTGAGTCAAGTAAATCCCGGTGGTGGGACGGTGTAGTCCCCGGGCCGGAGGTCATACCGACTTAACTTGAGTATGAGTAAGTAAATAAGAATGAGTAAGTAAGTAAATGAAAGTAAGTAAGTAAAGTAAGAGTAAGAATGTGTAATGAGTAAAGAGTAAATAGCATTCCGATTAACCCGGATGCGTAAATTGGCTAACACGGTGAAGGTAAGTAAGTGTGTGTGCTATTGTATCGCTATCTTGCATTGTATGAAGTATTGCATGTGAATGTATGTTGTATGCAAGCATGTATGTATGATAAAAATGAACCGCATGCCTATTTGACCTTAATTAGTCGGCGTGCCCTAGCTAGCACGCGGTATATGCGGAGTTCATGCGCAGCTTTTGCTGAGCCCCTTGGGGCGATGTTTTTACTACACGCAGGTACAAGAGAAGGATGAAGGCTGTGAAGTGATGTAGCTTTGTTTCTTTTTGGATTTGTAATTAACGGATTATGAATGGTGTACTAAGTAGTACACGGCTATAGCTTTTTGATAGCCGGTGTACCATGGGGTACACCTTTTTGGATGTTGATAGGACAGAGATTGGGTATAGATGAGTAGTTGGTAGAAACTCATTCTTTTGGGAACAATTGGAAAGGGATGTAATTAAATACTTTAAATACTCGGTGACCCGGTAATGTAAGAATGCTATCTTTTGTATTCAGTAAGCAATGTTTTAGTAGCTCGGTATACTATGATCATCAGACCGTCACTGTATTGTAGAGTAAGCCTTGCTAGCCGTATGGGCGGTTAGCGGCGTTGTATCACCCGCCGTAGTAGTAGTATTTCCGCTGCGAGTAACTTTGATTATTGGGATGATTGAACGGTAAGCGTAGGAATAGCGGTTGGGGTGTTACAATTCCGCTGCTATTAAAGTTATGATTTGATTATATGTTCAGAATAAAGTTCTTGGTTAATTTATAAATTTTCATAAAATGATCTAAATATTGTTTTTGTTGTGCTCATAAGGAATGTACTCCTATCTAAGTTACTAAGGCGATTTACTACCTACGGTTATTGATTTTTTGGATGTTTTTGTGGTCTTTCTTAATTATGTTTCATTCTGAAAATTGCATTTCAGGACCTGTCCGAATGTCCGTCCGGACATCAATGTTCGGACAGGCCCCGAGAGGTTATACTGAATTCGTTGTTTTGGGTGTGTCCGAACTTCAATGTTTCGGAGAGCATGTGAGGACGTTTCCAACTTGTAAGTTTCAACTCATGTCCGAACTTACAAGTTTGGACCAATGTCCGGACCACGTAAGGAATTTTTTGGAACTTTTGTCCGAACTTACATGTTCGGACACATGTTTGGACTGCTTGTTTTTAAACTCTCGACTTGTGTCCGAACATCAATGTCCGTACACAAGTTCAAACGCTTTGGTTCTATGATTATCTAACTCTCAACTTGTGTCCGAACATCGATGTCCAGACATAAGTTCGGATGCATGGGTTTTCACAGACTATTTCTTCTTGGCTTGTGTCCAAACGTCAGACATCCGGACACAAGGTCGGACCAGACTTGTTTTACACTTTTTAGGACTCGTTTGAAGTCCGTTTTTGATTCAATTTGTGCCGTTAGATTCGTGTTTTTGTAAGCTTTTATTTAAGGTAAAATCCTGGGTGTTACACTTCAGGCTGAGAACAAGAATAAATAGAACATTTATAACTCTTGTACTATCTTGCTCGTTGTTTAGTATGCTTACATTTTACTTTTGTATGCTATGAGAACAACATGATTATATGTGTTATTGTATGGATGTCATTTTATGTGTATGTTTTACAGTTTTTATATTAAAACGACATTGCACGTAAATGAACAGCATGCTCTTGACCAATTAACTAGGGGTCCAAGGGGCATGATAGTCATATGATAACATACTCAGCAGGGACTGATTCCATACCACAAACAATATTAATTTTCAGGAGAGTGGCTGATTGTCAACGCGGAGGCGTGACCCTTTTGATTAGTGGTATACATTTTGGAGACTGTTATATACTTATGATTTTGGACGCAGGTTTGGTGAACCGAGGTGTATATTTATAGTAGCTCACGTGTATGGGATTTACTTACAGTTGTATTACTTTAGACTTATAAATTGTTGTCTATCTTGTGTAGTCACTGTGGGAAATCGTTTCGTATTGTGATTAGTATGTAAATGCGTTATCACTAGTATGGGCGAGTTAGAACGGTAACACCAATAGTTCGATAATGTTTATTACCGCTGCGATTTATTTGTTTGAGTACGACGATTAGATGACAATTAGGAGCCGTTTTAAGTAGGGGTGTTACATCAAAACTTACCCACTACCGTATTGTGAAATAGGTTCTTTAGAGCCTCAGTATCGTTTTTATGCTGAACTTTCGGCAACTTATAAAAAAACCTATAACGAGGGATGAAAATAATTCAGCTATTCTAAAGCACTGACTGCCTAAAGTGGTTATTCTAAGGTGCCGAAAACCTAAAACTTCATAACTGCACCAAGCATTCTAAGGTGTTAGGAACCCAAAAATCATTAAGCTATGCCGAGCACTCTAAGGTGTTAGGTGCCTAAGAATCAATGCACTTCACCGAGCATTCTAAGGTGCTAGGAACCTAAAAATCAATAAACTACGCCAAGCATTTTAAATTGTTAGGAACCTAAGATATTGAAAAGAAGTATGACACATGGTGAGATTGATGATGCAAATGTGTAGTCAGGGCTTATGATGAGCCTAGGGGTTAAGCAATGGTAGGGTAGTCATGGCTTATGACGGGTCTAGGTTTTTTAAGTGGAGGTTAGGACTTATTACGAGCATGGGAATTCTGTATTGGTCAGGGCTTATGATGAGCCTAGGGTGGAATGGTTCTTGGGGGAATAATTTGTAAGTAATGAGCAGAGCTTATGACGAGCCTGAGATTGAGTTCCATAACTGAGGTGAGTTTTGCTACTCGGGGTAGTTATGCAACTGAGGTGAGTTCTGCAACTCGGGGTAATCTGCGACTAAGGTGAGTTCTGCAACTCAGGGTAGTTCTATGGCTGAGGTGAGTTCTGCAACTTAGGGCAGCTCTATGACTGAAGTGAGTTCTAAAACTTGGGGTTGTTTTATGACTGAGGTTCTACTACTCGGGTGCTCCCGGTTGGACTTCAAGGGGACTTATTGCCATTGCACACTACCTGGGTGAGAATTTGTATCTCTGAAGAATCTGTATATTTGATTGAGAAATTGTATCTCTGAAGAATATGTATCTTCGGTTGAGAATTTGTGTCTCTGAAAAATTTGTACCTTCGGTTTTACATTGAGGAGTCTCATATTGAAAGATGATATGATGTAAAAGTTGTGTTGACTCGATGTCAAAGTTGAACTAAGTTCAAAAGAGTTGACTCGGCGTCAAGATGAAACTAATTTAGTGTCAAAATGTGTTGACTCAGTCACAAAAAATGGGTTGACTCAGCGTCAAAAAATGGGGTTGACTTAAAATTAGTTTGAATATCAAAACTATAGTTGACTTGGGTCCATAAATGGGTTGACTAGGTGTCAAAAAAGTGTGATTTATTTGTTGACAAGGGACATAACTGCGACCATTTGGGTATTAACAAACATCTTTCTCAACAAAAACTCATGGAACTTTAATTTCCTAACATGGTTTTTCAGACTATAACTTCGTTCTTTTGTAACCGGACATGCTTTCAAGCTTAGGAGTTAATGGCATCTGTGGTGGTTAGGGCTGATGGATGGTGGTCAAGTCTTACAACGGGCCTGTGGTTTTGGAATTGGGATTTTTAAAGTGTGGTTTATGTGTGGTGTTTAGGACTTATGACGAGCCTAAGGTAGTGAAGCTTAAGACTTACGAGGTGGCTGATGGCCAAGGATTATGACAAGCCTAGTATAAGTGGACTTCAGAATTGTGGTATTTTTTGTTACCTTCAAATCGTTGTATTTGTGGCAATTGTTGTTTCAACAATTGCCCCTAGTATTTCTTTGAGTAATCTGAGTTAGAAAGGTTCATGGCAATCGATCAGAACGATCGATTGCTCCCTAGTATATTTGTTAGACATATGAACAAGCCTCTTCCTCATGGGGTTAAGGCTTATTTTATGTGGTTCTTTTTCTACCTACACTTAGCGTGTTTGGTGACTGCACTCATCCCTCACTTATAGTCATAACTTTGTGACTATTGAATTCAATGTTTAATGGATTTACACATTTGATCTTCTACTTTCACTTGATTAGACACACAACTATCAAGTCGGAAGTCTTTGAAGCTTATAACGGGGCCATAGGGTACAATGGAAGACAACAAGGCCATGGACGCATATTTTAGGATTATGGAGCTTAGGGGTGTGTAAGGGTTAAACCTAATACGACAAGTGTACTGGTCTATCGTAGCCAGTTTTCCTAAAGTATCCCTTCAAGTTATTAAATTAACGGAGGCAATGTCTAGTTTGAGTCTTTATCCTAATTAAACAACTAATGAACGAAATAAAAACAACATATTTTGGGGGTTTTGATTACAAAAAATAAACAAACTAAGATAAAAACAATTAACGATGATCTTAACAATTCTAACAAGGAATCCTGGTTTACTACTTCCCCCTAGTTCTTGTATTTCTCTTCCTGTCTGTTTTCCTAATTCTAGATTGCAATCACAAATCTAAAATAATTTATTCCCAGTTTCCCACAAAACTGACTCTTACTAGCAATTCCTGAATGCTAACTCTCGTTATGAATTTATTAATAAACTAGTAGCGTTCACAATTCATCTCATTTTTAGACAGCTAATCCCAAAGAATTACCGTCTCAAGTTTTAATGGTAGTAGTCCTATGGTCTAATGAATACCACAGTTCTCACTTGTAAGCAATTCAAACCAGATAAACTCGAGCAATAATAATCACAAAAGAATTCAATATTAAATAAGGAATAAAACTATAATTTGTATAGAATTATTATTCAACACACCAGGGAGAAAAATCATAAACTAGGGTTTCATAGTAAAGCATAATTCTAAACGACTACTCAAATATAGCGAAAATAGAAACAACAATTATATAAAGGAAGAACACCATCCAATCTGTGCCGAAGAACTGATGAAGAAATCCTGATCTGCTCCGTTGTCCCCGATCTACCAACTACTGAAATCTCCCTCTCTCTCTCTCTCTCTAATGTATCCATGGCTAAGGTTTGATCCTTTCAGAATTAGAAGATGATCGATCATAACTTATTTTCAAATATATATACTCTGCTCCTCTTTAAATAAAACGATGGGGCGTTGCTCAAACCTCTTGGTCCGGGTTTACGTCTGGGTTATACACCCGAACGTTTCACACGAATCATCTCCGCACAACATAAAAGATGTGGTTTGGATCTCTGTCCGGCTCTAATACCCGAACCACTCACATGAAATGGTCCGCGCGACAGACAAAGCTTGGTCTGGATCTTTTCTCAGAAGACTATCATTCCTCATCTCGGTATATAGCCTCTACCAATAAAGTCATCAAGTTCAATGCATGTTTGTGCTTTGAATGTGTGCTACTTATTGCTGATTATGTTCTTTGTTTGCTCATCTTTTGCTGTGTTGACATGTGCTTGTTTGTAAATCTTCTCAGCCCCATTTGAGTGACTAATTATTGTTTCAAGCTTTCTTAGATTTCTGATTAAAAACACAAAAATATGGGCTTAACTCTTATTCACAATCCGGATTATGTTTCAATCCATAATGTTAGGATTTAAGTATGAGACCTTTTAACCAAAAGATAGAAAAAATGTGGAAAATTCTTTAACAGACAGTTTGTTCATGTTCAACAGAAAAATAAGTCTTCTATCTAGTTTTGAACGACTAGTATATCTTGGTAGTCACTGCAAATGTATCGTCTCAATAGATCCCATGTTATTATGTTACCTCAGTGTCTATTACATCTCATTTTGTTAATAAATCCATGTCTGTAACATCCCAGTATCCCACTGTTGTGATATTGTCCACTTTACCATAGCTCACAATTTTATTCTCGGGGTTTCTAGCCCCAAAAGACCTCACAACAAGGAGAGGTATCCCCACCCATGTAAGAAGTGGTTCATTCTCCCGTCCAATCGATGTAGGAGTTAAACCTCAAGGGTATTACACTCCACCCCCCTTGGGAGCCCAGCGCCCTCACGGACCACACTAGCACACCGACCTGGGTCTAGCTCTGATACCATATGTAACATCCCAGTATCCCACTGTTGTGATATTGTCCGCTTTTCCGTAACTCACGGTTTTGTTCTCAGAGTTTCCTAGCCCTAAAAGGCTTCACAACAAGGAGATGTATCCCTACCCATATAAGAAGTGGTTCATTCTCCCCTCCAATCGATATGGGAGGTAAACCTCAAGGGTATTACACTCCACCCTCTTGGGAGCCCAGCGCCCTCGCGAGCCACACTGACACACCGATCTAGGTCTAGCTCTGATACCATATGTAACATCCCAGTATCCAACTGTTGTGATATTGTCCACTTTGCCGCAGCTCACGGTTTTGTTCTCGGGATTCTCTAGCCCCAAAAGGCCTCACAATAAGGAGAGATATCCCCACCCATATAAGAAGTAGTTCGTTCTCCCCTCCAATCGATGTGGGAGGCAAACCTCAAGGGTATTACACTCCACCCCCCATAGGAGCCCAGCCCCTCATGGGTCACACTAGCACACCAACCTAGGTCTGGCTCTGATACCATATGTAACATCCTCGTATCCCACTGATGTGATATTGCTCGCTTTACCACAGCTCACGGTTTTTCTCGGGGTTTCCTAGCCCCAAAAGGCCTCACAACAAGGAGAGGTATCCCCACCCATATAAGAAGTGGTTCATTCTCCCCTCTAATTGATGTGGGAGGTAAACCTCAAGGGTATTACAATGTCAATGAATAAGGAGGAATTTAGTTAAGTGCTACCTTAAGCTTATTTGAATTTCATGACCATTTGCTGTTATTGTGAATTGTTACCTCTATTCCATGCTGGCTATATTGATTTGACGGTCACTTCTTGACCAATACATTGGTCTATGAATTCATGGATTGAGCTAACATGACACTAGAAATTATCCTATAGGACCAAGCCTTAGGATAGTGGGTGTCTCCTAACCAAAGGTGAGTCATGATCCCACCTAGCAAGGATGACACCCTTTACCCCAAAACATAACCCTAAAGCCCTAAAAAAGAAGAGAAATTTGAATCCAATCAATAATGAGTCTAGGCCAATAAGATCGTTAACTCAAAATTCATCTTAGTTCACTTGGAAATTCTTTCTAAGTTCAAAGAATAAAAATCCCAAAATTGCCTCTCAAGTTTCCATTTTTTTTATAAAACATTTATCAACAATCAAAGCCATAGTTAACAATATTTTTAAAATATAAAAAAGTAATCCAAAGTCTTTTAAATTCAATAAACAATTTAAAAAGCAGAAATCTTTTTCAATTCAAAATTCCTTTCTTTTTTTCCTTTCGGAAGTCATTTTAAAAAAACTAATAAATGTTTCTCAAATTTCAAATAAAAAAAAGGAAAGCCATTTCAAAACAAAAAATCTAAAATGAATTTAAAGTGTAGACATAGTTTCATAAACCAAAATTCAAAAACAAAAGCCCAATCCAAACCTGAAAACAAATCTAATTTTAAAGCCCAAGCATGGCGCAATTTTAAAGCCCAAACGGTTCAAGCCCAAATCCAATTTGAAACCCAAGTCCAAAACCAATTCCGGCCAAATTTTCAAAGCTTAACCTGGCCCATTTCCAAGCCCGACCCATTTCCAAACCCAGCCCAAATTCAAGCTCCAACCCTGGCCCAATTTACAAGCACAAAACTAGCCCATTGTCAAAATCCAATCTGGCCCATTTATCCAAGCTCATTTTGACCTATTATCCAAGCCCACTTCAGCCCATTATCCAAGCCCAACTCGGACCAGTTTTAAAGCCCAAAGCCCGACCCACTTCTAAATCCCGGCCCACTAAAAAAGCAATCCAAAATCCACTTCAAGAAGCAACCCAAAATCCATTTCTAGAATCAACCGAAATCCACTACAAAAGTAGCACAACACCCACTTCAAAATCATCCCAAATCCCACTTCAAAATGAGCCCAAATCATACTTCGAAATCAGCCCAAATCCACTTTAAAGTTAGCCCAAATCCACGTCAAATCCAATCCCCACAATTCAGCTCAAGAAACCTAATAAGCAATCAACTTCAAAAAATCAAAAATCATCTTTTCAAGTTCGATTAAACTTCAAAAATTCAAAAACACTTTCTAAATAACCTTTCAAAAATATAAAATCAGTTTAAAACTCAAGTTTGACTCTAAAACCTCAAATTTCAGAGCTTAAAAATTAATTCCAAAACTCAAAAAAATAATTACAAAATTCAAAACAATTATTGCAATTCAAAATCTTATCAAACTTTCCATATTAAAAAAAAACATTTTGTGAAATGCATAAAATAGAACTTTTCTCAAATAATAGAAAGCTCTTCTCACATATGTAGAAATTTTTTCTCTTTCTTTCTTTCCATCTGTTTTATATCTCCTGCTTGTTCTGTCTCTATAAGTGGTCTGGGTATGTGTCCGGTATCTCCTGCTTGTCCTGTCTCTATAAGTGGTTTGGGTTTGTGTCTAGGTGTGTCTACTTGGACTAGACTGTCGTGGCACGTTATGCGTGTTTCCTTTGGCATGATCGGACTTGTTTCCAGCCCTTCTTCCCTTGACAAGTCTTAAAGTGGTCCGGGTTTGTCTACCGGAACACATACCTGGACTATGCTTAGAAGTAGGCATTAAGTTTGTCCAAACGTTGGTCCGGGTTTGTTTACCCGAAAACCTACCTAGACCAGTGTCGAGATGTCCAGTAGCTTCATATAGGGGTTGGTTTGAGTCTGTTCACCTAGATAGAGACCCGGACATGACTCAAAAGTCCCCAAAATGGTCATTTTGCTCTATCATTTTCGTTTTAGCTTTGATTTCAGTTTTGTTTGTTCCCAAGCGCTCATCTCTTTGTCTACTTTTCTCCTAAGTTATCCTCATTTTAACAAATGTGTAAGAAAAATAATAAAACACAAAACTTAAGAAAAACTAGCTAAAGTGAAGAAATGAGCATGATAACCATTGATAAAGCACATGGAAATAAACCCTTAAAACATGCTTATTTATATACTTATCAACAAGATGTTGACGCCCAAATTTAACCTTTAGTTAATAGGTGAAAAGTATCACAATCTAAATAGACCCTTATAGCATATTTAGATATAGCAATGTTGAATATTCCCACTTATCATAAATCTTATACATTCATATTTCATGAATTTTACGGTGTTCTAACAATTTATGTAATTTTTGTATTTTTTTAACCACCCAATTTTGAAATACCAAATGAAACATGCTCAATAACATTTCAACTTTTTAAACCAAGACTTAGTATGTTACAAATTACATTGAACCTCAGAGGCACTTAGTAAATTTTGAGATGGGTGGTAGTTTGTGAATTAGCTCAAATTACCATGGTAGAGCGAAATTTTCTTAAAAGGAAAAATAGGGGTCAAAATATGTTAAAGAAATAGACTTATTATAGTAGTATCATGTTACACTAGCTGAAGGTAGGTTGACCAAAATTTTGTGGATTAACAAATTGATAGTCATAAGTTATAAGTTACTTTCTAGTAGCTCCTCCTCTATCTCATATGTTCTTTGTAGATTATTTAACTTTGTTTGGTCACTTGAAACTTACTCAAACTCAAAGTCTTCAAGATCTACTTTAAGATTTACAAGATGCCTCTAGATAGCATGTAAATTCTTCGAAGCTTGAACTTCATTTAAATCCTCTTTTCCTAGTCATATTAAAGACCATTTTTCATCACCTTTAAAATGATAATTGTTAGCTCCTCTCATTCCTATAGGCCTTCCTTCTAGGATAGAAGGTCTAAACAATCCTCTTGTTGTTTGATATAAGCTCATTCCGCTAGCTCAGGATGGGTTAACCCAAAATTGAAGTATTGATAAAGATAGTTTGTAGTTAAGGAATTGAGTGTGTTGATGAAAAAACAAGTCAAAAACCACACATTACTATAGTGGCTCCTCTTTTGTCTCATCTAATTTCCTATAGATAATCTCTTCTTCAATTATTTTAAAAATTGAAACCTACTGATAAGCTAATATTTGATACACTTTTTACTGGAGGAATATCTTGCTCTTGTTACTGTTTTCCCTAGTTTTTTTTTTGCGCAATTGAAGTTCATACTTATATTAAAGAGAAAAGGTCTTAAAATTTCTTATATTGATGCTCATTGACTTAGGATGTGATCTATGGGGAACTCGGCATTTTGTGAAGGGAAAAAAACGCATTGTACAACTTTTCGGGTCTCTTGTCCGACCCACGGACCCAGACACATGTATATTAAACAAAGAGTCAAATCCTAGAGTTATCCGACCCTGCTGTCCAGCTCTTCCATCCGAACACCCCTTGTTTGACTGTCTGTTTGGCCCTCTCTCACTCGGACACGTATAGTTATGAACACGAACGAAGTTAGCTACATTTGTCTGGCTCTTTGTCCGACTACATGCTTGGCTTTCCTACCTAGACACCTTACATAACTTCCAAATCTCTTTTGGTCTCGTTTGTGCCTTGTCTGACCTTTCTACCCCGACACAAGGTCGGACAAGACCAAATCGCGCACATAATTGTTATAAAATGAGGCGAAGTAGAGGGCAAACAATCACATCACAACAATTCATTTGACACTTCATTCCAAAACACGATCCCACACATAGAACCCTAGCGGCCGTAAAGGAGTTCTTCACCACCTCTAACCTCAAGTCTGGCAATCCTCAGATCTGGATAACGAAGCACGCTTAAGAGTTTCCTTAATCCCTGTGAACTATTTTCTTTCTTTGGTTATTTATAGCTTGAGATGATTTTATGATTTCCTTTACTAGTTGATTTGAGATATTGACGGATTGTTTCTGATTAATATATTCCTTGCATTTTTTTAATAAATTTCACGAGTTTGTTGAATTGCTTTACGAATTCTATTATGATCAGATCGTGACTAATAGAAAGGTCAATTCATGTAGTAAACTTGTGGAATACTAAATCGGATTGACTAAATTTTCTCTCAGGTGCAAAATAAATTTCCCGTGCTTTATCCATCGTGTTTTGCTTGAATCTTGATTAAATCTGGCATGTTCTGTTAGATGAGCTCTCTAGGCTAGAATTTAGTCCTGAAGAGAATTTTAGAAATTTTCACTCCGTATCTCAAACTAACTTGTGGAAGTCACATAATCTATCAAGTAAAAATTAATCTGAACCCCCGGTTCCACCTTATCCATTCTATTCACTCACTTTACTTTAACTTGCTTCCCTTAAATTTGATTTAAAAAAAAAACAAAAAACAATCGATAACAACTCTCCGATTTCCTGTTTTCTAAGGCTAGACTTATTTTACTTTCAAGTTCCGTGGTTCAATACGTGGTTGCTTGCTATACTATATTTTTAAGACTGTTTTTTTGCAACCCTAGGCTGTTGATTTACTATTTTTCTAGTAGATCAGTTTTTTTCCTGTTTGCATCCAGTGATGCTCTCGAACTTTTCAAAAATAATTTATAAATTTTCTCGATACTTTTAAACAAATGATAAGTTCTTCAAAACTTGAACACCATTGAACTTCTCTCTTTCCGCCCATGTCAAACATCATCTTTCTTGAATTTTAATGATTCCAACAGTGAAATTCTTTCATACTTATCTATTCCTCCCTTTCCGTCACAAAAGGTCTAAACAAACACTCTTTCGATTTCTCCTGTAAAAACAAAAAGTTGGAGAGTCAATTAGTTGTTATGACATATTGTTTCTCCATGTTGAATAATTTCTATAGTTACATCCTTTTTTCATTGCTATGGTGGTGGGGGAAAGGCATCTGCACCCACGCTTTGCATTGGTTATCATGGTCCAAGCTCCATAGTATGTTATAACTTCATACACTATGGCTTAGGCTTTAGAGTGCTTAACCGGTTTAAACAGACTATACCGGTAAGCGCATTTGAAATATTATAGAATTTGTGCTTCCTCTACATAGTTCTCATCTCATAACTTTTTAATTTATAATTCAACAATTTTTACAACCCAAATATCTCTTTTATGTTTTGACTATGCTTTTTCAAGATTTGGGGGGGGGGGGGGGGTGGGGGCTTAGTGCTATTTTATACTACCTCCTCCGTCCCGTCATAAGTGTCCTGTTTGCTTTTTGGCACGTTTTTCCACCTCAATATTAAACATATAAGATAAAATAATTTTATAAAACTAAAATATGTATTATATAGTTTATCATGTAAGGAATTATATGCAAAACTTAAATTTTCAAAATTAATTGATCTTATATGTTAAAAATTGAAGTCAAACGACATGTCCAAACAGTAAATAGGACAGTCAAGGTGGGATGGAGGGAGTAGTAAGTTTTGAGTTATTTGGAATGGCTTATGGTTGTGGTGGTGCTATTGATCTTTTTGTGGCAAGGTTTTGTTGATAAATCACTTTTTTTTTGTCGCAATTTTAAACATTTGTGAACTACTTCTTTGCCAACTAATCTCAACTACCTCCAATCGCAAACAATTCCAGCACTCAACATGTACTGATGCCATATTCTTTGATATTATTAAGATGCGATGAGGTATCTACTATTTTGGTTTAGATATTGCTAGAAACTACACTTTTCTTAGAGCTGCAATGTTTTTTGGTGTTATAAATGTTAGTTATATGGTTCAATTCTTAATCTTATTGTACACCTGATCCAATAATTTAGGGCTTGTTTGGTTTAAGATTTATTTATTTTCTGTCATGTTTTAGTATTTTTAGAAAAGTGAAACAAAAACTATTTCATGTTTTTGTTTTTTTTTTCAAAAAATAACACATAAAAAGCTTCATGAAATATTAAAAAAATTGGAAATTTGGGTTTTTTATTTGTGATGATTTTTCATTTTTGACTAAAAATCAATATCCTTTTCTGTGCTTGTTTCATTTTTCATGGTTTTTTTATTTCTTGTTTCTTATTTTATTTGTAATTTTAAAAAATTTGATCAAATAATTCCATACTTGCTAGTGAGGCATTTGGGGTATGTTCGCTATAATATATTTGTGATTAATTTTGTATTGAATACATGACCCACATAAGATCTATGTTAATATATACTATCTCCTATTTTAAATCTAATTTATTTTAGGGATGAATTTAGATGAAATATAGCATAAATATCCAAACACAAATGAGATCTTGATAGTTGTATTATTATTCCCTAGGCAGTTATTTTAACAAAAAAATCCCCTAGGTAATGATCTATGTTAAATATATATGTTAGGAAGCGATTTACAAAACTTATTCCATTTATATACATGGATGGCCTTTGCCAAAAGATAGGTGCCAAAAATGTTATCGAGGTTCCTCGCTCATGCCGGCGCGTTTGCATTGTCAGTCCTCTTTCCGCCGTTGCCGCCTGCGCTAATAAAACCGAATTCCTTTCTTGTGTTGTTCGCCATTGTCCGAACCCGACCAATGAATCCTTCGATTCCAATCAGCTTCAACCCTTTACCCCTTGATCATCTGGAATCTCCTCAGTCAAACCCTAGTTCCCAAAATTTTAACCCCTACGATTCGAGTAGAGCCGGTGGGCGATGAATCTTTCCTTTTCTCCGCCTGCGCCCGGTGGTGATGACGACTATCCTTTCCCGGACGACTTCAAATGGTACGGAAACATACAGTACCTCCTCAACATTTCCTCCATTGGAGCTATCTGTTGCGTTGTCCTCTTCTTATTGGTCAAGCTCCGAAGCGACCATCGTCCGATTCCCGGCCCCTCCGCCCTCGGCACCAAGCTCTTGGCCGTTTGGCATGCCGCTGGGCGCGAGATTGCACGCCACTGCGGCGCTGATGCCGCTCAATATCTGATCATTGAAGGGGGGAGTTTTGCCATTCTCCTGGGCACGGCCCTGATCGCAGTTCTCTTGGTATTACCGGTAAATATATATGCTGGGACGGCCGTGATGGATGACCAATTCTCCAAGACGACGATCACCCACATTGCAAAAGGTGCACCTGTATTGTGGGTTCATTTTGTTTTTGTGGTTTTAGTTGTTCTCTTGGTGCATTACGGTATCTGTGAAATCGAGAAGCGGCTGAAGGTGACTAGGTTTGGGGATGGTCTTGGGAATCTGAGTGACACTTTTGAGAATTCCAGTGCGGTCTTCACTGTTATGGTAAAAGGGATTCCGAGGACTTTGGCAGCCAACAAGGGACCTTTCGAGAAGTATTTTCGAGAACGGTATCCAGGTAAGGTTCATAAAGTAATTGTGCCCATGGATTTGTGTGCCTTGGATGAAATGGCTGAAGAATTGGTTAAAGTTAGGGACGAGATCTCAAAGCTTGTGGGTAAGATTGATGCCCGACTCATGTACGATGAGAATGGGGTTGATGAAAGAGAGGAAAGTTCAAGGGAAAGATCTTTTAACGTCTGCAATGGATTTTTGAATAAGATAAAGAAGGCGTGGGCTGACGTTTGTGTAAAATTAGGCATAACAGATGAAGTAAGCTTAAGGAGATTGCAAGAGCTAAGAGCTGAATTGGAGATGGAGGTGGCTGCCTATGCAGCCGGTCGAGCACCCGGTGCCGGAGTTGCTTTTGTTGTGTTCAAGGATGTTTACACTGCAATTAAGACAGTGAAGGATTTTAGATCAGAAAATAAGGGCAGTATTGGAAGGCTATTTCCTCTGACGAATTTACCACTGGAAAGGAACCGGTGGAAGGTTAGACAAGCTCCCTTGGCCACTGATATATATTGGAATCACGTGGGTGCTGCGAAGTTGACCGTGACACTCAGAAAGGTGTTGGTAAATACGTCATTGTTGCTACTTCTTTTGTTTTTTAGCTCCCCCCTAGCTGTGATATCAGCTTTGCAGAGGGCTGGCCGGATAATAGATGCTGAGGCCATGGATAATGCTCATTCGTGGCTGGTTTGGGTAGAGAGCTCAAGCTGGATAGTTGCTCTAGTTTTTCAGTTCTTGCCTAATGTTCTTGTTTTTGTAAGCATGTATATACTTATTCCCTCAGCTCTGTCATATCTCTCCAAGTTTGAGCAGCATCTAACTGTTTCTGGGGAGCAGAGGGCCGCCCTTCTGAAAATGTTTTGCTTTTTTCTTGTGAATCTAATACTTTTGAGGGGTCTGGTCGAGTCTTCCCTGGAGAGTGCAATTCTTAGCATGGGTAGGTGCTACCTAGACAGGGAAGATTGCAAGAGGATAGAGCAGTACATGAGCGCATCTTTTCTCTCTAAGTCGAGCCTCTCCACTCTTGCATTTCTCATTTCTTGCACTTTTCTGGGGATATCCTATGATCTCTTGGCTCCAATCCCATGGATAAAGAGGAAACTTCAGAAGCTAAAGAAGAATGATATGCTTCAGTTGGTACCTGAGCACAGTGATGATGACCCATTTGAGAACCAGGAGATAGAAACTACTCTCCATCGACCCTTGATCTCTGAAGACACATTTGATGGACGGGCTAATGAGGTCCCGAATGCAATTGATTACCAGGGTCATGCTCTTTCAGTGTACCCGCACTCACTAAGCAGAACTTCACCAGTTCCAAAGCAAACATTCGATTTTGCGCAGTACTATGCTTTCAACCTTACAATATTTGCCCTTACCATGATATATGCCTCCTTCTCCCCACTTGTGCTCCCAGTTGGTGCAGTGTACTTTGGTTACAGGTATATTGTTGACAAGTACAACTTCCTATTCGTCTACAGAGTTAGAGGCTTTCCGGCTGGCAATGATGGCAGGTTGATAGATACCGTGTTGTCGATCATGCGGTTTTGTGTGGACTTGTTTCTCATTTCAATGCTCTTGTTCTTCTCTGTCCATGGGGACTCAACAAAGCTACTGGCTATATTTACTCTCGCCATGTTTCTGATATATAAACTGCTGCCTCCTATCAGTGATTGTTTGCAGCCAGATATGGGGCAGGGTATCCGCACTATTGAAGATGTAGTTGAGGGGCCTATCGATTACGAAGTATTCTCGCAGCCTAGATTCGAATGGGACGCACCCCAATATTGAATTGATTTAATTCATTTGTTTTTGTGAATATATCTTGCTGGCTCTATATCCTTTTTGGCTCTGAATATTTCTTTCTCATTTGTAATTTCTGGGGCTGCTATTCTTTTGTACCAATTGTACATATATTGACCTATTTTTAGAGTCTTCTCTTGTAGCAAGCTTAGACGATGCAAGGAATGTAATCCAGACTTGAATTTTTTCATCAAAGATATGAAAAAATGTTGCTGACCATCCCAGTTTATACCTGGTCGATCAACACTTATCCCTCTGCGCATAGATATACGGGTGTAAGAATAATACATCCCCACTGAAGAATTGCCTATTGAGATTGGTACGAGAATATAACGGAACAAGCTCAAGTTCAAAGATCCAATTCTTCGCTGAAGTCCAGGTTGGGGTTTTGACTCCATTGAAAACTATTGTGCCGTTTGAATTGTCACAGATTTGGATCCACCGCTTTTGTTTTAAATTTAACTTGAAATACACAATACAAAAGGGAAGTTTAAGACACTTCTGCTTTCTAATTCCAGTTTACTTGCCGGGTAATAGGATGAGGAAAGTCAGAGTTCCACATTCAAGGGAGAGACATTCCCACCCAATCCTGCTGCTAAGCGAGCGGGGTAACTGTCAAATGTAGAGACAAAAGGAGATTGAACTAAAGGTGCGTTCAATTCGAGATGAGTAAACGAATTGAATCAGGAAAGAGAATTGAAAGGATTGAAAGAAATTTCCCTGAATTGAGAAATCTGTTTGATTTTAACATGAAAACGAAATATAGAGTTCCCAATGATTGTCTTTGTTCGGTTCTAAAAATAGAAGTGTTAATGCTTATTTAATTGTAGATAATATATATGGATATTTATATAAATTATATGTAAAATATATTAATATTTATATATACTATATAGCGTAAATAAATAAATATTTAAATTATAAGTAATATATATTAATTGTGAATTAAAAATTATATATTTATACTCATAAGAAAATATTATTTATTAATATTTATTTAAATTATATATACAATATATACTAATACTCATAAGAAATATTATTCATTGATATTAATATAAGTTATGAAAAATATACATAATTATTTTTAATTTTTATCGTATTTAAATTACAAATAATATATATAAATATTAATATAAATTAATATTTATTTTCATTTATAAATAATATATCTAAATATTTTTTAGTTTTATAATATTTAAAGTATAAACAATATTTACTAATATTAATATATATTATATATAATATTTGTTCATAATTTATAAATTATATGCAATACTATATATTAATATTTATTTAGATTTAATAATAATAGATATTAATATTTCTGAATTGATATTCAAAAATAATATTTATATACATTATATATAGTATTTGTAATTTATTCAAATATAAATTAATACTTATTAATATTTATATATTATAAATTAATACTTATTAATTTATAAATGATATATCTTTAATATTCATATAATATATAAATATTATATTCATTTCCGTATTTATAAAATTATAAATAATAGTTATTAAAGATATAATCATTGTATATTAATATTTATAAAAATTATGTATATATTAATATTTATCTAAATTTTCTATCATATATATTATATTTTTTATGTTAAAGATGATTATAGGTGTAAGATTGAGGAAAGAAAACATCATTCCTTACCTTAGGATTGTGGGGGAATCACTAAAGAGGGATATGAGGGTTTTTGAAACTTGACCTTGACTTTCTAAGTCCGACCGCGCTCTCGCTCGTCCATTTGCTGATTACCCGATGTGAATGCACCCCAAATTAAGGATATAAGAACGAATAATAGTTATTAGTGAGTTAATCCTTATTTACGTGATTAACATGAGTTTTAAAAGTGAAATACCCCGAACTTAAATATGGTGATTATATTATTCTAATATGGTATTTAAGGGCCTAATAGTGCCTAAGTAAATTTTGGTAAAGAAAATAAATCCAAAGAAATGAGAAAAACGCTTAGAAAGCGGAAAACGCTAAAATGAGCGTTAAATAACCATAGGAGGTACGAGACCTCGGTTATAGTATCGTAAGGATTCCTAAGGCTTATTCATGCCTAATTAGTATACGGGAATGATTCCCGAAGAAAACGGATCCAAGAAATGTATTAAAACGCTAAAAGAGCTTTAGCGCACGTTTTTCGAGGAAACCCGAAAACGTGATTCTAAGTGGTCAAACAGACCCGTAAAAATTATAAATCATAAATAATAATTATTAAGCATTTATGGAAGCTTAATAACTAATAAAATAATTAAAGAAAATTCCGGAAAACGGGCCCGGTTAATGAATAGTACCAAAACCGGGTAATAACGAGCGTCTTCTGTAAAAGACGAGAAATTGCTCCAGCTTAACAGTATAGTGGGGGCCGGTTTTTACTGGGTAAACAACCCTCTCACACACACACACAAGTAACAAATAAGTAAATCAAAAATCAAAAAGCAAACAAAGTACATAAAGTAAATACCCCTCTCTCACCTCTCATTCTCATTTCCCCTCTTCTCTCTCCTATTTCCCCTCTCCTCCCTCTCTCCCGTCTCTCTCTCCTCCTTTCTCTGAATTTTGGGCGATTTTTGGAGCTCTCCAAACAGCTCCCATGGCAGCCCCTCTTCATCCTCTTGCTCTACTACTCCATGTGAGCTTCAAATGGAAAATAAAACACATATTTGAACTCCCCTCATCCTCCTCTACATTCCTATCTTTTCAAAATTCGAAAAGGATGAGTTTCATCTCATGGGTTTTCCCCATTTGAAGAAAAAGCACACCATTGTGAAGCTTGGAGTTCCCTCTTTCCAACAAGGTAAAAATCTCCATGAAAGACCTCATATTTCTCCATCCCCTTGTATGGCCGATTTTACTCTCTCTCTCCCTCTCACCTGTTTTTTCCTCTCTGTTTTGGAGCTTTGCTTCAACCCTCCAATGGTGGTGAGAACTCCTTCTTGAACCAAGGGCTAGAACCCCTCCTAAAACACTCCAAAGGTAAACCCTAGAATTTGCATTTTAAACACTTCAATGAATTAGTGTTATTATGAGGGTTAGTAGGTTAATTATGCTTGTCTTTTGTGTGCTTGGGTAATGGGAATGGAGTTTGGCAACTCCATTCCCCACAAAATCGATTTGGACAAGAAAGAGAACAAGAGGAGAAATGGAAAAGAAAGAATGAAGTATAAGCTCAAGGTAAGAGCTCTTTCCTAGTGAAAATTCTATTGCATTAGAGTAATGGGAATGGGCAAATATTTAAAGAACCCAAAACCGTACTATATTGAGTATTGAAGTTTGAGTATTTAAGAGCAAGTATGTGGATTGTAGGCCTTAGAGCCAAATAATTGTATATGAGTATTTGTATTGTGGATTGAGGAAGTATTGGTGAATTTATATTGTAATATTCTTGTAATGCTGGTAGGACCCTGTATGGGTGTGGCTAGAATAGGAATGATTTGGTGAAATGGACATGTGTGGATAAGTGAGGATTGTAGGTGAACTATGGCAAATTTTGGTAGGAAATGTACATTTGTGGATGACTTGGTGAATGGGAGAACCAAGATGTATTGGGATTAGTAGAAATGTTTAGTAGCTATGGAATGGTAATTGTAGTATGAGGAATAAGGAGTGAAAAATCTGTACAAAGTGTATAAGAACACATTGGAGAATTAGAGAATTTAATGTGCAGGATTTTGTAAGATGAGTATTGGAACTTGGGTATAGGTAGTGCAATGGCTTGGAAATGAATTGGTATGGTAAGGAGATGTATTTAGAATGCTAGAATGGCATTGGTTGAGAAAGTATTGGATGGGAGAGTTGAATTATAAAATCTGTAGCATAAGTGTAACAGAAAAACTGTTACAAGTGTTGGAAAAGACGTGAGGGAATTGTGTAAGTTATTTGATGGATTTAGTGATGGATTTGGTGGATGAATTAAGGCAATTTGGAGGGCCTAAGTAGTGTTAAAACATGTGGGATTACATGTAGGAAGATTGGGAACAATGGGCAAGTATAGAGCTGAAACAGAATTTAAAACTGAAGTACTGGGCCGGACCGGACTTGCGACCGGACTTGCAAGTTCGGTCGAGCCCAGATTTACAAAGACGGGAAACCTTCTGGAATCGACCGGACTTGCGACCGGACATGCAAGTTCGGTCGGACCAGAAAATTCTCCCGTCAGAACCTTTCTGGAATGGACCGAACTTGCGACCGGACTTGCAAGTTCGGTCGGCCAGAAAATTCTCGTAAAGCAATACTGGAATGGACCGAACTTGCGACCGGCTTGCAAGTTCGGTCGCCAGAAAAATTCCCGTAATGCAAGCTACTGGAATGGACCGAACTTGCAACCGGACTTGCAAGTTCGGTCGAGCCAGAAAATTTCCCGTACTGGTAGCTACTGGAACGGACCGGACTTGCAAGGTCGGTCGCAAGTCTGTCGAGTCAAATATATATATATATTTTTTTTTACTATATGATTATGATAATCATATGTATGTATATATATATGCCTATACACATATATGCATATATGTAGTAGTACACTACAATTGAAATAATAAAGGAAAGAAAAGTATATATGAGTATGAAAACAAGTGTAAAAGTAACTAAGCAAGTTGAGAGTATAAGAACATTAAGTACACCGGGATAACGGGGTAAGTACGGGAGTAGTAATTATTTGTGTATCATAAGAGTATAGTATTAATCATAATGTTGAAACATTATCAGTGGAACAAGTGTGAACCAAGGAACAAGGGAACACGTGTTAACTAACCCCGGTGAAAGGTATGATTTCCTCATGCCCCGTATGCTAACCGAGTTACGTTGATTTGTGTGCTGTATGCCGGCTAATCAAGACTAAAGCATGAAAACGGTTTATTGCCTTTCGTTGCATGCCTTGTTGTATGTTGATTGAGCTAACCTTTCTTGATTGATTGTGTATCCTCACTTAGTGCGTAGACCGGCTCATAGATGAGTCTTATTGTGTATCTCGTGGTAAGAGTCATGTGTGAACCAATGGAACCGTCAACGCACTAACCAACGAACAATAAACGATAACGTAAATCAATGAACTCACCAGAATGTGAGAGAGTGCACGGGGTAATAACCTCCCGATAACGGTAGGAGAAACGAAATGAGTAATCCACAACGAACAGTAGTGGAAGTATATAGTAACCTCTATTAGAGGAACTAATCTTGGTGCAAAACATGAACCATGAGAGTAGTAAAGAATGATAGGGATCTCCAAACCCCTTGGTAATTAGTCGACCCATTATGAGAGGACCCGACTGTTGTAAGTATGCCCCGAACGAGAGAGTATTCGATACGTTGGGGAAACCCTTAAATCTGAGGATACTAGACGGTGGTAATTCCCTAAGCTAACAAGGTTATCGAGAGAGATACTTCTAGGCTAACCCATGAGGTTGTATTGTGCTCTGAGAGAAGAGTGTTGGGAATTCGTGTATCCGGTAGAACGGACATTTGAGTATTTGAGGAGCTAAGCGTATAGCCCTCGTATTGTAGGTCCGGTGGCGAGTCTTGAGTATGACTCCGCCCAGAGACCCAAGTAATGAGTATTGCGTATGTATGAGTAAGGTAATGAGTATCGAGTAAGAAGCAAGTATGAGTATGTAAGGAGTACCGAGTATTGAGTAGTATGAGTAGTTTGAGTATTGAGTAGTATGAGTAAGTATGGAGTCGAGTATGTAAGAGTAAGTGTAGAGAATTGAGTGGTGAGTATGCACCAGTGTAGTAACGAGTACAGAGTAAGGATCGTGTATGAGTAAGGTATTGAACATGGAGCGATGAGTATGCAAGAGTAAGGAGCGAGTATGAGTAGAGTAACGAATATCGAACACAGTACGTAGAGTAATGAATGTATAATAAAGACGAATGGTTGACTATTGAATTGTCTTCCTTAGTAAGTATTGAACTTGTACATTTATGTAGGTATCCTTGATTGTATTGTTGTAGTATGAGTATGTATGTATGCATGTAAAATGAACTCCATGTATATCCGACCCAAAGTAGTCGGCGTACTGCGGTTAGCACGCGGTATATGTGGATTTCATATGCAGCGTAAGCTGACCCCCTCGGGGGACTTTTTTTTAGTGTGCAGGTACCGAAGCTGTTCACCGTTCGAGAGAGTAGGACGGGGACTGCTACATAAGCATGGGTAGTTGAGTAAAGGGAATTGTATGTGTTAACGTAGTAAGAATTTGGATGTTTAGACTGTATCGGTAATTTTGAGGATTGTAGTATACTCGGTATAGTAAAGTATTGGAGTTGTAATTGGATCATGGATGAGTATGCAATGGGAAGTATTGTATTGTGTAGAGTACTCGGTAGGTTCATGTTCATCAGACCGATAGTATGTAGTATTGTAACTCGCCTTGTTAGTCACATGGGTGACTAACGGCATTGTACACCCGCCGTTGTGTAAGGAGTATCCGCTGCGAAGGTAAGTAATTGTACAGTAATGATGGTATTAGCGGTAGGGGTGTTACAAAAAGTGGTATCAGAGCGAAGTATCGCTCTGATGGATGAAATACCGAGTTTAGGTAAATACCGAGTTAGGAAGTAGAGCCTTAGGGCTATGGGTTGAGTGCTAGTGTGTGAGGACGCTAGATAGGAATTTCCAGTGTGATCTGGATACCTACAGTAACCATACCCGCCCTCCGCGTCCGCCGTTGTAAGTTGGGACAAGAACGCCAGAGAGATGGAAAGACCTCTCACACTCGGGTAACACCCGGTCTGGCAGTTGCAAGTAAACTTTATTAGAAAGGAACCTGTCATACGGTAGCGTCCAAGAACTGGAAGTCCCGAAGACGGTTCCCGTTGAATGACAAGGACCGCACTTAATGGCGGAGGAATGAGGATCCTAAGCACAAGGATAATGGAATTTATGGCACCATGGGGCGACATGCTTCGCAGTCGCGAGAACCATGTGTAGCCAGCAAGAAGAGAAGCACAGTCGCGCAATGAAGCAAGGAAAATGGAGTAACAAGCCAAGACAAGAGAGTCTACGGACCGTAATCTTTGATGATACCAACAACGGTATACAAACCGACTATGGAGTTAGTCGAGGTTGGATTAATACCAAACCTACATGCCAAGAGGCTGTAATAACCGAACAACATAGTTCAGATAACTATGAAAGAATCATAACACAGACACCTATAGGACCGCAACATGGTTCCTAAGGATAAGTCAAGTCTCATTAACCACACAGAAGGTGTGAGACACCCGGATGGACGACAATCATGTCAAGCATACTGAGAAGTGACTCAGGAGATCGATCACCAAGATCAAAAGATCAAAGGAAGATCCGACAAAACCACCAATTATGGATAGAAAACGATACCGCAATCGATATACGTTAACCGAAAAACAACCTACCCGTGCACTTGCCCAGGGCAAGTGCAACAACTACAAGACGGTTGGAAGACTTCTAACAACCCATAATTACTTGCTAAAGTACCGCTATGACGAAGGGAGCAAATATAGGATCACCAATCCTAAGTATATAGAGAATGAAACCTCGGGAAGGCCTAACGGCCCGACCATTGTATTAAGAGTATACCAGTCAGCGAGAAGCTGGACTTGGTCAAGACCTCAATCATGGCAACGCCATGAAGAATTCCTCTTAACACCGAACTGTTATTTCAAAACCCAATTTTTCTTCAAAATCACAAACTCTTCTTTTAAACCTTGGATTTTTAAAACCAAACAGACGGAATTACGGTGAGTATCATAGAGTGATACAAGAGGAGTTGACAATAGAATACTTCACCTAGGCGTGTGACGAACACTACGAGTGTACCCAAATACGGGATGTGGGACGACCGCACTCCGAAGGAGCTTGCGGGCCTGACAGATAGTTAGGTAAGTGGTAACGTGCCAAGACGGTACCCCATGTATGTATACATGTAGTGTACGAAACACGGGAAGTAGTCAACTCTGTTCTACGGACCATAAGTAAATTTGAAACAGAACAGTTGGTTACCTCAACCGAACAAAGGAAACTCAGATAAGCTACAAGCTAAGGAGTCAGAAACTCACTTCAGGAGAACCATTAAGAGTTGAAAGTGCAAGAAGCACTAACAACGGGATAAGACATTAGATATGTCTCGAGGATATCAAGGTAAAGCATGACAACTGGAAGGAATACCCAGTCTAAACACTGCAAGGCAAAAGCCTAACATTGACACATCAATGTGCAACGAACGGGATAGAATTCCCAGAACAACTACCACAAACACACAGGGTGATGTTATAAGTGAAGAGGGCAAAATATGACGAGACAGAAGAACCAAGACGGCCTAGATCCAGGCCCCGGCCAAGACCCCGGGCTTCCTTCAAAATCATGTTCAGACTATAGTTTGGGCGTCAAGCATCAAGTCCGGGCCCCTGCCCGACCCTTAGATCGGCATCTGAACCTCATAGACCGGGCGCCACATCCCGCGCCTCATGCTCTACGGCCGGGCATTCTATGACCGGGCGCTGAAGAGGAGAAAATATAGACAAGTACTAAAAAGGCGTGAAGAGGCTAAGGTAACATCAAAAGTCACACCCAGAAGGGGATGAAGAAAGAGCGTGCAGCGACCGGTCGGCCATGACCGGTTGCAAAGTATAAAGCAAGTGTAAGTAAACGACCGGTCGTCTGTGACCGGTCGCCGAAACTGCAAAGTAAGCCAAGATAGTGACCGGTCGTCTCCGGCCAGTCAAGTAACTAAGAAAAAGAAGTAGATAGTGACCGGGCGCCTGTGCCCGGTCGGATAGCTTGGGACAGAAGATGTAGAAATCAGGATGAGATATTTATAGTGACAGCCTGGTAAGATATGACAGGTTGGCAAGCCTAGGAACCCTAGAAAAAGTCTATAAATAGAGATAAAGGAGCTCATTTGAGGGGAAAGCAACATTAGGAGAGAGAAACCTCTAGAAAAGCTCTCTAGTATTGTAACCATAAAGAGATGAATAAAAAGATTGTCTAGAAGTGGATGTAAGCCGGATTATTGGCTGAACCACTATAATCCTCAGTGTTCTATTCGTTTGTGAGATGTGAGTGACAAATTATACGTTTTCATTTGGCGCCGTCTGTGGGAAACGAAACAGCTGAAAATCAGCAACCACGATTTCACCACGGTCCAACGAGAGGAATCACCGGAAATCAAATCGAGGAGGAGATGAGAACATAGATTTCGGAGTGTAAATCGAGATCGAAGGAGCAGGTCAGGGGTGTCGATCCACTTTCGCACCACGATAAGAATCAGCGGGGAAGAATCGAGAGGATGAATGGAAGGATCCGACACAGTCGAAGAACTGATGAGTAACTTCGATGAATCATCTCGCGAATCGCTCTCAAATCCTCGAAAGACATCTTCAATCGGACGACAAGGAATCTCGAACCTCTACTGGC
Organism: Limonium bicolor; assembly: GCA_023374045.1. Classification (NCBI taxonomy): domain Eukaryota; kingdom Viridiplantae; phylum Streptophyta; class Magnoliopsida; order Caryophyllales; family Plumbaginaceae; genus Limonium; species Limonium bicolor. Next base: position 29,573,631 of record CM041783.1, on the reverse strand, counting down.
TGAGAAATCAAGCTCAAAAGATGATTTCAGAACAAGAGACATCAACCTGTTTTCTCACCTTCTTTTCCGCTATTTATAATCCGTTAATTTTACATTAGCAATAGTATCATTCAACAACATTTACGATCTCTGCACCATTTCTTAATAGCAGTTCAAGGCCTACTCAATTTTTTCTACATCTACTTATAACAATCGTGGTAAAAACGTAGCTAGGAAGTGATGAAATATATGTTTACTACTGTTGCATAATCAGCATCAAGACAAAAAGTATTCATACCTCATCTACTTATTACAGTGGTATGCAGATTTTATTTATGCCTCTGATTGGCGGGCGTTAAATGGGTACGATGAGAGATTACCATCGTGAAAACCAGTCCAGTAAAAGGTCTCGATTATGGTCTATTCTCAGCTATTTTATCACTGATAAATGATTCACTTCTGATGCAATATTTTACCGGTCCTTTAAAATGTTATGCATAGCAATACCTTGCTCTCTTTAAGTTGTCATTTTCAATCTGTTGGATGGTCAATATCCATCCGTTCTTGTTGTATGCTTCTGCCTTGTGCTGTTTAAAAGAAAAAAGTTATCTCAGCATTCTACATTATTTACATTCTGGCCTCTGCCTTCACTACCAGCGAATGGCATAATTTGAGCAGTGAATTTTGCACAATTACTCTTCTGATGTCTCTTAAGTTGCAGTCACAAGGTTTAGACAGCTTTGATGACAGCTTTGACAAATCCCACACTGATTACAATGTGCACACAGTTTAGTTTTCTGATCAACATGTTCTTTATTCCCCATGGTATTGCCGTTCGGTACCATACGTGCCATAAGAGATCATATAAAATCTGGAAGAACCTGTCTCGATTATGGCTGAAATGTACAACTACAACTCGAATAAGACTTCTGCATCTGCTTAGGTTCTGCACCTATTTACTACTGTTACTATGGATGGTTTCAGCAGTTTTTCTGACCACAAAATGCATCTGCATAATGTTTATTATTAGCTTTCTGTTTATATGATTACCGGACTTATCTATTATTGCGTAAGTCTACAAGCTTGACCTTGATTTATACTCAATTATAAACTGGTCTGATGCCTTAAACTATTATTGATCGTGTTCCACACGATAACCATATTTGATTGTGAGCTAGTAAATGATTCAGTTCACCGCTGTCTCTGCATTTATGAAGATGGAATGGTGCGAAATGATTATTTGTCTCTTTTCTACTACTAGTTTGTGGCAGCCTTTTTAGCCATCAATAGTGTTCTCTTATAAGCTTGTTTTGTCGCTGGTACTACCGTCATGCTTGTGCGTCCTCTAAATAGGATCATATCACTACTATTGAAATAGCTTTTGTATATCTCCTCACATACTAGAATCTATCAAAATCGCAAATCAATCATTGCAGAACAATTTTTTCTAGCTGGAATATGATTATAGTATGCTCATAACGGCAAGTTCATTTGATATCCTCATTTATTACTACCCGCTCGAAAGTACTAATGAACTTTTGAGGAAACCACAGGTACTTTTATCAGGGGACTGATCACCCCCTGAGGTATTAAGGAAAGTATGAAAAAGAAGGCCATAGAGCTACCTTGGGTTGAGACTTATGCCCGGCAAAGTCGCCAAGAAATCTACAAACAACTGTGTCAGCAAAATTCAAAGGTATTATCAGAATCAATGGCGCTTTCATAGGCCTTATGGTAAAAGAAACACCCGGGCTATGTCCCGTAGAAAGAAACACCCGGGCTATGTCCCGTACAAAGAAACACCTGGGCTATGTCCCGCAGGATGCAATGCCCTGAAACACCTTGATTTGGGTTGTCGCACCCGGTCAAGAGTGAAAACAAAAGAAACCCATCTCTCGGCTCCATCAGGAGCTCTGGTCGCCTGTAATGGGGAATTATTAGGTGTGGGACGCCACACCGTACCTCGATCCAATACCTTCTAAAAGAAACACTTTAGAAGGGTATGATCATAAGTACCATCCTTGGCTACCACAAGCAAAGTTGGGAAATCTATTTAAAAGGAAGTACCATTCTTTGGCTAGCATAAGCAAAGATGGAAAATATATTATCTCTCTTCTCCTCCCTTTCAGGAAATCATCGTCCTTTGGCTAGTATGAGCAAGGATTGGATCATTATGTTATCTTACCCTTCAAAAAGGGAATGGTTGGTCTTCTGCATGAAGATCTTATTATGGGCTTCCGGACTTCTGGCATCCTTACATATTATATATCAGAACATCAGGGGATTCATCCATCAAGATACATTATCTCGAAGATTTATGCCCCGAAATTTTCAATTTGTCAGATTCAGCAGAGAAGGCATTTGTGGGACTTTTGATTGTACCAAATTGTACCAACTTTTTGCAAGTTCATTTTCCTTTGTAAAAACTAAAGAAAAAGAACTTGTGGGACTAGGAGATAGGACATAGGAGAAGAGAAAGGTAGAAGGCATGCAATTTTTTATCTTCTTTTTGTAAGTTCCACTTTTTTAAGTGCCAAAAAGTAGAACTTGTGGGACTGATGAAGAGGGCAAAATATGACGAGACAGAAGAACCAAGACGGCCTAGATCCCAGGCCCCGGCCAAGACCCCGGGCTTCCTTCAAAATCATGTTCAGACTATAGTTTGGGCGTCAAGCATCAAGTCCGGGCCCCTGCCCGACCCTTGGATCGGCATCTGAACCTCATAGACCGGGCGCCACATCCCGCGCCTCATGCTCTACGGCCGGGCATTCTATGACCGGGCGCTGAAGAGGAGAAAATATAGACAAGTACTAAAAAGGCGTGAAGAGGCTAAGGTAACATCAAAAGTCCACACCCAGAAGAGGGAGTGAAGAAAGAGCGTGCAGCGACCGGTCGCCATGACCGGTTGCAAAGTATAAAGCAAGTGTAAGTAAACGACCGGTCTCTGACCGGTCGCCGAAACTGCAAAGTAAGCCAAGATAGTGACCGGTCGTCTCCGGCCAGTCAAGTAACTAAGAAAAAGAAGTAGATAGTGACCGGGCGCCTGTGCCCGGTCGGATAGCTTGGGACAGAAGATGTAGAAATCAGGATGAGATATTTATAGTGACAGCCTGGTAAGATATGACAGGTTGGCAAGCCTAGGAACCCTAGAAAAAGTCTATAAATAGAGATAAAGGAGCTCATTTGAGGGGAAAGCAACATTAGGAGAGAGAAACCTCTAGAAAAGCTCTCTAGTATTGTAACCATAAAGAGATGAATAAAAAGATTGTCTAGAAGTGGATGTAAGCCGGATTATTGGCTGAACCACTATAATGCTCAGTGTTCTATTCGTTTGTGAGATGTGAGTGACAAATTATACGTTTTCAATAAGGTACCAGAAATACCATTCATCACCGGAAGGGATATCAAATCCGTGATAACACAAGAAAAACACCAAAGGTCTACCCTAAGAACGGGAGACTTTATAACCCTTAACGGGATAACTAAGATCCTGAACCGCAAGGTAGGATGACGAACTGAACATGCGTATAAATATCAGCCAGAGGCGATAGCATAATAAATAACACCCAGGAGCAATCCATAAAGGGTATCAAGTCAACACAGTTGGATGAAAAGTCGTGGTAAGAACACCACAATTGGAACGAACGTTCGGTTGGAACACCGAAGGGATCCCACTTGACAGGGGATACCCCAGATTAATAGATGATATCGATCAATACCAAGATGCAAAAAGGGTCTCCAACAAATGGAAGCGTGATGCGATGATCTTATCATGGAGCCCAGTATCACCTCCAAGCCATCATATGGTATACGGAGAAGTAACCACTTTGGAACGGCTTACGATGAGCAGAGCTCTAGGCGATATGGCTAGTATGCCACGAAACTGTTACCACACAACCCAACGGTTGCAAAACCAAGGCGAACTATGTGAGAAGTGGTCAAGAATGACACCGATAAAAGAGCAACAACCAATAATGGAGAATTTCCTCATAAACGTGAGACCGTAAGAGCGGTGAACGCGTGGATCCCAAGAAGGGGATACCATCAGCAACTGTCGAGAAATATATCCTTTTCAGAACTACTAATGTAGTCAAGCTTGAGCATACAATTATTGCCAAGCAATTTGAAATAAGCTTCAACAGCAATTGATGACAACCAAGGAGTAACCGGTTATAAAACCAATGATGCTCGGGGAGCTCAGAAAAATAAAAGAATATCATATTCTGTATTTGCCAAATACATGGGGAACCATTGTATAGGCGACAGGAATGCGTGAGCTGAAGCTAGCAACAGCGGATGCCATGTGAACCAATACTAGAGAATCAGTAAGAACATGGTGCGCATCAGGCGACCAATGTATGAGAATAATCACCCAATACTATGGAGTTGTCAATACAAGATGGTAAACAGACCGGGCAACAAGCCAGAAGTCTGCACCAAATGATGAAACACCACCAGAAAAGTAACGACCTCTCTATTCGACCGTATAAGCTTACTTTACTGCCAAGAGTTTTACGCCTCTGCACTCGTTGATGAGTGTTTTGGTATTGCCTTGTGCAGTTAATCGATCAGTGGATAGCTAGGAAGATAATAAATGTAAATTGTGGTAAATCCTTCCTTTCACCAGTAAAACCGTGGAAATACCAGTTAAGCAAAGGCTTAGAAACACCCGTGAGGCCTAAGGCCACAGAAACACGTAGAGTGTGAAACACACCAACCAGCACACGAATGTAATTCCACAGGAATAAAGGTGAAGAATCACTTAAGAAGTCACAAGGACCGTCTACCATTGAAAATGCAAGGTCATACAAGTAAAGACACTGTGTAATGAACCAGGAAAACTGGTGTACTTAGAAGCACTAACGACAGAAAGCACTACAACTAAGTAGTGACTTAACCTCAACCGACAATAAGTCGGAGAAACCAAGTGAATGATCACTACAAACACAACAGTATGTATATACATTGCCAGAGAGCTGGTTATGAATCTACAACTCACCGAATTCGAGCATGGTAAAAGAATACCACGCGAGATGGAACAGACCTTATTCCCACAATAAGAGGGATAGAAAGGTGTTGTATAGCACATCTAAGATAACAGGAAAGGTGAATAACCCCAGTTATCAGGGTCGCGCAGCAGAAGCTAGTGGACCCGAATTCCAAGAGAAATACACCTAGAACCAAACCCGGTTAAGAGTTAAATAAACTCCGATGAAAATTCTTGATGCAGGGACTAACCGACAGTACGGTTAAGACCCGTTGATCAAGGAACATTGTATAATAGACCGCATGGAAACTGAACCACTCCATGACGGCTGAATGCCTTCGACCAATGTTCAACATTGACACATGGTAGATTACGTGGGCGTAATCCCTTTTAAGGGGGTAGAGCGAAAACCGCGAAATGTATGTTTTACGTGATAGGTGCGTAAACTACAATGCGCATAGCGCAAGAGAATTCGTTTTGATGGTTGATACTTATGTTACATAAACATTTGTATTCACTCATCGTGTAATTGTGGTAATTTGGGAAGTAAGTATAGGAAAAGGAGTAGAGAAACTCCAGGGTAATGAGAAACCCGATTGGTAATAGTATGAAGAATAGTATGTATGGGAGACTTGAGGAGTATAAATCGGTACGGAACCGATGTATGTAATGGGTATAAATCGGTATACAACCGACGTATGTAACGAGTATGAATCGGTGTACAACCGATGTATTTTATGAGTATAAATTGGTATAGCAAATTAATGGGATATGTACCCTTGAATTCTTAAAATAGCAGTTGGAGAAGATGTAGCAATAATTGATGAAATGATTAGTAAGTAAGTAAGTGAAGCATATGAATTGGAAAAAGTATGTGTATGATTATGAGTAGCAAGATTAAAAAGATAGAAAACGAAATAATGTTTGACAATCTGTCTGTTTGTATTGAGGTGGGAAGTGGAACTTGATTTGCTAGCGATCAAGGGAAGCCGAACACAAATTGGAGTGAAAGGATAGTTCAACACCAATGCTGATCACATTGGGGTTGAAGGACTCTGGAAGCTCCCTTAAGTGGCCACAATAATAACACTAGTAATAGGAATGATCATCATAAATTGAAATTGGGAGATGTATGCAAGGTTTTCAAAATGAATTTCCAAAACTAATTTGGTACAACGTTTCCTTCAAACTCGAGAATGAGGATCGGTTTTAAAACCGCTCCCACGGGCGCTAGTGGATCTTCCATGCCTAGGCACGGGTATCCGGTCGAAACCATAGGAGGTGAAGCTAGTTTTGAGTCTGTGGAAGTGTAGAGTAGTTTGAAACCACTACACCGGGTGTACGGTAACAATGTGTGTTTTGTATTTTTCCAAGGGCACTGGGGCATTGTAGTCCCGAGTAAGTATGAGTAAGTATGAGTAAAGTATGAGTAAGTAAGTATGAGTAAGTGCCTGAGGATCTCTATATGTGCAAATGAATTTGATCAGAACCAAAGGACCGTAGAGCCAGAAAGCGTAAGTGCTCAAGTCATGAAGGCCGTGAACCAGAAAGCGTAAGTGTTCAAACGTGACCGGTACCTGAGGGATCACTCGCCATTGGAGGAGGATTGTACCTAATTGTCTTCGGATGGACCCCCTTGGAGAGAAGTAAAACGGATATTTTTGATTGCTATGCATGCAGTGACATGCTGTTTGGGTGCGTAGTATGCATCATGTCAGACATTCGGAGTTTGACAAGATATATGTATAGGTTACAACCTTAGCATAGGGTATGTATACAAGTAGCAATATTAGATTCACCAACTTTGAGGGCAAAGTTCTTTAAGGGGGGTAGATTGAAATACCCCGAACTTAAATATGGTGATTATATTATTCTAATATGGTATTTAAGGGCCTAATAGTGCCTAAGTAAATTTTGGTAAAGAAAATAAATCCAAAGAAATGAGAAAAACGCTTAGAAAGCGGAAAACGCTAAAATGAGCGTTAAATAACCATAGGAGGTACGAGACCTCGGTTATAGTATCGTAAGGATTCCTAAGGCTTATTCATGCCTAATTAGTATACGGGAATGATTCCCGAAGAAAACGGATCCAAGAAATGTATTAAAACGTTAAAAGAGCTTTAGCGCACGTTTTTCGAGGAAACCCGAAAACGTGATTCTAAGTGGTCAAACAGACCCGTAAAAATTATAAATCATAAATAATAATTATTAAGAATTTATGGAAGCTTAATAACTAATAAAATAATTAAACGAGAAAATTCCGGAAAACGGGCCCGGTTAATGAATAGTACCAAAACCGGGTAAATAACGAGCGTCTTCTGTAAAAGACGAGAAACTGCTCCAGCTTAACAGTATAGTGGGGGCCGGTTTTTACTGGGTAAACAACCCTCTCACACACACACACACAAGTAACAAATAAGTAAATCAAAAAGCAAAAAGCAAACAAAGTACATAAAGTAAATACCCCTCTCTCACCTCTCATTCTCATTTCCCCTCTTCTCTCTCCTATTTCCCCCTCTCTCACCGTCTTCCTCCTCCCTTCTCTGAATTTTGGGCGATTTTTGGAGCTCTCCAAACAGCTCCCATGGCAGCCCCTCTTCATCCTCTTGCTCTACCTCCATGTGAGCTTCAAATGGAAAATAAAACACATATTTGAACTCCCCTCATCCTCCTCTACATTCCTATCTTTTCAAAATTCGAAAAGGATGAGTTTCATCTCCATGGGTTTTCCCCATTTGAAGAGAAAAGCACACCATTGTGAAGCTTGGAGTTCCCTCTTTCCAACAAGGTAAAAATCTCCATGAAAGACCTCATATTTCTCCATCCCCTTGTATGGCCGATTTTACTCTCTCTCCCTCTCACCTTGTTTTTCCTCTTGTTTTGGAGCTTTGCTTCAACCCTCCAATGGTGGTGAGAACTCCTTCTTGAACCAAGGGCTAGAACCCCTCCTAAAACACTCCAAAGGTAAACCCTAGAATTTGCATTTTAAACACTTCAATGAATTAGTGTTATTATGAGGGTTAGTAGGTTAATTATGCTTGTCTTTGTGTGCTTGGGTAATGGGAATGGAGTTTGGCAACTCCATTCCCCACAAAATCGATTTGGACAAGAAAGAGAACAAGAAGAGAAATAGAAAAGAAAGAATGAAGTATAAGCTCAAGGTAAGAGCTCTTTCCTAGTGAAAATTCTATTGCATTAGAGTAATGGGAATGGGCAAAATATTTAAAGAACCCAAAACCTTGTACTAGTATTGAGTATTGTGAAGTTTGAGTATTTAAGAGCAAGTATGTGGATTGTAGGCCTTAGAGCCAAATAATTGTATATGAGTATTTGTATTGTGGATTGAGGAAGTATTGGTGAATTTATATTGTAAGATTTCTTGTAATGCTGGTAGGACCCTTGTATGGGTGTGGCTAGAATAGGAATGATTTTGGTGAAATGGACATGTGTGGATAAGTGAGGATTGTAGGTGAACTATGGCAAAATTTTGGTAGGAATATGTACATTTGTGGATGACTTGGTGAATGGGAGAACCAAGATATATTGGGATTAGTAGAAATGTTTAGTAGCTATGGAATGGTAATTGTAGTATGAGGAATAAGGAGTGAAAAATCTGTAGCAAAGTGTATAAGAACACATTGGAGAAGTTAGGAGAATTTAATGTGCAGGATTTTGGTAAGATGAGTATTGGAACTTGGGTATAGGTAGTGCAATGGCTTGGAAATGAATTGGTATGGTAAGGAGAGGTATTTAGAATGCTAGGAATGGCATTGGTTGAGAAAGTATTGGATGGGAGAGTTGAATTATAAAATCTGTAGCATAAGTGTAACAGAAAAACTGTTACAAGTGTTGGAAAAGACGTGAGGGAATTGTGTAAGTTATTTGATGGATTTAGTGATGGATTTGGTGGATGAATTAAGGCAATTTGGAGGGCCTAAGTAGTGTTAAAACATGTGGGATTACATGTAGGAAGATTGGGGAAACAATGGGCAAGTATAGAGCTGAAAACAGAATTTAAAACTGAAGTACTGGGCCGGACCGGACTTGCGACCGGACTTGCAAGTTCGGTCGAGCCCAGATTTACAAAGACGGGAAACCTTCTGGAATCGACCGGACTTGCGACCGGACATGCAAGTTCGGTCGGACCAGAAAATTCTCCCGTCAGAACCTTTCTGGAATGGACCGAACTTGCGACCGGACTTGCAAGTTCGGTCGGCCAGAAAAATTCCCGTAATGCAAGCTACTGGAATGGACCGAACTTGCGACCGGACTTGCAAGTTCGGTCGAGCCAGAAAATTTCCCGTACTGGTAGCTACTGGAACGGACCGGACTTGCAAGGTCGGTCGCAAGTCCGGTCGAGTCAAAAAATAAAAATATATATATATATTTACTATATGATTATGATAATCATATGTATGTATATATATATGCCTATACACATATATGCATATATGTAGTAGTACACTACAATTGAAATAATAAAGGAAAGAAAGTAAGTATATGAGTATGAAAACAAGTGTAAAAGTAACTAAGCAAGTTGAGAGTATAAGAACATTAAGTACACCGGGATAACGGGGTAAGTACGGGAGTAGTAATTATTTGTGTATCATAAGAGTATAGTATTAATCATAATGTTGAAACATTATCAGTGGAACAAGTGTGAACCAAGGAACAAGGGAACACGTGTTAAAGCTAACCCCGGTGAAAGGTATGATTTCCTCATGCCCCGTATGCTAACCGAGTTACGTTGATTTGTGTGCTGTATGCCGGCTAATCAAGACTAAAGCATGAAAACGGTTTATTACCTTTCGTTGCATGCCTTGTTGTATGTTGATTGAGCTAACCTTTCTTGATTGATTGTGTGGCCTCACTTAGTGCGTAGACCGGCTCATAGATGAGTCTTATTGTGTATAGGCTCGTGGTAAGAGTCATGTGTGAACCAATGGAACCGTAGCAACGCACTAAACCAACGAAACAATAAACGATAACGTAAATCAATGAACTCACCAGAATGTGAGAGAGTGTACGGGAGTAATAACCTCCCGATAACGGTAGGAGAAACGAAATGAGTAATCCACAAACGAACAGTAGTGGAAGTATATAGTAACCTCTATTAGAGGAACTAATCTTGGTGCAAAACATGAACCATGAGAGTAGTAAAGAATGATGAGGGATCTCCAAACCCCTTGGTAATTAGTCGACCCATTATGAGAGGACCCGACTGATGTAAGTATGCCCCGAACGAGAGAGTATTCGATACGTTGGGGAAACCCTTAAATCTGAGGATACTAGACGGTGGTAATTCCCTAAGCTAACAGAGGTTATCGAGAGAGATACTTCTAGGCTAACCCATGAGGTTGTATTGTGCTCTGAGAGAAGAGTGTTGGGAATTCGTGTAGTCCGGTAGAACGGACATTTGAGTATTTGAGGAGCTAAGCGTATAGCCCTCGTATTGTAGGTCCGGTGGCGAGTCTTGAGTATGACTCCGCCCAGAGGCCCAAGTAATGAGTATTGCGTAAGTATGAGTAAGGTAATGAGTATCGAGTAAGAAGCAAGTATGAGTATGTAAGGAGTACCGAGTATTGAGTATGTATGAGTAAGTATTGAGTATTGAGTATGTATGAGTAAGTATGGAGTATCGAGTATGTAAGAGTAAGTGTAGAGAATTGAGTGGTGAGTATGCACCAGTGTAGTAACGAGTACAGAGTAAGGATCGTGTACGAGTAAGGTATTGAACATGGAGCGATGAGTATGCAAGAGTAAGGAGCGAGTATGAGTAGAGTAACGAATATCGAACCGTAGAGTAATGAATGTATAATAAAGACGAATGGTTGACTATTGAATTGTCTTCCTTAGTAAGTATTGAACTTGTACATTTATGTAGGTATCCTTGATTGTATTGTTGTAGTATGAGTATGTATGTATGCATGTAAAATGAACTCCATGTATATCCGACCCAAAGTAGTCGGCGTACCGCGGTTAGCACGCGGTATATGTGGATTTCATATGCAGCGTAAGCTGACCCCCTCGGGGGACTTTTTTTTAGTGTGCAGGTACCGAAGCTGTTCACCGTTCGAGAGAGTAGGACGGGGACTGCTACATAAGCATGGGTAGTTGAGTAAAGGGAATTGTATGTGTTAACGTAGTAAGAATTTGGATGTTTAGACTGTATCGGTAATTTTGAGGATTGTAGTATACTCGGTATAGTAAAGTATTGGAGTTGTAATTGGATCATGGATGAGTATGCAATGGGAAGTATTGTATTGTGTAGAGTACTCGGTATGTTCATGGTCATCAGACCGATAGTATGTAGTATTGTAACTCGCCTTGTTAGTCACGTGGGTGACTAACGGCATTGTACACCCGCCGTTGTGTAAGGAGTATCCGCTGCGAAGGTAAGTAATTGTATAGTAATGATGGTATTAGCGGTAGGGGTGTTACAAAAAGGGTATCTATTGAATAATAGCTCAAGTGTATTGAAGACATTCGCTTAAGCACACTTTGGCCTTAAGGGACATTTTATTAATTTTGAAAGGTTTGATATATCTCGACCTTGAAAGATGACTTATAACCTCCAAATAGATACTTTTAAGCTATTTTATTGATGGATAATAGATTTGAGAAGAAAAGACAAATTTTGGTTAAGTTTGGAGATTTAAAGGTTTAAAGCATGTTTTTGTCTAAAATGGCAAAAATTGTGTTATGTCCATTTATGGAAAATTCTGGAATATTAAAAGGAGGGTTCAAATGATATTATAAAATTTTGAGGAGGGTTTTTATAAAATTAAAATATGAAATGAAAAGATATGTGCGAGGCACATGCCCCTTGAATTAAGAGAAGAAAACTCCTTCTCTCTTTCCTCACTTCTCCTTCTACCTTCTCCCTCTCTGATTGTGGTCATTCTCATCCAGCCATGGAGGATTATGACTGCTACCCACCCAAAATACATCTTTGAATAGCTAAAGTGAGGGTTTTCCTTTATCTACCACTTCCCCTTGGATTTTGGCTTAAGTTATTTGTAAAAGCTTCTTGATTCCTCATTGTCGTTCTTTTGAACCTAAAATAATGAGATTTGGAAAATTTTGGTCAAAACCCATATCCATGGCTGTTGACTTCGAATTTGATGTTTGAAAAATGTGTTTTTGGTTTCTAAACTTCTTAGATCATTTATTATGATCTTGAGACCAATATTTGAATGATTGGAACCCATAAAGAGGGAATTTTGAACCTTAAGGAAATTCTAGGATTTGAGATAATGAGAATGGTATAGTTGTGGTTGATTTGTGGTTGATATGTGCTACAGTTAATTGTATTCTTTTGTGCTGCTTTAGAAGCCATTGAAGGCTCTCAGCTTTGGAGATATGGACTATGGAGCAAGGCAACAGGTTATGCATCCAAAAAGGTAAACCAAAGTCTATCCATGTGTGTGTCCTAAGGGGATGTGTGATATGAACTTTCTACATTGTTAATTAATGGTGCAAGTAAATGGATCACCTCTGGTGTCCAAGATAATGGGAAGGCGACTATTGGAGCCTTGAATGGTCAACGAAGAAAGGTATGATATTGGTAAGATCCTTGTGATCAATGTGTACCTGCTTGAATGATCATCTTTGGAATTGTAACTTGGTTGTGGACTAAATAAAAGGGGTGTTATGATAACCTTTGGTAAGAGAACTTACTAATGACTCAAAGTGGTCTTTAGGACCCTAGTGTGTGAATACTTGTACATGTGTCATAGATTTGATGCATACTTGATGGTGGACAGCTTGATATCTAAGTGATCTCTAATTATGAAATTGATGAATGATTATGGATGAATAATCCTTAATGAATGATTATGGATGAATAATCCTTAATGAATGATTATGGATGAATAATCCTTAATGAATGATTGTGGATAAATAATCCTTGATGAATGATGGTGGATGAATAATCCTTAGTGAATGATTGTGGATGAACAATCCTTGATGAATAATCCTTGATGAATGATAGCGGATGAATAATCCTTGATGAATGATTGTGTATGATAAATCTTTAATGAATGATTGTGGATGATTAATCCTAGAAGAGTAATAGTGGGAGATTGCTTCTTGAGGAGTGATATTGATTGATTCCATATCAATGAATTGATATTGTAGAGGGAGACGGACCCTTGATATCCGGAGGCTATGTATGCCATTAATATTTGAGATGATGAGGGAGACGGACCCTTGATATCCGGAGGCTGTGTGTGCCATTGATTCGTGTGATAATGTAAGGGAGACAGACCCTTTGTATCCTATGGCTAAATGAGCTACTCATTTTGGAATGTATATGAGATAAGCATGAACTTTATTGTAAGTGTATGAGCCATGATGAGTTGTTAGACTTTTTTTTGATAGTTGAGGCACGAGGCCTAATAACACCGTAGCAGCAGGTCAAAAGAGAAAAACAACAAAGAAAACTCAAAACTACAGACTCAATCTTACCTGCCTAGTATGACCCTTTTAGCCAAGTAAAAGGCTATCACAACCATTAGATTTTAGTTCTTGCTCTACCCTTACCTCTACTACTAATCTTACTAACACGCGAAAATTTGCTAAATCCCAACCGTCTATTCTTAGAACCCACCTCCCTTCTAGCACTAACTCTAAAGGTTGTCCTTGAGCAGCTATCAGAATCCGTCCCTACTCCGCCCTTAGACACCTGACTACTCTTACGGACGCTACCTCTTTGCTCGCGAATAATGTCTTCAAGATTGCTTAAGGCACCCTTCTCATCATTGACATGGCATCCAAGTCTTTTAGCAAGCAAAAGAGTTTGCTTCGCTTCCTCCTTGACATATTCCTCAACAGGATCCACCGTCGGATCAGATGACTCTCTACCAGGTTCAAATCCGGGAGGGAACTCCGGTTCTTTGAAAAGACTTCGGAGGTCATCTCCTTCCCCTCCCTCCACCTGCACAATTTGGGAACAATCAGGGGCATAGCCCGTGGGGCTAGGCCCAACCACTGGCCCAGTAACACCGGGGTTGCACTTGACCTCCATGATGAGTTGTTAAATATCAAATAGTCATGTAAATTGTTGATGCCTGGAACCCTTCCGGTGATCTTTGTTCCAGAAGCTGGTGTTCTGGAAGCTAGTGTTCCGGAAGATAGTCACTTTCGGGAGCCAGCATCCTTGTGGATAGGCCTGACAAAGGTGACCCGAACCAGAAAAACCAAACCGATCCAACCCGATCCGAACCCGAACTTAAACCGAATAGCGTGACCCGAAATGTGACCCAAAAATCCGAACCGAACCAAACCAAAACCGAATCAAACCGAAATTTGGTATAACTGAATCCACCCGAACCGAATTCACCCGAACCGAAACCACCCGAACCGAATCCACCCGAACCGAATCAACCCGAATCGAATTAATCCGAACCGAATCCACCCGAATGTTTTGCTAAATCTAAATCTACTATAGTTGTTCCAACCGTAAAAATAATCTTGAAACCAAAAACACATAATGGAGATTTAGACATCCAATAAGTGTTCATTGCTCACAAATGATATATATAATATTGAACATCTTCAATCTTCAATCATCTCAAGCCTTGTTGTAATAAAACATTCATAAAGTGTGTTGTTACCCTTCCCACACATGGATGTTTTGCTACAAACTATAGATGTTTGCTTTAAAATGTTTTATAATACAATTTAATGTGTATCATTACTATTTTATAATACTATACTAATTTTGATTTTAATAAAGTTAGGATTTTTTTTTATGTTTAGGACATGAGACTTGGGGATGGTTTAAATGTTGATGAAGTTAATTATAAAACCTAAACTTTTTAGTTGAGACATATACTATTCAAGATTAATGTGTATATGCCTAAAGAAAATTATGCAATAAAATGAGGAAAATAAATATTCCAAATGGTAGATTATTGTGAATCGTGAGACAGACTAGCATTTTGGAGGATGAATAATCCCCACCTTATTCCATCTACCTTGACAACTTAACCTAAAATGTTTTATAAGATAATGTAATGTGTATCATTACTATTTTATATTACTCTATATTTTATAAACTTAGGTTTCTTTATATTTAGGACTTAGGAATGGTTTGAATGTTGATGGATGGGCGTGGGCGTGTGACGCTTGTGCGAGGCGGTGATGGATGGGTGTAGATGCGCGATGCTTGTGCGAGGTGATGAGCTCAGGGTGTGACGGGCGCGGGACGACGGGAGGCACGACGTCGGGCGTGGGCAGGGTAGACTGGACGTCGATTGCTGAATATTGACCACCAATTCACAAAATCTTAATTTATACTTAGTCTACAATTAATAGATGTATAGTTTAAATTCATTTAAAATTTGTCATCCAGTTTGATTTTATCCAACCTATACACAATAGCAGCCTTGATCAACAGTAACACTATATTAAAAGAATTTAGAGCCGCATATGAAAATCAATGCAAGTTACAAAGGTTTCTTAAAATTCGTACTTTAAATTTTTTGTCAATTAAACCCGGATAAGTCACCCAAATTTGACCTATAACCCGAAAAAACCGAATGACTCAAAGGCTAACCCGAACCGAAAGCACCCAAACCCGAACTCAACCAAACCGAAATCACCCGAATCTAATTTAAACCATTGAACCTGATCCGATCCGAACCGAACCGAACAGTAAATATCTACAAATTGACCCGACCCGAACCAAACCGAACCGAACCCGAACCGAGTGACCCGAATTGTCTGGTCTACTTGTGGATGCATATCTTGTGAATTGTGCGTAGATGCCTTGTTCAACTGCAATTCTGAGAGGAATGTGGCGGTAATACCTTAAAGATTTTGTATTTCCACTGCAATTTTGATGGTTTAAGAGGTTAATTATGTGTTTAAGAATTGTGGTGTTACACACATAGTTGGATGGTATGCTTCTCCTTGGCATATTCCAAAGCAAAGAAATATGGTAGTGTCTGAGTATTCTCAACACACTAGTAGTTTGGGCTTGAACTTTCAAAGCTGCAACAACCTTTAAAATTGAGAAAACGTTACCATTAAGTCCCTCTAGAAATTGGTACAACGTGGTTACCAATTGTTTTTGCTGTTGATTTGAGGTCCAAGTTAATTCTTGTTACAATTGTATAAAACAAGAAAACCCACCATAAAAAAGAAGACTATATCTCCCATTCCAGTTCTTTTAATTATTGCTTTGTTACATATTCTAGTTCAAATTTGAGCAGCTATGTTAAACTATGAGTCTTCTATTGAGAATCTAGTTGTTATACCTTGAAGAAGATGGTAATCTAAACTGTTATGTGATTTATTTTTCTTTTGTGTTTAGAGTGCAGGTTCAAGACGACTTTGAGATATGAATATAACTATTGTATAAGTAGACAGAAGCGGTCCATTTACTACATTTCGATTGAGGTAAAACTCTAAAACATGTGTTGCTGCTTTCATATTAGTGGGTGATGATAAACACTTAGAGCGTGTTCGTTCACCACGATTGAAGGATTAATCTCATTTGTTTACTTTTTGACTGCCATGTGTCAGTTTGTTATTTGTTAAAATCTAACCCAATGTATATGTGTCAGTTAGTTATTTGTTAACTAGGGATAGATTAAAAAAAGCTTGTAAACCAAGATTTTGCTTCAAAACTTCGAACGGTGCCTTAGTGCAACTGGATTGTAATAGTGTGAAAGATCCAGTGAATGGAATGGACACTATAATGTACAAGGATGATAAGAAGAATCTAAGAGGCTACTGTAGGGAAGATGGCTTTGTTTGTTGTCCTAGTTGGTTTGTTTTATTTAAGAACAATCACTTTTATGGAAATTGTCTATTGTTGATTTTGAGTATTCCTTATGAACATGTATGCCTCTAACTATACACTATCCCTGTTGCTTTACTTTGCGGGATAAATAGGATGTCGTTTGTGGCTAGAATAAGGCTTAACCTTGATAACTTCACATACCTCAAAGCCCAATTCCTAGAAGAAAGGGCATCAGTCTTTATTCTTTAAGCATCCATCATTGTTTCACGTTAATTTTAAGGTAACTAGTATGGTGAGCTATCTACTCTTTTATGTTAAGCTATAGTTGACACTGATACGGGTGACTTGTATTACTTTGCTTATATCACTCTACTACAAACAAGGAGGGAGAATATCTAGTAGAAAGATGTAAATTCTCGTTCATCTTGATGTCAATAAACGTTGATTTCTCTGTTCATATAGAAATCTTCTAATCCTATGAGTAAGTTGAAAATAATTTACCAAAACAGGACGAATAGTAAGCACTTCAGTTCAGATTATATATATATAATTAGGTAGAATCTCCAGACCCAATTAACGTGCTCTGTAACTGTTCATCATTCTCCTTCAGGGGCGATTTTAGAGGCGAATAGCGTCCTCTCTGGTTCTCTTCTGCTTAGCAGGGAGATTGGGATCTCAATTAGAGTTATCTCCTCCATTAGTTGGTGGTGCTCTTGGGCTGCTCTAGTATCGGTCGCTATTTATTTCGTGATCTTTGGAGTTTTTCTCCAACCGACATCTAGGTATTGTCTATGCTCTCTTCGTCTGGTGTGTACGCTGGTAGTAGTTCAGTTCTGTCCTGCATCTATTCTAGTTGCTGGCGGTTGTGTTGGGTCAGGTTCTGCAGCCAGAGAAGATCTCCGGTGGGGTATAGTTCTTCTTTTTTCTCTCCGCGCTGGGATTTTGTTTCTGCTCCGCCATTTCTTCCTCGCTTTGGTTGGCTATTTTCGGTTAGGCGATTTTGTTCAATCTGTTACTGGGGTGTTAGTCTTATTCTATTTGCTGGTTCATTGTTGTCTGGGCGAATCTCTCTGGGTTTGTTTCTCCCTTTTCCGAGGTGTTGTCTCCTCAAGGGTGTTGTGGTTCTTCGATTGTGATTTTCCGAGTTGGGTTGCCTGGGTTTGGTTCAGAGGAGTGTCCAGTTTTTCAGAGGTTCTGTCTGTGTGGTTTTCAAGGGGTCGTGATCTCCTTGTTCTGGTTGGTCTTGGGTCAGCTTGGGTTGGTTTCTCGTGCGTCTGATCATGTGAGTTGTGATTCGGTTCGTAGATTCTGCCCCCTTTCGGTTGTAGGGGTGTTTTTGGTCGCAACAGTGGTGGGTGTTGTCTAGCAGGAATCACCCAGATGAGTTGTTTAACGTTGAATTGTAGGGGGCTGGGGAAATCCAAGGCTGTGTATTGGATTAAGGGTTTGATCTTAAAGCTCAATCCGGACATTATCTTCCTCAGCGAAACTCATAAATCATGGGAAGATATGGAGCTATTTTTTGCTATCTTCCCGCTGTATCATGGGATAACGGTGGCTATCAGAGGTAGAAGTGGTGGTCTATATCTGATGTGGAAGACTTCTATAGGCGTTTCAATGCTCTCTCAATCCCGACACCATATTTCTACGGTTATTTCCTACCCGGGGGATCTACAATTTGCCTTCACGGGGTTCAATGGTTGGTCAAATTGGACCCTTAAACATCTGTCTTGGAAACTTCTTCGGGTGCTTAGTAAACAAGTCTTCTTGCCTTGGGTGGTTGCTGGGGACTTCAATCAGATTATGCACGCCTCTGAGAAGACTGGGGGGAGGATTAGACAAGAGGTGCATATGGCCCCGTTTCGTGATGTAATTACAGACTGTGATCTTCATGACATTGGTTTCTTTGGAGAAAGCTCCACCTACACTAATTGTCAAGAAGGGGACCATAACTCCCATAGCAGATTGGATAGAGTATTCTGCTCTTCAGTGGGTTTGCAGGTCCTCCCCAATATCTCGGTGGAGCATCTACCGCGTGAAGCTTCCGATCATTGTCCCTTATTTATCCGCTTCTTTGGTAAACACAAAATTCCGGGAAAAGTCTTCAGGTTTGAAAATGGGTGGTGTTTGGGTCCCAAGTGTGCAGAGATAGTTATTGATGTCTGGAGTAATAATTTTCCTAACATTACTACCTCTCTGGGGTTGTGTGCTAGAAAGCTTAGTGAGTGGAAAGGGTGGTCTATTTCTAAGATCAAATGGAAGATCACCAATAAAAAGAAAGAGCTAGGTAATATTTCTATTAGTGATAGCTCTTTGGGAGCTATCAATAATAGAAAGAGATTGCTACTGGAGATTGAGTTACTTTCTTTCCGTGAGGAAATCTGGTGGAAACAAAGATCTCGAGATAAGTGGATAAAAGAAGGAGACAAGAATACTGGGTATTTTCATGCTAGGGCTTCTTCTATTAAAAGATCAAAAGAGATCTTTGGTTTTCTGGATTCAGGGAACACGATGCAATATTCTTGGCAGAGGATCGAAGTCATTGCTAGAGAGTACTTTCAAAATCTTTTTACTTCTTCACATCCCCAGGCAGATTCAGACCTTTTGGGAGCAATGGAGGGTAGGCTAAATGCTAGCTATGTTACAGAGCTCAGTAGGCCTTATACCAGAGAGGAAATCATTTCTGCTGTGAAACAATTAGGAGCAAACAAAGCTCCTGGGCCGGATGGCTTCAACGGTAAATTCTATACCACCTTTTGGCATATCATTGGGAATCAAATTATTGATGCAGTTATGCCTATTCTTAGAGGCCAGCCTCTCCCTGATTCCTTGAATGAGTACTTCATCACTCTTATCCCAAAGATGACGGGGGCGACAGAGATTGATAAATTCAGACCGATTACTCTATGTAATTTTGCATATAAGATTACTTCCAAGACCTTGGCTAATAGGGTTCAACATATTCTTCCGCATCTCATCTCTCACAATCAATCAGGGTTTGTGAAAGGAAGGCTAATTACCGACAATATCATTCTAGCAGGCGAGCTCCAACATTTTTTAGAGAAGAACCAAGCTGTTAAAAATGGTTTCTTTGCCCTCAAGTTGGACTTTAGCAAGGCCTATGATAGATTAGAGTGGAGCTTTCTCCAAGATGTTCTCCTTTCCATGGGCTTCCCTTCTCATTGGATTACTCCAGTTATGAATTGTGTCCGTTCAGTCAGATGTTCTATCCTCATCAACGGCAAGCCAGGTAACTCTTTCGACCAGTCTAGGGGCATTAGGCAAGGAGACCCCCTTTCTCCCTTCCTATTCATATTGGCTCAGGAAGCTTTGTCTAGTTTCCTTAATAAGTCCGATATTATTGGTGATTTCCATGGGATCAAGCTCTCCCCCCTCTGCCCGTCTATATCGCATCTTGCCTTCGCTGATGACCTTCTCCTTTTTGGTAAAGCCAACCCCACTAATATTTCCCGCCTGAATCATATTCTCACAAAATTCCTCCTAGCCTCCGGCCACAAAATCAACCATCTCAAATCTGAATTGGTGTTTAGCAAAAAATTATCTCTCCCTATTAAAGACAATCTCTCCAGCCTTCTGAATGTTCAAGAGGTGCCTTGCTTCTCCAAATACCTGGGCCTTCCCCTCAAGATAGGTAGAAGAAAACATGATCTCTTTACCTATCTTATCGAATCAGTTCACAAAAGGGTTTCCAGTTGGATAAAACCTATGGCTCAAGCAGCTAGATCCATCATGGTGTCGAGTGTTCTCAAGTCTATTCCCAACTACACCATGTCCCTATTTGCTCTTCCCAAGGGTATTATTGCGAAACTCAATTCAGCCTTCTCCTCCTTCTAGTGGAGTGGGAAAGTTGATAAAAGAGCTCTCCATTGGACTAAATGGTCTAAGATTTGTGACACTTCGGACCAAGGAGGCCTTGGTTTCAGAGAAGTGGAAAATTTCAACAAAGCTCTTTTGGTTAAGCAGCTTTGGAGATTACTTTCTTGTCCGGGGTCTTTAGTAGCCCAAGTTATGAAACAACTCTATTATCCTGACAACAATATTAGTGAGTGCTACCCTTCAAATAAAGGTAGCCCCATCTGAAAGTCCATCTCTTCGGTCTTGGATTTGCTCAGAGAAGGAGGTCGGCCTCTACCTTCTGTGGGGGATGGGCCTCCGTCCCCTACTTTTCATGACTTGGATAGTCTTAATCAGTGGACCTGGGTCTTCGCCAAAGATAACAAGTTCTCCGTCAAATCAGCTTATATCTTTCTGGTAAAAGAAACAGGTGAGGAAAGTTCCTCCAATCCTTCCCTCTCCATTGGTAGGATTGGGAAGAAGATTACTAGTTCCATTTGCTGCCCTAGAGTTAAACTTAATCTCTAGAAGTTTTTGGGAAATATTATCCCTTGTCAGGATAATCTGGCTAGACGGATAGGGGGTGATTCCAAGTGCTTTTTCTGTGGGGCCAAGGATAACTTGGCTCATTGTTTTTTTTTTATCAGAACTTGGCTCATTGTTTCTTCTATTGTTGTGCTGTTAGAGACATTTGGAGGGGCCTAGTGGATGTGAATGAAATTCCTAACAATGTGGATGGTATGTTGGATTGGTATTTTCGGATGTCAGAGGTGTGGAGTGTGAAGAAGCTATCTCTTATAGCTAACAAGCTGTGGGTCATATATGCTTCGAGGAATAAAGTCAAGCATAATTCAGAACTTTCTTGGTGGAAAGAAGTCGAGGTAAACAACTCCTTTACTGAAGCTTATCTTTCGGTGATGAAAGTTTCCTCTCATCTCAATTCTCCTAGGATTTGGCATCCTCCTCCGTCGGGTTATCATAGCATTTCTACGGGTATGCTTGCTAGTCGTTATGGGGATCGGATCATAGCTGGTCTCATCCGAGATGACCACGGTTTGCCTATTGTAGTTTTCAATCGAAGAATTTCCAACACCAGTAGTGTGCAGTATGCTGATATCAAAGCAAAAAGAATTGCCATGGAGCGTGCTATCGCGGTGGGTAGCCATAGCATTTGCATTGAATCAGTGGATAAATATTTCGAGGATATCCTCAATTTGGGAGATATCAGGAGACCCAATGCCAGTTGGGATGATATCTTGATGGTGAGAAGATTACTTTCTAATTTTGCTAGTATTATTAGAAGTGATACTCTTTTGTATGATAATTATCTGACTAAGATTATCTGTAACATGGGGAATTCTCTTTTTGAGAGTAATCGGGTGTGGTTGGGGGAGCATGTTCCCCCTAATATTAGTATGGCTTGTAAGCTAGATATGGAGCTAGCATGACATGAGGATTTTTCCCCTTGTGCTTGCTATGTGTTATAATATATGGTCACAATGTTCTTCAAAAAGAGATTATATATATATACAATGTTGCTAGATGATAATGATGCTATATTGTGCATGAACGTTGTTATCATATCTTTGCAGATCAAGCTATATCTAAATTGAAGAACTCTGGAGAAATGTGTATTCGCAGCTATAAGAGGTTGGAGTTCTTGTGTTATAGTGACTGTAGTTCCTTAATTTTTTGTACCTTTTTGTATGATGATATCACGTAGTGGTTATAGTTCCTCAATTCGACAATATTGGGATGAAATTCATATATAAATTTCGAGGTAAAGGTGTTGTAGAAGGTGTTTCGAATAGTATTATACAAAGTGTAACTAAAATGTTATAGAAAGTGTTGTATAACTGTTGTGTAAAGTGTTATGCAAGTGTCGCATATAGTTTTATAAAGTATTGTAAAGAGTGTTGTATATTGCGAGAAGTGTTTGATGAAGAAGAATGAGAGAGTGGAAAGTGTTGGAACCCATGGTGACTCAATTTTAAATCTTCAAATAAATGTTGTAGTAGGACATCACAACATAGACACCGTTCATGTTGATATTTTTGTGACATATTTGATGATCTATTTAGGTGTTCCTTGCACGGGTCCCAGCTGGGTCTCACAAGAGTCATGTGTTCTCATCTAATAAAATTCTGTCACATATAAAAAATGGTTATAAATATGTCAAAGGAATGGAACATAGTTTGACACAACACTTATTGGTATGCTGGTGTACACCTTTCCAACACAAATGGTTGGTAAATCCAATTGTAATTCAAGTAACTTGGAAAGCCTCAACGCTATCAAAAGCTGGCCGCGCTTTACTCATACGGTCAGTTTTAGATTCGGTTCCGTTATATTATGCTAGCTTATTTATCCCCGTAAGTGTGCGGAAAAGATTTACGGCACTACAAAGGCAGTTTTTTGGGGAAAGAAGCAGCCTCGCTTTGTAAGTACGGTTGCATGGGCTAAAATGACACAACTTAAAGAAAACGGAGGACTTGGTTTCAATAATTTGCAAGCTCGGAACTTGGCATTCTTATCAAAGTAAAGAAGTGCATTCGATCGTAACCACTCCCCCTTGTGGAAACGAGTAGTGCAGTTCATTTAGCGGTTGAGAGAAGGGTTGTACCCGGGTAGCAGAATTGAAGGCGCGACACAAAGCAGAGGAATCCGGTATTCGTTGATCAAAACAACCTTTAACAATGCAACAGTTTGTGAGCTGTTTTCTGATCGATTCCAGCTATCGGTGGGCAATGGAGGGAGTATTATGTTCTGGCATGACAACTGGCTACAAGAAGGAGCATTGAAAGATAGGTTCCGTTATATTCTCTGAGTATACAGCAAGAAAGTATGATAGCTAGCATAGGAGAGTGGGTGAATGATACGTGGATATGGAGGTTGTAGTGGCGCCGTTCGTTGTTCAAATTTGAAGAAGAAATGGTGACCAGATTACACGAAGTCCTGATTGTCTCCCCCACTTCCCCTCTTGATTCTTACGATAGTAGCTGGAGAAATAATGAGCATCTATCAATCTCTAAGGACAACACGAGAAGTCTGACCTTAGCATCGGTAACATCAAATATGGAGTAAACGATAGACTTTAAACAATTATGGCAGGGAGTTTGTAAGCCACGGGTTGAAGTGGTACTGTGGCTGGCACTTGTTCGGGGCCTAGCTACGGGTGACATATTGTTCAAAAAGAATGTGATTCCCAGCCTATGTCCATGGTGTAGGAGAGGTATGGAAGCGCTTGAACATGTGATATTTTTCTGCCCAAAAATTATGGGAGTATGGACAAGTATCCTCGGGTGGTGGAATACTGTATTTGTATTTAAGGAGATGATGAGCGTGATTTATCGAGATTAGTTCTCGAACGTAGCAAGCAAAAAGGAGCAGGATCTGGAGATCAACGTTGGCATATGGGATTTATGTTATTTGGATACACAGAAATAATGATGTTTTCAGGAATGAACAATTACGTACATGTTGAGAGGCTGATCTTGCAAATCAAACTGGGAGTGTGGAAGTGGACCAAAGTGCATCCCAATCAGTTGTGCGGTATCCATAGGAGCTAACTCACTAAAGGACTATGTTTGAGTTTTCTTTCCCTGAAGTATAGGCGGTGATAGGAAGACGGTCTTCCGGTTACTATTTTGTTTAATTTTATGTATTAGTTTTCGGATATTAGATTGTAATCGCTTGTAGTGGGTACTCTTTTTCCTCCCCTGACTTTTTCCCAATGGGTTTTAATGAGGCCCAATATTACCACTTTATTATCATGATTGGCTATACACCTTAATTATAAAAAAAAAATGGAGTAAAAATTGACCTCTAGAACCTTTGGGTTTTCTAGCTCTACGGAACTATTTAAACAACTGTTTGTAATACCATAATGAAAACATGATTAATATGGAAAGAAAGCGTAGCCTAAAGTGCGTTTTTATAGTAGTGAATCTAATAACTCTAGGAGCTACACATTAATTAAGAGTGTGCAGTTGATTAAATTATATGACCAGTGCTTCTAATTTATTGCTTAAACCATTATGAAATCTAATACATTCCACGCCACTGAGTGAGATCTGTATTTCAAATCATGATTTCCTGCCGGTTTGCTTTTTCCCTCAGTCTTAGCTATATTAGACTAACAAGGCTGTGGTGATCTTGGTTATAATAAGTTACCATAACTAGGTGGCGGGTAGTTTCTATGTCAAGTGCACTCTATTTCGAATCAGTGAAAAGTAATGACCGAAAAGTGGATATCAAGTTGCTGTGGTGTAGTGGTTATCACGTTAGTCTTACACACTAAAGGTCCCCAGTTCGATCCTGGGCAGCAACATGGTTTTTTTTTTAAACACAAATGGAATATCGATCATGAATAGGGTAAGGAGATATATCATCATCAGTAGAAAATTTATTAGACACAAGGATATCTATAGCCGCAGTTCTTTTCTGTGTGTACTTTAGGAGTGATGGAGTTTAACAAGGGTAGC
The DNA here is from genome assembly GCA_023374045.1 of Limonium bicolor. Lineage (NCBI taxonomy): Eukaryota > Viridiplantae > Streptophyta > Magnoliopsida > Caryophyllales > Plumbaginaceae > Limonium > Limonium bicolor. The sequence continues at coordinate 29,548,574 of CM041783.1, read as the reverse complement.
TTCCAACAGAGCTGATTCAACTCTTGGTATTGGTACATTCCAACTCCAAGACACTAGATATGAGCTCAATAAGTGAACGGTAGGTAGCTTGCAGTTTTTCTGGTATATCTGTTTTGGAAGTTGTACCTGTAATGACTAGAATCAGGCAACGAGGGGAAGGTGCTCAAAACAAATTTTGAGCATGGTGCTCAACTAAATCATGGCCGTTGGATTTATAACAAATAAATTGAAGGTTTAGATTTTACTGTTTATTATATGGGTATAGATGTCAAATTTAATTTTTAGTTTTTAGAAATAATGGAAAAAAATGTAAGATTGCACGACGGAGAAAGGAAGAAATCAATCATTCTAATAAATATTTCCACAATTGGCAGTTATAATTTTTTTAACTGTAATAGTAGTGGAGTAGTGATTTGAAAAATCAAAAGTCCCACGTTTTACGCCAAAAAAAATATTATTTAAAAATAATAAATTAGAAATTTAATTGACAAGACTCCTTATAGAAATGTATAAGAACAACGTTGAATTTATTTATTACTTAATAAAACATTACAATCAAACAAAAATAAATCAAAGAATTATATTTTGAAACAACTATTACTTTACCTAAATATCTACACTTTTACTTGAATTAGGAATAATTAAAATTCACTTCTAAAAAAATCCACACTTGCATTTTAAAAATATGACATTTTACTAAAATATCTAAATAATAATGTAATTTTAGATGAGTTTGTATATTGCACGATCTAATTTGTAAAAAAATGATAAACCATTAATATTTTTTTAAAGTGGGAATGTAGCCGATCTAGTTAGAAAAAGAGAAAAAAAGATGTACATTTTAAACAAATTGTTTTGAAAGAAGCAATTTGAAAATACTTTGACATGAACCCTTTAAAATAAATATAAGATCACAAGTGAAATTCCTAGGTTTTCTTATTTATTATTCATTAAAATAATTTCACTCATTCGTTTTAAAATTGTATTGTTCAAATAAAAAATCTACACTTTTATCAAACAAATCTACACTTACATTTTACAAAATCTATCCTTATACTTAAATAACTACACTTTTACTTAAATGAGCAATTACTAAAAATCTACAATTCTATCAAATAAATCTACACCTTCATTTTGAAAAATCTATAATTTTCTGAATATCTACACTTTTACTTTCATTTTTAGAGAATATTTAAAATCTACACTTCCCTCATACAAATCTATACCTTCATTTCAAAATATCTATCCTTTTACCTAAATATCTACACTTTTTCTTAAATGAGCAAACAAATCTACATTTGCATTTTGAAAATTGTATAATTTTAGTTAAATATCTACTTTGAAAAGAAAACTATAAACCATCAATTCTATTAAAGATCCCACATTTAAAGCAACTTACACTATTTAAAAATAACAAATTAAAAAAACATCTTTTGACATAAACTTTGTAGCATTAATGGATGTGAGAAAGAAAATTCCACAATGTCAATGTCGTATATTTAGGGAAGTTACTAGTGGAATAATTATTAAAATGCTAATTACTTTTACAATCTCCACGTTCTATATTTAGAAGGATTGGTGAGTGAAGAGAGATAAATGAGTGATTTTTTTTTAAGATGGAAGAGAAGAAGTTGGGTGAAAAAACTTCCGTAAACTTCATCTCCTATCAATAAGGGGGAGTAGTTGGTTATAATTGAAAAAGTCTATTATACCCTTATTATTATTATTTGATTGTTTATCTTTTTTATAAAACTAATTATTAAATAAATAAATACATATACGGCTGAGATTAATGTTTTAAAAAATAAATTGTAATCTAATGGCTAGAAATTGTTTGAGCATATGCCCAAACATTATACCTATGGGCATGGTCCTCTGTTTGAGAATCAGGGCCGGACGTCAGTTGCTAATTTAAATGTACCCATAATCAATAGCCATTTAAACATGTTTCTCCCCGCAATAATTAGCTTTTATTTTTCTTTATCTATCCGCATGTTAATTTTGCAGAAAAGTCAGGTGCACTGTCTGTCTTGCTGTTTAGAGATGCAAACTGCAGAGGCACCAAAAAACAAAGAAATTCAGCTTGCAGACTATACAAGCTGAATCTCTCGATGCAACCTTTGTTTTTTTGTTATTAAAATCGTCAGTGACCACAGCTAGCATAAAGTAAGAATTAATACAATCGAGCGTTGTAGTTGAGGCATATATAAATACAATGATACATGCTTCATGCTTGCTTGTTGGAAACTTCTCTATGCATGTGGAAAGCAGCACAAAAAGTCAAATATACTTCTCTAATTAATGCACATATCACTGAAGTCTTTCTCTCTTTTAATCATATCTTAAAAGGTCAAGGTTAGACAATTAACAAATGCTCAACTTGTTAGGCGGTGTGATTATCAATATCAAGGAAGATGCATGATGAGTATTTGTGAAGGAAGTTACAGTACCCCTAATCGTAGCTCCATTATATATGTATCAGTATCTCCACCGACATCAGTTCTTAGAGGAATCTGAAAACTGATACATTAAGCCGTGACAATAATTAATACTATGGCACCAGTGCACCAACCAGCCCAGTTGTTATTGATCAACTACATTCTGCTGCTAGGCTGCTGCTGTGCATTCCATAGTAGCTTTTCATCACCATTTGAGTTGAGCGTTCATCGCATGTTTCCAGATCCTATCAATGGCAAGATGTTTCCACCCGGTGATGACCATGGTCGCCGCCACCTTGCTTCTAAAAGTGACAATATTCCGGCACTCACTTTTGTAAATGACAACAAGTCATATCTATTGAAATCCTATGGATAGTATGTATTCCAACTTACTTACTTATTGTTGTTTGATAGAGTATATATATGAATCTTTCTGTTTTCCTTTCAACACAGGATCCAGGAAGAAGTGAAATTGATGTTTGTTTTCTTCTTAATAATACAACTGATGATCTGTAATCTTTCTCAGCTTATACTATGCGAATGTATCAGTGGGGACACCAGCTAAGAGTTATTTAGTGGCATTAGACATTGAGAGTAATTACTTTTGGTTACCCTGTGATTGTATTAGCTGTTCTTCAGAAACTAGCAATGGCACCAAGGTATCTCTCAACTCAACATCTGTACTCTTCATCTTGTTTATATAATTACTCTATAACAAAAACTGATTTCTCCCCAGATTGATATCAAAATCTACGACTTGGGTTCATCTTCAACAGGCATAAAAACACCCTGCAACAGTTCACTCTGTAATCAAAACACAAATTGCTCTATTTCCAACGGATGCCGATATGAATCTACATATGGACCAATCACTTCATCTTCCGGTTACTTGGTTGAAGATGTATTACATCTCATTACAGACGACTCTAACAAGAAATTTTCCAAGATTACTTTCGGGTTCGTAAGTTTATTAAATTCTTTTAATTTATCACAATCAGGGTTTGTTTTAATAACTAACTTGTTTGATTATTACACGCACGCACTCACGCACCACCCAGATGCGGAAGAAATCAAACTGGTGCATTATTGACCGGTGTTGCACCAAACGGAATCTTCGGATTGGGACCAGGAAAGAGTTCAATCCCTACCATTTTATCAAGTCAAAAGTTAATTACAGATTCCTTTTCAATGTGTTTCTCATCTATTGGGACTAGCAGAATCAGTTTTGGTGATAATAGAAGAACCTCTAAACAGGGTCAAACTCCTTTTACTACAACAAAAACAGAGTAACCTACCCTATTACCGACCTTTTTACCTCTTTCAATTTCTTACTGAAATCATATTGTTGTTTAATTAATTAGGACTCTATATATCCATATAATGTCTTAATTTTCCCTTGCCCCTTCCAGTTCAAGTTATAATGTCGACATCACTCAGATATCCATTGGAACAAAAACCAAACACATTGTTGACAATACTACTACAGTAACTTTCCGGACTCGATCGTATCTTACATCCCTGATGGATCCTCTTTACACCATTGTCATGGAGAGTGTAAGTATGTTGTAATCATAATATGCTTATGGGTTTTGGATACTTGTACGTTATCTGTAAAGGTTCTGTTTTTCATGCTACAGATTGATTCTCAAATCATTGCTAAGAGATTAAAATCTTCTGCTAATTCCACACTTGAGTACTGCTATAGCTTAAGGTAACCAAAGTCCAAAACCCAATCCAGTCCTATTAGAATGAATTCTTTTAGCTAGATATATAGTGTAGTGTACTGTAGTGTTTCTATACATACATCAATGATAAAACTGTAGGATATCACTTGCAGGTTATGCAGTAGCGAGATCACTGTTCCTTCTATTACAATAACTTTCAATGGTGGCGATCAATACAAAATTGCAAATCCAGGAGAAAAATTCGAAGCCCTGGTATTATTAACAAACATATCAATTACCCTTTAATCTGTTGTGCAAATTAACATGAATAACAGTGATCTATTATTGTTGAATTACAGGGTAATTGCTTTTATTGCTTAACTATTACGAAATCCGATACAATCAACGCCATTGGAAGTGAGTATACTATACATTAGTTTCCATTTCGTTTTTGGTGCTTAATTTCTTCCTCTATTTCTCAGCTATAAAGAATAGTAAGTAATACTAAACCTAGGTGCATGATCTTATTGCAGGCAATTTCTTGAGCGGTCATCATATAGTCTTTGACCGTGAAAACAAAGTGATACGATGGGAGGAGTCTAATTGTAAGTGTTGACATCTCTCACCTTTCCTATCGGTTACTGTCATCCTATCTTTGACTTCAATCTTTGATCAGGTTCTCAGCCTCTACTTACAACTCCAAGCACGCCTTCAACTACAGACCCAAAACATACCAATGAGAGTCCCGTTTCTTCAGTATCACGAAGTAGTACTGCCGCTTCATTCGGTCTATTCAATTCTCTCACACTTGTTCTTCTTCTCATTTCCTTCTTTATGTCATGTTGACACAAGGAACTTTTGGTCAAATCTTGGCCACGGAAAAGATTGAATTCGATCGTTATGTACTTAATTTTAGGGTTTTGACCGCGTGTAGATTTTGCAGCTGCGTGATAGGAGAGTTAAGTCAGCGCTGTTTTTTATTATATTAACTTTAATTAATTGTAATTTTGTAAAATATAAGTTCAAAATATAAAAAAATTATATCATTGTGAGCTCTTCAAAATAACACCAGTTATAGATATGTTTTAAGAAATTTAAAAAATTATATTAAGTATATGTATATATCCATATATATCAATGAGACTTATATCATAATATTAATTGTAATGAATCATAATATCTATGGTGTATTTGGGAATGGTCCAATTCGAGGGATTGTCGTTCGAGTGGGGATTCGAGGAGTCTGATGTGTTGAGTCCTTTGAGATTGCTTTGCTTCGGATGTGAGTAGGCGGTGGATGAATTCGGTTGTGTGTGTTCGACCACGGGGATTTCTGATTTTGTTCGTTGTCCATATATGTTTATGTGCTCCTCTGATTGTGATGTTTCTGGATTGATTTTGGTTGTTTTTCGATCGGTCAAAACCCTGTGGAAATGTGTTTTCAATTGGCTATTTTGCTACTATGAGTTATGTATGTTTTGTGGGGGATTTGTGGCTTGATTCTGGCTGATTTCCGTAATTGATTTTGCAGTTTTCACTGTGTCCGAACATGTGTCCGAACATTGAAGCTTGGACATCATGCGCGGGCAGATTTTCTGACTCTCGGTTAACGTCCGAACATGCAAGGTCGGACGCATGTTCGGACCAGCCTTTGTTTTTGCATAACTTCTTCGTTTGAGCTCCGTTTTGAGCGCCGTTTACGGCGTTGGATTCCTCTTTTCGAGTACTATATGTTTTGATATGTTTTAGCACATGTATATGTGTACTTTGATTTGAAAATCTTCGATAAGCCTTTGAACTCTAATTTGTTCTAAAAGTGAGTTTCAGCTTCTGACTTTGGTTTTGACTTTCGTATTTCATTGGTCTTGATTTAAGACATCTGTTTCAGCTTTGATTCAGTTTCCATTGTGTTAAGGCCTTGTGCTTTGGGGTGTTGCTCTGCAACACCTTCTGTCTGTTTGATTAAGCTTCTGATTTGGGACCTAGTCTTCTCTGTGTCTGAACCGTGGATGGCTGTGTCTAGCTATCTCGTAGCATGCTACGTAGGACGTCCTTTTGTTATCTCATGGGTTGTTCCCTCATTCTGTTCACAGGTGTCTCACATGTTCTGTTCATGAGTGATGTTTCCTCGTTATGTTCACAAATTCGCTCTGTTTGGTTGTATGCATTGATCACTACTGTCCCACCTCTGTCTGTACTCTGTTCTTCTTCTGTTTGATCTTTTTACATTTGTTCTTGACAGACTACTGTGTGCTTTCTGTCTTATGGAAACCTGTGATTTGTTAAGTGCTCTGCTTCCATTTGATGTGTCTGTTTTGGTTCGTGACAGACTGTAATGTGCTCTCTGTCATTGAACGTCTCTGTTTTGAACAGTGCTTTACTTCGTCTGCTCTCCCTCTGTGTTTGGTTCTAGATGGATGGACTGCTGTGTGCTTCCCATCTTTTGTTAAGCGTTCATCTTTGTTATGCTTTTGATTTTGCTAAGCTTCTGACTTTGTTTAAGCTTTTGAGTTGTAAGCTTCTGATTATATTAAGCTTCCATCTTCAGTTGACCCTCTGCTTTTAAGTATCTGTTTTGACCACGACTTAGAAATCTATTTGAAACACTTCCGTTTTGTCTCTGATTTTGCTCTGGCTAAGCGCTTCGTATATGTATATATATTATATATATATATATATATATATATATATGTATGTTTTGTATCGGTTTTGAGCATGCTCAGCTGAAGAAGTTTATCACCTGCTGAGCTATAGTTTTGCTCACCCCCTATCTCCGTCTGATTTGCAGGTTTAGTTCGTGCTTGAAGATTCAGCTTTCCTTACTATTTTGGCATTTGAGTTTGTATTTAGTTTGTTGGCCTTGGGGCCCAGTTGTATTTAGATCATGCTTTGTATTTCAATTTGGCTTCCGACTGTGTATTGTAAAGACATGTTGTAATCGTTTATCTGGTAATATATGAGCATTAGTTTCTGTTTTGGGTTTTCAATAGTGTAGCCTTGCGTGTCTTAGGTAATAAGTGCGCGATGTGTAACAGTCTCCTAACCTGGGTGGTTTTGGGGTCGTTACAGGGCGGGTGAGCGTTTGCCCCCCCCCCCAACTCCCGGCTACATGCTGAAATTAGTTTAGGTTTTTTTGTTTATAGCTTATTTATGTATTAGATATTTGTTCGCCCCCATAACATTTTGTAAAATATCACTATGATATCACTTAATTCTATTAATTTGTAATATTTGTTCTATAAATATATTGTCAAAAATTATTTTTAGTCTATAGTAGATAAGAAAACTCTTAATATTTTAATTTTAGCAACATCGTCTAAAAGTAAACTTGATTATTATGTCGATCTTAGTAATTATGTACCCCTACTATCTATAATACGAGTGTTTTTAGTTTAGATTTTGTAAATTAAAAATATTAGAATTACTCAAAATATTTTTTATAGGAAGTTTTAAGAAAAAACTACTAGCTTAGAACTATTATTCTATATTATTGGCATTAACTTATAATTTTGTTTTACCTCATTTAATAATTTATATATTTCAATTTTAATGTAATTGTTAGGTCAAACTATATATCTAATATCAATTTTTAAAATATAATTATATATATTGATATTTTATATTAATATAAAAGAAAATTAATTTTAAAATATTATTTAATATTATTAAAAAATTCTCCCCCTTTATACAAATTTTCTGCCTTTACCCTTACCCCTGGTCAGCAGCTGACTGGGACTGCCAAATCACTATCCCACTCCTAACGTCAGCTCGTGATATCGAATTTGCCTATTTAATGTAAATCGTTTTGAAGATCAATCTAGATAATTTATAAGTCCAAATTCATGTTCAAAACAACTTAAAGGGGAATTTTTTTATAATATTATTAAGATTATGCTGCATAAGGTGAAAGGTATTTAAATTATTTTAAAATATATCATATTATCATAAAACCCGCACGTTTAAGTCGTGCTGCAATTTAATCGGGACTACACAATAGATACAGTGCGGTTCTGAAATCGGGCAAGCAGATAAAACGTCCCCACGTCAAATCTGCAATTTGACCGAACATACACGATCAAATCAATCCAATCAGGCAAGCTGCAAACAAACTGTCGGACCACAAATCTCAAAAGAAGTCTCGGACCACAAGCCCAACCCAGGTTCGGTAGTGGTTTACTTTTTGCTGCCTACTTAGCCCAACTGGCAATTTCTATTTTGGCAATGGCGGCTGCCCGCCCGCCCGCCGATCTGGTTGGTCGGCTCACCTAAAACTCTGTTATTTATCATATACTTGGCCCGACAGTGTTATACTCTGTAATGAAACCCATGCATAGAACACTCTATTCACGAAAAATGACAACACGAACTAACAACAAAGGCTCCAGGAGATATTTCTCGCGCTAATGATCTTTGGCATTTCCCCTTGTATATATATATCAATATATGGTTGTCATATCTACCATGAACAAAAAGAATCGGTTCAAGGGATCAAGATGGGCGAAGAAGCAGACTCCTCTTGCAATCAGAACCACTCAAGCCTTCAAGTCTTGACGGAATACAGTCACATTACAGTTGAAGGAGATGACGGAGAGGTTTCAAATGGTGATGCCACTATAGCTTCTGCTCATCGTTCTCCTCTCGTAGGACAGTGGCACCGCCGGTTAGTTGTAATCTGACTTTTTGTCCACACTTCTGGTCTCTGCTCCTGCTGTGCCTTTTATTTTCGGTTGTCTCTTCTTGACAACTACATGAAAGGGGAGAGGAACTACTAGATGTAATAAGATAACGATACTTGTATCGCATCAAGCACTCTATGCGCTTGACATTTTGCCACTGCGGTAATTTTTTATTTCGTAATGAAGTTTATTGGGTTTTTGCTTATTTCAGAGAGGCAACAGAATCCTACTCACTCATATCACCAAGATATTCCACACCGATCCAACAAGATAACATTCCTTATTTTACAAATCGGAATGTAGATATCAGGTCTCCATTACTTCCAAGGTGCACAGAAACAAGTGACCAGGAGCAGAGGTCAAAAGAAATCCTCAGCGAGCTATCAATACCGGTCCAAGATACTGCTATTTCCTTCCAATCCACTGCCACACCTGAAACTCCAACCACAGCTGAAACTGGTCATGGTTGTAGTGTCTCGCAAACAGTGTTCAATGGTATGACTTAAACTAAGATCAATGTCAAATTAGTTTTCAGTTTTGGTTAGAGAAATATTTATAGTTTATGTTGACTTGTACATAAAATCAAAAGCACCCCACCTCCTTTCTAGATCTTTAGTATTTGCCAAACATCTTAAATTGGTGTCTAAAAGTTATTCCATATTCTTGAATTTCACTTGCTAATCTTATTATTATATTTTTTCTATTAGGAGTCAACGCATATGTGGGCATAGGACTTCTCTCCATACCTTCAACCGTGCAAGAGGGAGGTTGGGTCAGTGTTGTATTACTAGTCCTATTTGCAGTCATTGGTTACATCACAGGTAATCTCTTGAGGAAATGTTTAGAAAAAGACAAACAAATCATTACATATCCAGATATTGGACAAGCTGCGTTTGGCAAGTACGGTCATCTATTATTATCTGTAAGTCGGTCACTTGAGCTAATAGACGATGGGTATTTTCCTTTCAGTACTTAATATTTACTTGGTTGGCTTATGATTTTCATTTGACCGCTTTTTTTCGTTTTCCCTATTCGCTTGTGCAGATCGTATTCTACATTGAGATATATGTAAGTTTCAAAGAACAACATGAGACAGGAGTACGTTGGTTTAGTTTTCCATCTGCTTTGTTTACAACTAATTAATGTGCTTAACTATATTTGAAATTCATAGTTTTGCTTAGTGGAATTCATCATCTTGGAAGCTGATAGTCTGGCTAAACTATTCCCAAGAGCTTCAATCCAACTGGGAAGCCTTTATCTAAGTCCAGAACATTTTTTAGGGATAATTGTCACACTCGTTATTTTACCTTCATGCTATATGAAGGATCTCCGTTCGCTATCTTTTCTTTCAGGTAAACAATCCATGTTTGTCCAAGTTAAAAAATCTGGAATGTGAAAAAAAATCCTTATAGACAAATCATTGATTGACATGAATATAGTATCATCCTTCATATACAAATGAAAATAACTAAAATAAAAAATGCAGCTGGTGGTGTACTGGGTGCAATCTTGTTGGTATTTACACTAATTTTAGTGGGTACACAGAATGAAATCGGGTTTCATGAGACTAGTCCTCTTATGAAGTTGAATGGCATTCCTTATGCATTTGGAGTAGTTGGATTTTGCTACTCCGGCCATGCAGTGCTGCCAAATCTTTACCATTCAATGTCAGATAAGAAGAAGTTCAACATGACGCTGCTCATATGGTATTGAATATCTAAAACCATATATTATATAATTATATATATAATATATATATATAATATATTATATATATTATATATCACATCATAGTCTATTTCCAATACAATTCTAATATATAACGTCTATAACCTATTTTAATTCTCACCCCCAATTAACTTCACCTCAATTAACCCTGTTTAAGTTACCTTGTATACCCGAATTCAGACACAACATTAAGTTCTAATTAATTCTTCATGTTTGGTTTGCAGCTTCAGTTTATCAACCTTAATTTACAGCGCGGTGGCTGTATTAGGATTTCTGATGTTTGGAGAAAACAGAGTCACAGATAACACTAAATCTCCCAATCAACTCCATAGCTTCTCAGATTGCTCTATGGATGGCAGTTGAGTGTAGTCTCGTGTGACATTATTTTACACGTGTCATTTTTGTGAGCAATGATACTAAACAAATTTTTTTTTTTTCTCCTTTGCCTTGCAGGTCCTTAGTCCATTGACTAAATATCCTTATCAACAGTTTACATAATAATGCACATATCCCTTATAACAATCTCTGTTCTTAATGCTTTGGTTGACTTTGAAATTCTACATATAATAGTTAATTGGTCTCTTAAATGTTTTTCCTTAACATATCTCAAGTACGCGTTAATGCTTTTACCACTATCGAGGAGCCTAGAAGGACTTTTGCCACCAAGAGCTGGGAATAAGTATTGGTGTTTGATTCTTCTCAGAACTATCCTTGTCGCCTCAACTGTTTGTGTTGCTTTCCTTGTCCCTTTCTTCGGTAACTGAACTTTCTTCTTGATCATATATAAATGATCTCTCACTTGGATGTCAAAAGTATTGCACCTTCTAATTCTATTCAGGGTTTTTGATGCAAACTAGCGCAATTAATCACTGATCCTGAGTTATATATATATATATTTGTAGGATTGTTGATGGCACTGGCGGGATCACTTCTCTGCATGTTGACGGTAAGACCCAAATCTGTAAAATAATACTCCATCCGTCCTGAATGAATTTATTATTTGAATATATCGTTTGATTTCAATTTTTAACATATAAGATAAAATTTAAAATTTAAGTTTTGTATATGATTCTTTACATATTAAACTATATATTATAAAATTTAGTTTTATAAAATTATTTTATCTTATATATTTAATATTAAAGTGTAAAAACGTGTCATAAAGTAAATAGGACAGTCAATTCAAGACGGAGGGAGTATGACTCTTCTTGTTTTCAAAGTTAAGATGATGATCACTCTACAAAAATGTTCACTATTTTTCAACACTTTCTAATTAATGCAGTCATTCATAATGCCGCCATTGTGTTACCTTCGTATTGTGGGAAAATCAACATCGTTGGAGGTACATAATTAAGTATACATACCCATCACTCTGGATTTCATCTTTCAGATTCCAGTTTGATTAAATATCTTCCATTGTTCATTTCAGATGAGCATGTACTATGCGGTGGCTCTTGGAGGAGTGGTTGTTGCAGTGCTAGGAACTTACTCATCACTTTGTGGCATCATTAACAGCTATTGAGGGATTTCACCATCATGATTCAAGTCATCAATCATGTGTAAATTTGTTTTGATTTTATCCCTAGTTTTCTTCTCCCGGTTTTGCCGTTTTTCTATTTTTCGTATAAGGAAAGAGAAGGAAAGTGATTTCGGATTGAATCCTCTAAAGCCAACGACTCGGAGAGGAGGTAGGATGATATATTTTGTACTAAGCGAATTTGAACCGGGGATAACCATTTTGGCTTTTTTTTCATTTATTTTTGTCTTTTTATGTTTTATACTTTTATATAAATTCAAATAACATAAATTTTATATCAATATTCATCATAATTCGAGTTCTTCAAAATAAGACCTAGCATGAGTATGTTTTGATAAATTTTTTATTTTTTGTATGTACATATGTTTTAAGTTTAATAAAAGTGAATCAAAAGTTGTTAAAAAGTGAATCAAATATTGTTAAAAAGTGAACTAGAGAGTTGCTTAAAAGTAATTAAAGATTTAAAAAAGTGAATCTCATAAATAGGGATTGTTTAACTAAAGTGATTCTGATAGTTTGACTAGCGTGAATCAGAGGTTTTAGAAAAGTGAATCAAAGGTTGTTGAACAGTGAATCACAAGTTGTTACAAAGTGAATTAGAGTAATAAAAAAAGTGAATCTCATAAGCATAAATTGTTTAACTAAAGTGATTAAGAGGTTTAAGAAATGTGAATCATAGGTTTTTATAAAGTGAATCATGGGTTTAAGAAAAGTGAATCAGAGGTTTAAGAAAAGTGATTCTCGAAAATAGAGATTGTTTAACTAAAGTGAATTAGAGGTTTAAGAAAAGTGAATCAAAGGTTTTTTAAATGTGAAACAAAGGTTTAAGAAAAATGAATATTTTGTTTAATACTAGTAAAAGTTAACCCTACCACAAACTTATGTGAGAACAGTATGAACCTTTCATTTATTAAAAGAGAATAATTCATTTAAAAAAAGTGAATTTTATGTTTAACCACTAGCAGAACGGAAGCATTTAATTACGGTCCAAAACCGTGTATAATTACGGTTTTGGACCGTAGTCTACGCGGGCGTCATTAAAGACGACGACATCTTTAATTACGGTTTAAAACCGTAACTAAAGGCCCTTTTCCGTCCCGTGTGTCATGGACTTTACATTACGGTTTTACCAATAACCGTAATGTAAAGTGTATTTTTTTTATTTTTTTATTACAAAGCTACACAATTGCAACAGAGCCAGAAGTATAACAGATATGTAACAAAGGGTATCAGAGCAACAGATGTGAAGAAACTGCACAATTGAAACATTTGAATCAAATAGCAACAACACAAATTCATTCTCTGCGCACAATTGCAACAGAGATAACATCTAATATACACCAGATCGAAAATCTGTTACAGCTGAATCTGTTACAGCAACAAAAAATATTCAATACAGCAGAATCTGTTACAACAGCTAGCAATTCATTAAATGTGACCATTTCAGTTTCATGCCACTATAATATATACAAAAGCTAGCTAGCTAGTCTACCACTCCATTCTCATAAATAAGGCTATCATGCTCTCTCTGACATGATATAAGTCTTTTACACTATAAGTCGAGGATTGGGCAAAATGCTCTTTAATCTGGAACAAGAAAAGGAATGGAACCCATAATGAGATCAAGATAAAGACACAAAAAATCTGTCGAAAAGAATTAAATACAAGATAGCATTCGTATTACCTTGTCTCTAGAGTTCTGAAACGCTGGGAAGTACCCGCAGAACTCGTACATATACCGCATCACGTAGTACCCGCAACTCCTAGAATCCTTTTGGGTAGGGCACTAAATCACCAAAATTCACAAATGTAAAACAATTGTATAAAGATAAGCGGCACGAATGAAATACATGAATTACCAAACCTTGGTGTAATCGACGGTCATTTCAGCAAACTCTGCCTGAGTGCTTTTACTGTAACAACTGTGACATATATTAACAAAAGCGTTAAGCAAAATGGACGAGTACATTAATTTTGGTTCAAAAAACTTACAAACAATTAAATAGTAATAAAAACTTACATTTTGATTAAGTCTTCAGTGTTAAATTCTGTCCACTGCCCTAGTGGATCTAGAACGAGCAGAGTAGCGGTGGTAGTGCAGAAGATAAACAAAGCCCAGTGGTGGCTACAATTTCAAATACAAAATGAAATGAGAAATGAAGGTAAAAAAGTTAGCTAATTAGTATGTAATTTTATATCAGAACTCACGTTTGGTGATACGGCATTAGAATAAATAATTTTTTCTATTCATCAACAACATTGAAGAAATGACTCATGTATTCCATAAACCTCCTCGGGTCCCTATTGACTTAGTCGAACGATAAACGTTCCAGGCACACCGCAGTAATGGAGGTGATGTTCTGCTCATGACATCTCTCAAGTAGACCTCTATTATATCACATGTACTATAAAAAGTTAGTCAATGCAACTTCAGAGATACTTATTCTATATGTTTTTACAGTATGAGGAAAGAACACTTACGTTAGATAAGCTTGAATAATGTTAATGTTCAGGTAATCTCCACACATCATCTCTCTGATGTCCCCAAAGTTGATCGTTGTGGTCATATCTTCTTCGAAGTGAAACAACGACTTTGGAAGCGTCATCATGAAGTTGATAGTTTGAGGTGACTTCGAAATGATCTTGTCGTAGAGATTCATCTGATGAGGCCCCAAGTGTTTAATAAGTTTTTCTAGCAGTGAGAATTTACTTCTAGGCGCCTCAGAAGTTCTGATGCGAGCCCGGACAGGCGCTGGATTCTTACTTGTCGCACCCCGAGTCACTAGATTCTTACCCTTCACACACAAACAATAAAGCATAAATGTAAAGATAATTACTAATTGATTATTATAGTAACATTAAACATTTATCTAGAACATACCCTTGTACTTCTGACAGGATCCGCCGGCGCGCTGATCTCTTCTTCTCTGGGCCGAGATACGCGGCGAGGAAGCTCAGGGATCTATAATGGATTATATTAGACACTAATCTAAATATGGATTTATTAGATACTAAATGGTTTCAAACAGTCTTACCTCATCGGTGACAACAATATAACATGCTGGCCAGGGCAATATGTCTCCCTTCGCTTCAATCAGCATGCATTTGTTGTCAAACGCCATTGGAAGGTATGCATTCTCAAATCCATCAATTATTAGGTCCAAGGTCACACGCGCATAGAATGCTGGTAGACATACGAAACTGATGAGTGTGAGTGGACCTGATGGCAACACCGTCCCGTAGGCCACATCTACAGGGTGCCCGTCTAATGGTATTTGGAGACGGCATTTTTTTTTTGCTCCTTTAATAAACATAGATAATACGTGAAATAAATAAGTGAGTCCAATCTAATACTATTTAAAGGACTTTATTTAAGGAGAAAAATAGTTAAACAAAGCTAACCTGGATGTTGGCAAACGGGTACGGGTCAGTGGCCGGAGCACAACTGGACGAGGAAGACGGTCGAGGAGGATCATGCTGCTGCTGAGTAGTCGCATGTGCGATCGAATTCAACGCTTCCTGCAACCTCTCCTCGTAAGCCCGGCGCTCAGCAGCCAGTTTCTCCTCATTAGCTTGGCGCTCAGTAGTGAACTTACGATCTACCATCGCCTCGACTTCAGCAGCATTCATCTAACCCTTCCTAGCAGATGGCGGGAATACGTGCTTCTGATGTACTTCTCCCCCAAATCCTCTAACACGCCCCGGGTGATCCTTCTTCCCAAAGCGCTTGATTGAGAGCGTCGCCTTGAGAAAGAGGAGTGTGTATGTCTACTTCTCCTCTCTATGTCGCTTCATACTGTCCAATTGTCAAAGAAGTTAGCACTAAATTTAAGATCAACAAACACTTGACTATATAAGTAAATTATTTAACAGCTACTTAATTTCAAACACTTACAATTTGGTTAGCCAGTTGTTCCGTCGCAGCATGACAAAATATCCTCTGACCTTCGCTGGTCATTGTCTGCGTGTATGAACATCTGCACCCTCCTCGCCTCAGAGACATCCTCGATCGGGCATTCACTGTCATCCTCGTTCCTCTGCGTCAGCAAACCAGCTTCTTTCCATCCCTTGAGGCTGCTCATATATCCACTTCATCCCATGGCGTGGGGGTGGAGATTAGCTTCACGGTTTTGCCGTGTTTGTTCTTGTCTTTGCTGTTAAGACAGTACACCAGAAAATTAATTAGAAAATCTGGGATAAATCATTATGAGCATTAATTCAGAAAAGAGTACACACAAACATACCCTGAACTCAGGGGGTGGAGTGCTGCTCAACGAACTCCTTCCACTCCTCTTCAGTGATCATGCCGTTGTACACGACATACGGCGGAGGCTCGCGTGGGGGCACCCTGGTGATCCAGATATCCACCAAGTAGTGGCGGAATGATTTAGCTTTGCCGCCCACCGCGGAAAGAACGGTCTTCTTCACTTCGCCTGGGATCTTGTATCGTTCTTGCACCTTCTTCCAGATGGTCTCCTTAACTTCTTTCGGGACTTGTGGTCATTTGTGGTTGATGCAGCAATGTGATATGGACAGAGTCCCTAGCATACTAGCGAACTCTGATCTACTGCCCCCATAATACCCCCCATACTTGTCCCAAAGAAGACTGATCTCATCCGGTTTCTACAGCTTCAGCCTGCGAGTCGGACCTCTACCTCTGGGTCTCTGAGTAGAACTCGTAGAAGTTGCACTCATGGAAGGGCCAGCATCAGTAGTGAGAGCTGTAGAAGGGCCAGCAGCAGCCGCGACAGATGTAGAAGGGCCCGCAGCAGTAGCGGCACTGGTAGAAGGAACCGGTACCCCTTGCTGCTCATCTTCGAACTTGCGGCAAAATAACCACTCCTCTTCATCAGCCATGCCTGCAAGGATTGAAAGAAAATTTGAATTAAATTAAGCATTTCATAATGGTCATATACAAGCAAGAAGTAAAAGATTGTTAATTTCATATAAATTTTAATAGTAATAACTTACAAACACCATTATCTCTCAATCCACATTCCCTCGTTATGGTCTGATCGTATATACTCACGATGACCTGTGACCTCAGTCTCTTCCAATGAGATAGGAACAGTTGGAGGTTCATCTTCTGTGTCATACTCATCCTCATCAACTACACCATCCACACCAACTATTCTTCTTCTCCCTTTAAGCACCACAGACCATTTAGGATTACAGGGATCAGTTACATAAAATATCTGCGTAACCTTCATCCCAACAACGAATGGCTCAATAGTGGGAGTAGCTCTAGACAGGTCAACCAGTTTAATACCATGCTCCTCCTCACGGTGGCCATGATTTTTGTTAACCCAATTACAACGAAAAACACACATTTCGTAGCTGTTGTAGTCCAATACCCAGATGTCTTGTATAACACCGAAATATGATTATTTTACTGAGACTGGACTGTGACCCACAACACCGTTGTCATATAAGTTTTGATAAGCTTCAAGCTCCACGCCACTGTTTTGATTCGTTGACTTGTGATCCTGATGTTCTGTGAAAAAGGTGAATCCATTGACATTGTACCCCTCATAAGAAATTACATCCAGATTTGGTCCAAATGCAATTACTTTAATCAGTTCAGGCACATTCGTGGACTAATCGGATACCACTCTGTCTTTGAACCATCTGATAAATGTCCTATTCTGCTCATTTTGTAGTCTAGCGTCACTCATGTCTGGATATTGTGATCTTAAAACGCACAAGTTTTCATCAAAGTATGGTTCAACATCTTCAAGATGACTTAGCACAACTAAATGAGCTTTGTTAAGAGTGTCTATGTCAATTCTTTTCAGTTTCCGTCCAACCGTGCCAACACCCTTCAATCTGCCCTCGTGTCTAGAACGTGGAAGTCCAATGGTATCGACACCTTCTAGGTAATTGGTGCAGAAGTCTACAACTTCCTCTGTGATAGTGCCCTCTATAATACTACCCTCCGGATGACGACGATTCTTCATTTTCTTCTTCAGACACCCATGTACCTTTCGAACGGATACATGTAGCGAAGTGATAAGTGTCCAATGAGCATGTTTATTAGGTGTATTTCATATATAATATTAGCACTTTTCTTGCTCATTTCTCCACTTCGGTTAGTTTTCCTCTAGTTTATGTTTTATTGTTTATCTCACAAATTTATTGGTTTAACATGAGGAAAACCTAGCTGGGAGTAAAGTAGACGAAGAGACAACGCATAGACGCAAACGGCTCAGAAAATGGAGTCCAGACGAAGAATCTAGAGCCGGTCAAAGTTTGAAGGAAAATAGGTCACGACCACATTGTGTCCGCATGGGCAACCGCCCCATATTGGGCGGACAAGACTTGCAACCGCCTATAGCCAGGCGGACACCAGGGCGGTCAAAGCCACCAACCGCCTATAGCCAGGCGGACACCAGGGCGGTCTCCAGGGCGGACGTGAAGGCGGAGGACCAAGGGACCGCCTGTTTGGAGGCGGTTGTTCAGGCGGACACTCATGTAACCGCCAAGTTTGAGGCGGTTGTTTAGGCGGTCGTGACTGAAAATCAGTCGCGAACAGTTTTCTTCTTCGCGCCGACTGTCTGCAACTCGCAATATCCATCTGCTCCGCCTACCTTAATTCCCTCACGCGTTTCGGCTCTGTCCCCTACAATTAATGAAGCAATCAATGAAGCAATCATCGGCAATCAAATCCTCCACTCCAGACTACCTCTTCCCTTCCTCTATAAATACTCAGTTACTGCAACCTTGTACGAGTGCACGGAGAAAACCAGAAAATCAACTCATCGCTCACCTCATTTCATTCTCTTCCAGTAAAACACTCCCGTACATCACAACACACCATTCAGTCCCCAGAACTCAAACTCTCCAATTCACCCACTCCACATACAATAACCTACGTACATGTTCCACTCTTCGTTTTCTTCATTTCTCCATTCACCATTCACGCCTCCGTGTTATTATTACGTCCAACCTCTGTCTGACTTATTACCAGTTAATATGTCAGGCTAAGGAGGATTTGCTCTGGGCAAGGGTTTTAATTATGGTTTGTTTAATTATGTAATCAATATTTCTACCGGTTAAAATAAATACAGTTTGTTATGCTTAAAGGTTATCTCTCACCATTTAATAAATTACATGAATTTATTAAAATGCTTTCCTAAGTCTATTTTGATCAGACCAGGTGATAAATAGACAGGTTAATTAAGCCGTAAATCTGGAGAAAGCTTATTATGATTTAATAAGTTAGTATTTTCAGATGCAATTATAATTCCTCGAATTTAACGTCCGTTTACATAAGTATTGCTCGAACCTTGATTAGACCGAGCATTTTCTGGTAAACGAGTTCTTATGAGTCTATGACTTAGTCCTTAAGATAATAACGGGAATTTTGCCAAACTAATATATTAAACCGGTAGAGATAGCATAATTAATCAAATTATATAAACCTGAACCCGGAGTTCCATTTAATTCATTTGCACTCAGTTATCTTTTCTGCTATTTAATTTCTCTAAAACAAGTCAATTAACTTCCCCCCTTTTGTGACAAGCTTAGGAACTATTTTATCTCGCTATAAGTCCCACGGTTTGACCCCGGCCGCTTCTGTTTTACTATACTACTGCGACCGGGTTTTATTTGCAGCCCGACGGATATTTTGAGTATTAATTTCTTTCTTTTAATAACTACACCAGTTCTAATCACTCACGATATAACCAGTCTGCAAAATGGCGCCGTTGCCAGGGACTTGATTTAATCTAGTCCCTAAGCCCCGGTTAATTCACCTGTTATATTATAATAATGTGTATATTAAATTGTTAATCCAATTTCGGACATATAACCTCAGACATTTGACTTTGGACTTCGGACTTCTGACTTCGGACATCTAACTTCTAACATCTTAATATTATTGTCATTTCTTTCCATTGTCATTTCTTTCCATTGTCATTTCATTTCCATTGTCCTTTAATATTCCATTGTCTCTAACTACTAACTTAAAATTTCCTGTCATTTCGTTCCATTGTCATTTCTTTCCATTGTCATTTCAATTTTCTGTTATTTCTTTCCACTGTCTTTAACTACTAACTTAAAATTTCTGTCAACTAATTCCTAACATTTTTATTTATTCTAACACATAACAAGTTTCTTTTCTCTGTTTTGAGTGGTGAATGCCTTTTACTAGGTCAAACAGTCTCCCAGAAAATATCAATAATCACACGGTTGGTTACAATCCAGAGATCGAGAGAACCTTTCTGCGCACCCTAAGGCAGAGACGAACTCAACAAAACATTACCACCACAGTGATAGAATCTGACCCGGAAGCTAACATGGCATCTACACCAGCGACAGTTCGAAATATCAACAGGCCGTCTAACCAAGGACAACAGCCTGCTATCATCCTTCCTCACCTTAGCCCATCCGAATACGATGAGTGGCAGAAACTGAAGCCATATCATCAAATCAGATGTGTGAAGGAGTTGCGCATGTTCGATGGCACCAGTCCAGACGAAGCCCTGTTACATGTTACAAAATTCTTGCAACATGCCAACAGTCTTACTGCGACTGACGCAGTACTCCAGTATGCAAGATTGTCATTATTCCCTCACAGCCTGACGGGAAACGTGAGCAAGTGGTATCATAGCCTAACACCAAGTACCATCCGTACATGGGACGACATGGCCACCAAGTTCTACGACAAATTCCTACCCCCGAGCCGAACATTGGAGATGATTGCTGAAATCTATGATTTCAAGCAACCAGGGTCGGAGAATATTTGTGAAACTTGGGACCGTTTCAAAGGTCTACTACTTACTTGTCCTCACCATGGTCTGACGAAAGAACAAGTATCACAGTTGTTCTACAAAGGCTTGATTGGTCTGTGCAGAACAATGGTACTGTCTTCGTTAGGGGCTGACATTCTGAAAAAGCCAGGAGCACAATTTCTAAACAGCATGGAGTCTCTCTGTGAGGAAATCAGAGACTGGGCCTCCGGTGGATCAAGGAGCGGTACTCCAGGTTTATACCATGTTGGGGAAAGTGATAACAAGTTCGACCAATTGATGAAAAGCCATGAGCAACTCATGGAAAGCAATGCTCAGCAGGCAACTAAAGTGAGTACTCTGCAGAAAGTGGTTGAGCAGATGGCTATGAACTCCTACCCCCAGCAAGCTAAGTCGATGATTTCCCGATCATCTACTACCCCTCCAGGCTATGCTCCTCTTCCCCAAACGTCTCCAACTAATTCTTGTACGCAATGTTGCGGGCCTCATGACTATGAACAATGCCTCCAACTACAAGAATTAAAAGCAGCGGAGGAGGCAAACTACATCATCAACAATTCAGGATACAGACAACCATGGCAACGTAACATGCAATCTAACCTTCGCTACTCAAACACCGAAAATATCCAAAACCCACATACCCTTCAACCATCTCAAAATTACAGACCTCAGTCCAATTTCCAAGGAGGCCAAAGGCAATATCAACAACAGCCTTATGGCAATGAAGCTTCATCGAGTCGACCGACTCAACCTCCTTCGAATCCTGAGTCTGATATGTCTCAAATGCAGGAGATGTTTAAGGCGATGATGGGTAAATCCCGAGATACGCAAGAAGAGGTCGCAGCTCTGCGCAAAGACCAAAAAGCCTTGCAATCTCAGATTCAACAGTTACTCACTCAACAAAGACCACCTGGTCAATTCCCTTCACAGACTAACCCCAATCCAAAGGAACAAGCAAATTCAATCCTTATAGACGATGGCACATTTCAATCAACAAACTTGTGTGCAGTCTCCTTAAGGAGTGGAAGGGAACTTGCCGCCAGCAAAGGAAAAGAAAATCTAGAAGAGGCATATATCAATGATGAAGAAACTACCAAACCAGCTTCACCTCCCTCAGAAATCCAAGTTCCTACTCCTGCTACTCCACCTCCATCTCGAGTTACCATCGACATCCCAACTTCCACTCACAAAAACAGTGAACTCCCATTTCCGAACAGAATGAAAAAGAAACACCTAGATGAGCAGTTCTCCAAGTTCTTGAGTATTTTCAAGAAACTGACCCTCGACATACCTCTAATTGATGCTTTGCAAGAGATGCCTAACTACGCCAAATTCCTAAAGGATCTCTTAACAAAGAAGAAAAAGAAACCTGGAAAAGAAACAGTGCACCTGACAGAGGAATGCTCTGCATCCCTTCTTCGAGCACTTCCCCCCAAACAAACAGATCCGGGAAATCCCGTGATCCCGTGTTTTATAGGAGGGGTGGACTGTGGAAGTGGTCTATGCGACCTTGGAGCCAGCATTAATATCATGCCATATGCCACCTTCTTGAAAGTAAAAGGAGGAGAAATGCAACCGGTTCCTTTCAAACTCCAACTAGCAGACAGATCAGAGATCAAGCCCATGGGCATAGTCTGAGATCTGGTAGTTGGAGTGTCTCGCTTTATCTTTCCAGCTGATTTCGTCATTCTAGAAATGGATGATGATGTTGAGGTTCCCCTGATTCTAGGTCGACCGTTTCTGAGTACTGCCAAAGCCATCATTGACGTCCATGATGGGAAAATCACTCTTCGGTACGAGGATGAAACGATTGAATTCGACATGCAGAAAATGATGAAGAAAAGCTCCAACTTTTCTCCTCATGCTAAGACAGTGGGGTTAACAGATGACGAGGAGGAGGAAAGCGAATTTGCTACAGATGAGGACATGTATTCCCCATCTTCCATCCAGGAAGCTGAAGCTGAACCGCTATAGCAAGTATTATTTACTTCTCTAGAAGAAAAGGTGGAGGATCCGGAAGTTAACGTCATGCTGGCATACGTAGAAAAAGGAAAAGCAGGCTATCAAGCCTACCGGCCACAAATCGAAATACTTGACATAAAACCTCAAAAATCAATTCCATCAATAGAACAACCACTAGAGCTCGAGCTTAAAGAGCTACCTTCTAAACTCAAGTATGCCTTCTTAGCTGAAGATGACCATTTGCCTGTCATTATTTCCTCTTCTCTGAATTCCGGGGAGGAAACGAGGTTACTTGAGATATTAAAGAAGCACAAGACAGCAATCGGGTGGACTATTGCTGATATCAAAGGAATTGATCCCTCCTATTGCACGCACCACATCTATATGAAGGAAAACTACAAGCCTATCAGGCAACCCCAACGTCGGCTAAACCCTAACCTCAAGGAGGTAGTTAAAAAGGAGGTTCTGAAACTCCTAGATGCGAACATCATTTATCCAATTTCTGACAGTCCATGGGTCAGTCCTGTTCAAGTTGTCCCGAAAAAAGGGGGCATCGAAGCTGTTATAAATGATAAGGGAGAGGCTATCCCTCAAAGAAAGATCACAGGATGGCGCATGTGTATTGACTATCGGCGTTTAAACTTGGCAACTAGGAAGGATCATTTCCCTCTCCCCTTTATCGACCAGATGTTGGAGCGACTAGCAGGGCAAGAGTACTACTGTTTTTTAGATGGGTTCTCGGGGTATTTCCAAATACCAATCGCACCAGAGGACCAGGACAAGACAACCTTCACTTGTCCTTACGGTACCTTTGCATACCGACGAATGCTTTCGGCCTATGCAATGCCCCTGCTACCTTCCAGAGATGTATGCAAGCAATATTTGCTGATTTCATCGAGCAGAGCATAGAAGTCTTTATGGACGACTTCTCAGTCTATGGCTCTAGTTTCGACAAATGCTTGGCACAACTTGATTTGATCCTAAGACGGTGTGAGGATACGAATCTCGTTTTAAACTGGGAGAAATGTCATTTTATGGTCAAGGACGGGATCGTCCTTGGACATAAAATATCAGCTAAAGGATTAGAGGTGGATAAAGCCAAGGTAGAGGTTATCGAGAAGTTACCGGCACCAACTACTGTTAGAGATATACGAGCGTTTCTAGGGCATGCAGGATTTTATCGGCGGTTTATACAAGACTTCTCCAAAATAAGCAAACCATTGACCGACCTGCCACTGGTGGAAAAAACACTTTATACCACGGCTAAAAAAGGGTCTTATAACACGGCTAAAGGTCGTGTTATATGCGGCCGTCATATATAAACAAGTTATATAACACGGCTATGAGCCGTGTTATAAAGTCAATTATATGACACGACTGCACCCAAGCCGTGTTATATAATTCGGTTTTATAACACGGTTATAGTCAAAGCCGTGGTATAAAGTTGGTTGAATCCGTCAAAATCATGACCTTTTATAACACGGCTTCCTTTTAGCCGTGGCATAAAGCATGTTATATAACACGGCTCTTGATGTAGCCGTGTTATATAATTTACTTTTATACCACGACCAATAAGAAGCCGTGTTATAAAAGGCCACCGAATGCTGGACTTTATAACACGCCTACTGCATAGCCGTGTTATAAAGTTGCAGTTTTTTTATTTTTTATTTCGCTTTCACTTTTTTCCCACACATTTGACAGATCACAAGCTGTATAATATTCACATAAGACGTACCAAAGTCATATCACAACAACTGGACCATCCACATAGGTCAAATACCTTGTAATTCTCAAACAAAATGCACATTTACATGCATTTACAAAAAGTCTAACCAAAACCCAATATCAACACCTCATTCCAACATCCACACTATCAACACTTGTTCACATATCATAAGTAGCCATAAGTCTCAACAAAGGTTTACCTAACTACTATTCCAAAGATTTTATACAATTCCTACATGTGCTTAAGTAAAAGTAATCCGAAGTCTTCTCTTATAAAATCTAGTTGTTTCTTGGTGTAAGTAGATGGTTGGTTGTCAAAATATTGATACACCTACACAAAGGAAACAAAATTTATGAGTCAATTAAATGCTAACAACTTGAGCTTCACAATGTTTAACAGAAAAAATCATCAAGAACCAAAGAGAAAGATAAATTCAAGTATATTACCGGTTTCAGAAGAAGAGGGTGAATAGCAGCACTAAATCCATAGATTTATCTTTGCAAGAGGGATTCTGTAGATTTATCTCTGCACAAGAGCAAACAAATGAAGAAAATGAAGAGCAGCGCGTAATATGTACTTTCCTTGTCGCAAGTTTGCAAAAAGTCCTAATCATAAAAAATAGTCCACGCACTCCCCATGTCTATGGACATTTGAATTGTACAGAAAATGCATACCAAAAACATCATAAAAAATAGTCCACGTACTCCCCATGTATAGAAACCAAACACGTAGTATGTATGTTCCTTGCTGCAAGAGAGAAGAAGATAAGTTCAAGTATATTACCGGTTCTGGAAGAAGAACATCGATGTTCACAGATTTATCTCTGCAGTAAAAGCTCCACAGATTTATCTCCGTCGTAGAGGCAGCAGTAGTACCACATATTTTAATATCTACACAGGTGAAAAAAGTAGAGAATGAAGTGCACTACATATTACATATGTTCCTTGTTGCCAGCAATAGTATGAATAAGAGAATGTAGAGCAGCACAAAAAAAAAAGAGAATGAAGTGTAGCGCAGATTACTAAGACAAAAAAATTATGTATACTAAAATGTGCAGAACTATGACGCCCAAAATGTAGGTAAGATTGAGCATATATTTTGAAAGTTAGAACTTGTTGTAACAGGTTTTATTGATGAAGCAAAAACAGAAGCATATATTTTGGTTCACATCTGTTTTATGAATTCAGTAACAGCAAGACTAAATCAAAGCAGCAGAGGGAAGTAGATGCGCAATCTGTGTTTTTTATGCTACAGTCCTCTGTATCGTTGTTCATGCATTTTTGTTTCACACTCTAATTTTCGAATTTTGTGACAGCAGAGCTATATATAGCAACAGAGTGAAGGAGATGCACAATCTGATTTTTTTTCTGCAACAGCAGGACTATGCTCCTGTACATGCATTTTGTGTCACATTGTGGTTTATGAATTCAGTAACAAATGGACTATATCATAGCAGCAGAGAGAAGTAGCTGCACAATTTGTTTTTTTTTTTCTGCAACAGCTGCAACAGCAGGACTATACTACTGTTCAACATCTTGTTTCATATTCTGCACCTCACTTGCTGGAACTGCTGCTATTCTGTACCTTAAACGATCAGCTTGTATAACAAGATGATCAATATACAAGTGAATGAACAACGCTCATAAATGTTAGAATGGTTTCTAAACCTCCGCCCTAATTTTTGTATTAAGCTATGCAATGGAAGACATTTAAAGACAGATACGTCTAAATTACTCCCGCGCAGATAACTAAAACAAACTGGGAATTTCAAGACTGGAACTAACATTTCAATGCCTTATTGATTTATTTATCAATGTTGTGAGTCGACTAATTGTAGTTATACAAGCTGGTCGTTTCATGGAATGGGCGACTCACTACCTAAGAAAGATAAATAAGATAACAAATGGATACAGCCATTATGTAACACACAGTTTTTTCCTTTCCAGATTTCAGAACAATTTGGCTGCCATTCATTGAAGAACGATCTCCTTTCTCTTGCCAGGGGCCTTAATTCTACTATGTTTATTTAAAAGAAAACTGACGTGAAGGCGGACAAACAGATTGAACTGGTAAGATTACCGACATGCCCAGAAAAAGAAAGTTAAATCCACGTAATCTAAGCCACAAAATACAACATAATTATCAAACAGACATTAGGGAATAAAAAAATGAGGATGGAGTGAGTTTAGATGTCAATACCAAGTGAGTGAAGACGAGGAGTTCCTGCAGTAGTCGAATGAAAAATAAACAATGCAAACTAAAAGAGAGGTTACATATTGAATTGGACATGGCGAATGGATAGAAAAGAAAATTGAAACCATGTAAGAGTATAATCGATATGCACCGAAACTTTTTCAGGCACCAACACCCTTTTTCTCCCCTTTTGAATGAGAGGACATGATATGATTATAAATGAACTTAACAAACCAACAGGAGGAAATATCCAACAATATTCAACAGACGCAACACATAAATGACATTAACCAAAGTGGGAAAGGGGACAATCGAGTGCATGTGTTTCTTAACTGCTAAACTGCACAAATTTAACATGCATAAGAGAGCTTTGCCTTAGTTACTAGTTAGAATATATATTCACCAAGCACCATGCAAGTTCAAATGTACATTCAAAAGTACTAGAGACTTGGCACAAATATTATACCAATAAATGTCATGCTAAGCCCTCAAGGCATTTCTTTAACTCCTCAGCAGCATAAGTTGTCCCACCCACTCCAGATGACTGCCAGTCATTGGGTGAGAAAACACGCACCCCTTCCATCTGCATTATGCCTTAGCTCATGATTGGCAAAGAGGAAAAGAGAGGCCTCCAAAGAAAATCGATCATCTGTAGAATCCAGTATATTAAACCTGATGGAAAACAGGATAATGTGTCGAATCAATAGAATCTCTCCGGTATACATCTCCTGTCACCAAAAAGTTAGAATGGCCTTCCCTTAATATATCAGCTTGATGAGCACTTGTATGACATCTCAGGACTGTTTGAGCATCAACATAGTATGTATCATTATAACTCCTGCTAACATGATCAGCAGGAACCAAGACATCCTCAAAGTTCTGCAAGATGTAACCAAACACTGTCAATAATGCAATAAGACTGGAAATAAAAAACACAAAGTGAGACAACCCGGCTCTCTTGTTCCCAACAATGCATAAGAAAGCAAAACATAGTGAACGTGTTGATATTGTCAACACTTTGTGGTTACACTGGTTAGGTTTGTGATTTGATGAAAATCATGCATCTAAAACACATTCCTACTTTTAGTCTCCAACTTCTACTGTCATAAAAATCCACTTCTAAAATAGTTGGCTATTATCCAAGAAAATTATTAGTTTCAAATCTGATGATAAAGAATCTCATCATGTCTAAATCAGTTCAAAGGTTTTTTATATTCATTATGATTACCATGACCACTCGTGAACAAGCTTTCCAAATGGTGCCATATTTATCATCTTAGGATGATGGACATCATAATGGCAAATGTTACCAGAAGCCTGAGAACTGTTCCCACTTAGCACAGGAAATGAGGCATAGAGAAGTAAAGATCGTGCATGAAAGAGAACTTTCATGAAATCAGACATTCAGGAGTTGGGAGTACTAGACTCTAGACAAATTCTATGGAAGAGGCATGCCAGAACGCTTAAACGTCACTTTGAAGTACTAATTGTGATCCAAACACAATTAGTGAATTTACAGCGCAAGAAAACAAGAGGGCTGCTGAAAATGTATTGCATTGGTAGCCAAAGAAACCTCATTAACCAAGGGAAAGTCCAACATTGCCCAATAACTATAGAGCATACCGCTTTCACTGACACGATTGGGCATAGGTCCTCGACCCCATCGAATGAAACAAGGAAGAGCAGATGCAGCATTTGCTTCGCACGACACAGAAAATTATTCACGTAAAAGAACATGACTAGTATACTCATCAATAAACAAGCAGATTTTGAACACAACGCGGGTCATTCTATTTATGATCACCACGGAAATAATCGCACAAGAGACAAAGAGAACAAAGAAAGAAAAAAAACTTCCCTGTCGAGAACCCTCATTTGTGCTTCGGTTTTGCGTAGGCTTTGTGAACTTGGGAACTCAGGATGGGTCCGAAGTTCTTTTGAGCACCATGTTCGAACCGTCGGTGAGGAGAATGACAGAGGGATGGAGCTGATGCTCCTTGTTTGCCGGCGAGGTTGCAAAATAGCCATTGTTTGAGAGAAATGAAGGCGCAGAGCGTCGTTTGAGAGAATGAAGAAGGCTCGAACCTGATATCACTCTTATTTGCACATGGTGAAGAGGACGGAAGATGGGGCCACTATATTCCTTGTTCGCCATGTTGAGTTTGCAGAGTTACATAGGCTGAAGAGACTGAATAAGAAGAGCTCTCGCTTGCCAGTTGAATTGTAAAACAGTGAGTGAAGAGGTTGACGGAGGTGCAATACTGTCGTTACTCGTTCGCCAGTTGAGTTGCGAAACCGACGCAAAAGTCTGGAGAGAAATGGAGAAGGAGAACTCGAGAAGTCACTAAGGTGAGGAAGGATGGAGAGGAGCAGCCGATGTCGAGCAGAGCGAGAGTAGAAATGTTTTAGGGTTAAGTTAGGATTATGTCCGATAAGTAGAAAAATTGACAGCCCTAGATCGATTAATAGAGAAATTGGTGATGAGGAGGAAGAGTGGGGTTATTTTAGAAAGACTTTATAACACGGCTACTCTGAACTGTGTTATAAAACTGTCGACTTTATACCACGGCTACAAGCAGC
This sequence comes from Limonium bicolor, assembly GCA_023374045.1. Taxonomy (NCBI): domain Eukaryota; kingdom Viridiplantae; phylum Streptophyta; class Magnoliopsida; order Caryophyllales; family Plumbaginaceae; genus Limonium; species Limonium bicolor. The sequence goes on along the minus strand of CM041783.1, from coordinate 29,519,320 downwards.
CCTGTTATAAGATCAAATTAAATTTGGTTATTTTTCTTTTGGCGGGATTTTTAGCGCCGAAAAATTGATCTTATAACACGGCTATAAATGAGCCGTGTTATAAAGTCTCATTCCTGCAGCTCTTATAACACGGCTATAGGCAGTCGTGTTATAAGATCAAATTAAATTTGGTTATTTTTCTTTTGGCGGGATTTTTAGCGCCGAAAAATTGATCTTATAACACGGCTATAAATGAGCCGTGTTATAAAGTCTCGTTCCTGCAGCTCTTATAACACGGCTACAGGCAGCCGTGTTATAAGATCAAATTAAATTTGGTTATTTTTCTTTTGGCGGGATTTTTAGCGCCGAAAAATTGATCTTATAACACGGCTATAAATGAGCCGTGTTATAAAGTCTCGTTCCTGCAGGTCTTATAACACGACTCAACAGAGCCGTGGTATAAAATCCTCGATTTTCCGCCAAAACAAATGAAACTATGTCGTTTCAAGTTCTCTTATAACACGGCTAAAATGAGCCGTGGCATAAATTCAAGAGAGCCGTGTTATATAACATTATAAACGGTTAGACAAAAGCCGTGTTATAAAGCCCTGTGTTATAAGACTTTTTTTCCACTAGTGTGCTACAGAAAGATGCCCCGTTTCATTTTGATGAAAGGTGTTCAGCTGCTTTCAAAACTATAACACAAAAATTGGTATCAGCACCTGTTGTCATACCACCTGATTGGTCTCTTCCGTTTGAGATCATGTGTGATGCAAGTGACTACGCCGTGGGGGCAGCTCTATGCCAGAAAAAAGAGAAAATTTTGAGAGTGATCGCTTATGCCAGCAGAACACTAAACGACGCCCAGAAAAACTATACGACCACCGAAAAAGAACTTCTGGCTATAGTTTTCTCCCTTGATAAGTTCAGGTCTTACTTATGGGGAAGCAAAGTCATCGTGCATACAGACCACTCCGCTCTCAAATACTTATTTACAAAACAAGAAGCCAAGCCTCGCTTGTTACGCTGGATTCTTCTACTTCAAGAGTTTGACATCGAAGTCAAAGATAAGAGCGGAAAATTGAATGTTGTCGCTGACCACCTCTCCAGATTGGTAACTCCTACGGATAGTGTGTCTATCAACGAATTCTTCCCCGATGAGACTGTCTTTTCAATCACGACGGTACAGGAGCCATGGTATGCGGACCTGGCCAATTATTTAGTCTCTGGAACAGTACCCTATGATCTATCCTACTCCCAGAAGAAGAAATTTCTTTCTGATTCAAGGCATTATTTCTAGGAGGATCCGTATTTGTTCCGAGTTAGTGCTGATGGGTTGATTCGACGATGTCTCCCGGAAGATGAGGTTTCAAGCGTCATACATTTTTGTCACTCACGGGAAGCCGGAGGTCACCATGGACCCACAAGGACCGCTGCTAAGATCCTGGCCTCAGGATTTTATTGGCCTACCCTTCACAAAGATGTTTACCAATTTGCAAACAATGCGATAATTGTCAGAGATTGGGTAACACATCCAGGAGACATGAAATGCCACAACAAGGGATACTAGAAGTGGAGCTCTTTGATTGTTGGGGCATTGATTTTATGGGACCGTTCCCTTCCTCACAGGGCCACCAATATGTTTTAGTGACAGTTGATTACGTGTCGAAGTGGGTAGAAGCCATACCCTGTCATCATGCCGATGCAAAGACAGTAACCAGGTTCCTTAAGAAGCACATCTTTACCCGTTTTGGCGTGCCTAGAATATTATCAGTGACGGAGGATCTCACTTCTGCAACCGTTCATTTGAAGCGCTTATGGGTAAGTACGGGGTACGTCACAAGGTAGCTTTACCTTATCACCCCCAGACAAACGGCCAAGTAGAAGTTTCGAACCGTGAGTTAAAATGGATTCTCCAGAAGACGGTTAACTCATCACGAAAGGATTGGGCACTTAAGCTGGATGATGCGCTTTGGGCTTACCGCACTACATTCAAGACTCCCATCGGGATGTCTCCTTTTAAGCTTGTCTATGGGAAAGCATGCCACCTGCCTGTAGAGCTGGAACATAAGGCATATTGGGCAATCAAGGCCCTAAACTTTGACATGATTTCTGCAGGAGAGAAAGGAAATTCCAACTTTCTGAATTAGAAGAGCTGAGAGATCAGGCTTACCAGAATGCTAAGATTTATAAAGAGCGCACCAAGAAGTTCCATGACAGGATGATCCTCAAGAGGGACTTCGAAATTGGTGATTGGGTTCTCCTGTATAACTCTAGATTAAGAATATTCCCTGGGAAACTCAAGTCTCATTGGGCCGGCCCTTTCCAGATTGTTAGTGTGACTCCGTACGGTGCCTTTGAACTCCAGAACAAACAAGGCGAAACTTTCAAGGTCAACGGGGCACGTCTTAAAAGGTATAATTCTCATTCTAATATTTTAACTGACCTATCTTCAACTTATTTTGTCCAAGAACAGCGGGACAACTCGCCCTCAAACTCTTCTCCAAACTAAAGCTTGGTCAAATACGTCTAGCTAGAGACGTTAAACCCGGGCAGCTTGGTGGGAGGCAACCCACTATCTATCTTTTGTCTTTCCTTTAATTTAATGTTGTTTTCTTTTTGTACTATATTTCCCTTTTATTGGTTATAATAAAATGCAGGTTTCACTTGAGTTCTTCTCGCTGTGTAGAATATTCTTTACAGGTTCAAATCATGACATTCCACAGCTGCACTCAAGTGTGGGGGAGCTCTACACACTCTACGAAATCTGGGGAGTACACTCTTTCCTTTATTAATTATTGCATGCCCTATTAATTTTATTTCATCTACGCAATGAGGGCATTGCTTAAGCTTAAGTGTGGGGGAAGAGCCTTTTCAGGGCATTTTGTGCTTAATTGTTAAATCTCTCTGCTTATCTTGCATTTGTTCAAAAAATTAGAATTATGTACCCTGCTAATGTAGGTTGTTCTCTTTAAAACAAATACTATTATGAACTGTGGGATAAATGGTACAAATTTAAAATTTTCATTTGATTACTTTTGAGGAGCATTTTTCTTATGCGGTGTGACCAAATAATCTGCAAATGGTTGGATTTTATTGCTCAGGGTTTCTTTCTGTCTTCTCTCTTAGGGATTGCTAAGGGGCTTCTCTGTTAAAAAAAAGAAGAAAAGGAAAAGAAAAATAAGGGACTTGTGAGACACCATTGGTAACCAACAAAGAGAGTTGAGTGTTCTTGAATACAAGGCGTTATGCCTACATTTTCTCATCCCTTATGCAAAAGTGAAACAAATGCATAAATCTATTCTTCCTTTTGTTTGCTCCTCAATGCCCATTCTTGAGAGAAGTTGGCCATGGTAAAAGTTCTCGGAGTCGCCTAAACAAAAGAAACATTGAAGTACCTTAGATCATACCCCGAAACTCTATATTTTGTTTTTACCCTGAGCACACCTATGCCACCAGCAGATAATTTTTCACACTCCTCAATAAGTTAAGAAGATCATGAATTGTTCACCTCTTTATCCTACCCTTCATAATAATATTTGTTAGTATTGAGCATTTCCTACTTGCTTAGGTGCGTGGTTTTGCTTGAGGACAGCAAAAAGATAAGTGTGGGGGTGTGATAAGTGTCCAATGAGCATGCTTATTAGGTGTATTTCATATATAATATTAGCACTTTTCTTGCTCATTTCTCCACTTCGGTTAGTTTTCCTCTAGTTTATGTTTTATTGTTTATCTCACAAATTTATTGGTTTAACATGAGGAAAACCAAGCTGGGAGTAAAGTAGACGAAGAGACGAACGCATAGACGCAAATGGCTCAGAAAACGGAGTCCAAACGAAGAATCTAGAGCCGGTCAAAGTTTGAAGGAAAATAGGTCACGCCCACATTGTGTCCGCATGGGCAACCGCCCCATATTGGGCGGACAAGACTTGCAACCGCCTATAGCCAGGCGGACACCAGGGCGGTCAAAGCCACCAACCGCCTATAGCCAGGCGGACACCAGGGCGGTCTCCAGGGCGGGCGTGAAGGCGGAGGACCAAGGAACCGCCTGTTTGGAGGCGGTTGTTCAGGCGGACACTCATGTAACCGCCTATTTTGAGGCGGTTGTTTAGGCGGTCGTGACTGAAAATCAGTCGCGAACAGTTTTCTTCTTCGCGCCGACTGTCTGCAACTCGCAATATCCATCTGCTCCGCCTACCTTAATTCCCTCACGCTTTTCGGCTCTGTCCCCTGCAATTAATGAAGCAATCAATGAAGCAATCATCGGCAATCAAATCCTCCACTCCAGACTACCTCTTCCCTTCCTCTATAAATACTCAGTTACTGCAACCTTGTACGAGTGCACGGAGAAAACCAGAAAATCAACTCATCGCTCACCTCATTTCATTCTCTTCCAGTAAAACACTCCCGTACATCACAACACACCATTCAGTCCCCAGAACTCAAACTCTCCAATTCACCCACTCCACATACAATACCTATAACCTACGTACATGTTCCACTCTTCGTTCTCTTCATTTCTCCATTCACCATTCACGCCTCCGTGTTATTATTACGTCCAACCTCTGTCTGACTTATTACCAGTTAATATGTTAGGCTAAGGGGGATTTGCTCCGGGCAAGGGTTTTAATTATGGTTTGCTTAATTATGTAATCAATATTTCTACCGGTTAAAATAAATACAGTTTGTTACGCTTAAAGGTTATCTCTCACCATTTAATAAATTACATGAATTTATTAAAATGCTTTCTTAAGTCTATTTTGATCAGACCAGGTGATAAATAGACAGGTTAATTAAGCCGTAAATCTGGAGAAAGCTTATTATTTAATAAGTTAGTATTTTCAAATGCAATTATAATTCCTCGAATTTAACGTCCGTTTACATAAGTATTGCTCGAACCTTGATTAGACCGAGCATATTCTGGTAACGAGTTCTTATGAGTCTATGACTTAGTCCTTAAGATAATAACAGGAATTGCCAAACTAATATATTAGCCGGTAGAGATAGCATAATTAATCAGATTATATAAACCTGAACCAGGAGTTCCATTTAATTCATCTACACTCAGTTATCTTTTCTGCTATTTAATTTCTCTAAAACAAGTCAATTAACTTCCCCCCTTTTGTGACAAGCTTAGGAACTATTTTATCTCGCTATAAGTCCCACGGTTTGACCCCGGCCGCTTCTGTTTTACTATACTACTGCGACCGGGTTTTATTTGCAGCCCGACAGATATTTTGAGTATTAATTTCTTTTTTTTAATAACTACACCAGTTCTAATCACTCACGATATAACCAGTCTGCACGAAGGTACAAAGGACCACACATCATAATCTCTCTTACAAGATGCACGAGAAGAAGTATCATTATGTCGAAGAACGATGGAGGAAAATACATCTCCAGCTGGCACATTGTCACAACGAGATCCCTTTGTATTTATTCAGAGTGTCCACATCAAGAACCTTAGACGAAATGGATTTGAGGAAGACACTGATGTTTGTGATTGTGTTCTGACAGCATCCGGCAAGATCCCACATAATGCAATTGACAAAAATTCTTGAAGTAGGACATGATAATCGTGAGATTTCATTCCTACTAATTTGAAATCTGTCATGGACACTAGGCTTCTTATGATTGAGGAGTGTCCTGAAGGCACCTTGATGTTGTAAAGGGTACTACATAGACTATGTTTCTCTTCGTTAGACAGAGTGTGACAGACAGGAGGCAAGAATGTGCGTTTTCCACGTTCTTGCGGGCCTAGCTCTGTGCGTATGCCCAACTCAATTAAATCTTTTCTTCCTTTCAAATGATCCTTTCTCTTTCCTTTTATGTTCAAAAGGGTGCTAGTGATACTTTCACCCACTTTTTTCTCGACATGCATCCCATCGATACAATGTCTAACCTTCAGATTGCTGCTAGTACTGGAGTTCCCAAAAAATTGATTTCTTTTTCCAGACACTTTTTTCACCCCTTTTGGTTGGCGGCCCAAAGTTGTTGACAATATTATCCAACTTTTTATAAATCTATGTACCTGTCAAAGGCGGGCGCGCCACGCTGTGATCAGTTTTCCCCTCGAACTCTTTTGGCATCTTTCGATACTTATGTCCTTTTGGAAGCATTTTTTGGTGGCCCATGTACACGTTTTTGTCACTATGTTTCAAGCGAATGCTACAAGTGTTTTGCACTACAACGGACACGCCAACACCCCCTTGATTGAATAGCCTGAAAGATTACCATAGGCGGGGAAATCATTGATTGTGCAGTACAACATAGCACGTAAATTGAAGTCCTCTTTTCTGAATGAGTCATAAACCGTAGCCCCTTCATTCCACAAGATTTTGTAGATCCTCTATCAAAGGTTGTAGGAATACATCAATTTTGTTGCCCGGTTACTTTGGACCCGATATTAACAAAGACAACAAGATGTGTCTTGGTTTCATGCATAACCACGGCGGTAGATTGTAAATAACCAAAAGCACAGGCCAGGTACTATGTATGCTACTCAAAGTACCGTAAGGTTTCATCCCATCCGTGCACAAGCCTAGCCTTAGGTTTTCTCGGTTCGTTACCAAACTCAGGAAATTTTATGTCTATGTTTCTCCACTGTGGTGCATCAGCGGGATGTCTCAATCTGTCATCCTTTTTCCTGTGAACTGAATGCCACCGAAGATTCTCTACATCTTTCTCAATGGAGAACAACCGTCTGAACCTTGGAATGATGGGCAGGTACCACAGTACCTTAGCTGGTGAACCTTTCTTACTATCGCTGATGTGAGTTTGTTGTTTCTTCAAATACCGTGACGCTCCACATGCTGAACAGCTTTCAGAAAATTCATCCGATTTCTAAAACAACATGCAACCATTTGGACAAGCATGAATTTTCTAGTACTCCATACCTATTGGGCACATCAGTTTTTTGGCTGATTACGTAGTCATTGGTAAAACGTTGTCCACCAGAAGAACGTATTTCAATAGTTCCAGGAGGGCAGTGAAACTTACGTCGCTCCAGACATGTTTCGCTTTTAAGTTGAATAGCTTAAGGAAGACACTCAACTTGCTTAACTTTGTAGGGTCACACCCAGGGTACATGGTGTTTTGGATGAATCCAACAAATTTTCATACTTGTCTGGCGTGTTAGAGTAATATCGTTCCACATCTTTGAGCATAGTCTCAATGTCATCGTCCCAGAAATCTGGCTCAACGTCATCTGTAACATCTTCTGAATCACCCGCAACTGTATCATCTCCGAGTTCTGTTTTCTGTGTTTGCCTGACCATTGTCCCTTCGTTAGGCTTAATAACATCGAACGCACTCTGACCATGCCATCGGATTATGTCTTGGAGATCTTTGTAAAACCGCGGCGGATCAGATGTTCCTTAATTGTTTCAATGCCGCAATATCTCAGATTATTTTGGCAGTCGATACACGGACAAAATATGTATCCCTTGTCTGTAGGTTTCAGATTGTTCGCCAACACCATGCATAACTTATCAACTCCTTCTAAAAACTTGTCATCCAAATTTCCGCTATAAATCCATGAACGTTCCATCTCCTTCTAGCTATATATGAAGGCAGCCATTTCATACCGTCACCCGTGGCAGAGTCTTTACACTTTTGTATTTTATCAACCTAAATCCATCCATGAGTATTAAATCCCACCGGTGAACGTGTTTTTAATATGTAATTTATTGAAAACTTCGGCAGCATCTCTCACAGTTCTTCAAATGCACGATATTATGATATTGATCAATAATATATGCATTCGAAGAACAATAAAGAGATACTGCTGAAATAATCAATAAAATACATATTAAAAACACATTCACACCCTAGGTGTGAGATTTAACAATCATGGACAGTCCCGACAGGGACTGCCGAAGATATACCTCTATTAGGTATATCTTGGGCGGATAACTATGTTTGGTAGTTTGTCAAATACTATATGTATATATGTAAATCTTACCTCTGGTAGACGATTAGCCGATGCTAAGACGGTTGAGGTTGGAAGCCAAAATAAAGTCGTAGTCCTGATGCATAAAGGAAAAACGACAACATTCAAATTCATCAAAAAATCAAGGTTAAATGCTAGCTAAACCGTGGAAAAAATTCAACAGCATCTCCCCTATATTTCTAACGTTTTCCAAATCAGTTTTACCAAAGTCAAAGTCGCACGCACCATCAAAATTACTTATACACTAATTTTATATTTATTTAGAAGAAAGGTAAGCTGTATTAACCGTAAAGAAATATTTACAAGTACAAGAAATCAACTGCAACAAGCCGCAGCAAACAAGAATCACAATGTCGAATCTGCTAAGACATATATCTAGCAAACGGCCAAAGGCTCTCAACTAATTTTATATTTTAAAACTACACTACTATGTATTAATTGTAATACTAAATGCTAAGAATAACTAAATACAGCAGTTTACAGTTTGGTTTGCAAAATTACCATTACTAAGCACCGAAGTGGGCAAGTAGTGCAGAAATCAGCCCACGAACTAGGTTGCAATTAACTGTGAATCTGGGCACAAATATATGAACAAGGTTAGAACATTTGCCATTACACTCTCAGGATTCGATATTCGAAACGGGTTATAACTTGCAATCGACATGCATGTATATGAACAAAGTTAGAAAAAAATGACAATCGATCGATCACATACCCAGTACGTGATAGAGACGTTGACGGTGACGACCAGTGGTAGATAGGTGTTGACCGGCGGTGATGGGAGTGACAAAGGTGGTGGGAGCAACGGCGGCGATGGCCGTTAGTAAGGTGACGGGAGAGAGGAGGCGATTTCAGTAAGGAAGATAGCGCGAGAGAGAAGAGAGTTACTATAAATGTGCATAGTAAACGGCAAATGTTCTAGTTAAAAGGACTTTAGATTACGGTTTTCTTGTAAACCGTAATCTAAAGTCACACTTTAAATGACGGTTCCTAAAGAACCGTAATCTAAAGTCTAACGAAATTTAAAAAAAGTGCGATTTTTTTTTTACCTATGCTGGGTTTCGAACTCAAGATCGATGGTGTTGACTCATGTACCCATGACCATTATGCCATGAGTCTTATTCGATTAAACATATGTAACACATTAGTATAAAGTTCTTTTTACTCTAAAATAAGCTGGTAAGACGATGTCGTTAACTGTAATTTAGATTACGTGCGGCATCGAAAAAATCAAATAATGCGGAAAATATTTGGCGTCACGTCAAAACGACGTCGTTGACCATTAGTGGGCGGGGACTTTAGATGACGGTTATTAGTAAAACCGTAATCTAAAGTCCGTTGACCGTAAAGCACGCATCAACACGGGACTTTACATTACGGTTTTACTAATAACCGTCATCTAAAGTCTGTTCTAAATAAAAAGGCGCGCCTATCTCCGATCAATTATTGCTTACAGTTAATTCAATAAACGTCGTTAATTAATTCCAGCCGTCCTATTAATCACTCTTTCTGTTAAAGCCGTGATTATCCACCTTCATTAAATGCTTCCGTTCCACCAGTGAACAAAAGCAAACCTTTCATATAAACCAATGTGAATCCTTTATATTTTTAAAGAGTGAACCTTAACCCTGCACTACAACAACCCTAAAATGCCTTCGCCGTATTTAGCATTCATAGGGTTGTTTTTAGGGTGTTTGGATGGTAGGGTAATCTTTTTGGCATTGGCTCTACACTTTATATCGTCGTTCAGACTTGACAGGTTTTTAGGGTTTATGGTTAAGGGTTTAGGGTCATACCCTAAAAATGTCTTCGACTTTTTAGCTTTCTTAGGGTGGGTTTTAGGGTGTTTTTGGGGGGGGGGGGTAGGGGGTAGGGTCTTTTTGGTATTAGTTCTACACTTTTATTATCGTTACCGACTCTACAAGTTTTTAGGGTTTGTGGTTTAGGGTTAGGTTCGTTAGACTCTAAACTCTGCACTACAAACCATAAAAATGCCTTCGATGTTTTTAACCTTCCTATGGTGGTTTTTACAGTGTTTGGGGTAAGATTCATTTTGTTAATGAATAAGGTTCATTTTATTATTAAGAAGATTCATTTTGTTAATGAATAAGATACACTTAAAATACGTAATATAGACTCTTTCTAAAAACATAAATTTGAAGTTTACTAAACATATCCATGATACATCTTGTTTTGAAAAACACAAAATGATGAATAATGGTATACTTTTTTTTCTTTTTGCACTTATATTTTGTGAGTTATAACATTTTTGAAAAATATATTTTTTCTCTCTCCTATGTTCACATTCACACACTTAAGAAGGAGAGTTACATAGAGAAGATTAGAAGATTATTAATCTTTTTTTTCCCTCCAACAGAATTTTGACACATGGCGTGAAGCCACAAAGAAGCATGTAAATAGTGGGGTCAAACTCAAAAACGCTCTCTAGAATACTTTTTATTGGCACCTATTAACCTTATGATTTGTGTCGTAATAGTGGCAATAATGTTGCTACTTTGGAAGGATTAGCAAGATTTCATGAGTTTTCCGATTGAAAACGGTTTTTATGACGCCAAAGTAAAAGAAAAAGTTTACAAGAGTAGTTCAGACTGAAGTGACAATTGCTGGCGCCAGTAACTTAGTAGTTATAGTGAGTGACTACGGTATCATGCTCATCCATATTTTGAAGGATCTGGGTTGAGTTTGATTAGTCGAAGATAAATTGAACCTGAGGTGTAGTCAATTTTTTTTATGGATACTTCATTCTGGTCGATGAGATTTGGTTTAAAGTTATCGGTATTGCAGGTGTGCTATGAGGTCGACATGGTCTATTTGTCTGTATGGGTTTTCGAAAGCTCCTCAGATCAGAGGTACTGTTCTTTTTAGATGATTGGAAACCCAGTTAACAAGGCAGTTCTGGATCTTTCTTGCCAAGGAGAAGACAACATGAAAATAAACACTACTGTTTACCTAAACAAGAGTTGTTAGAAAACTGGTTTTTTAATTCAAGACAGTACTATACATTGTTTACTTTACTTATGATGAATGGACAATACTAATTTGAACCCTTCATTTCCTGTTCTGCTGCTATAAAATTTAGCAGTCGGCGGTCAAATTATCATTAGGCAGGTTTATGACACAATGATTCGATGGCATTTAATGAATTACTTCCAATCCAACCTCTGTTTTTGTGAGAACTGCGCGAAATCGTGCGACCCTCTAATTAAAATGGAAGAACAGCGCTTGCTTGCTGTCATATTCGTTTCGTTTGCAAAGTCTGTACATTTAAATTTATTGAAGTCAACATTAACTGATTCCACAATTATTTATATACTGAAGTCAATACCAATACAGCCTGCTTTGGCATATAATTATTTTGTCTGTCTGGTTTCAATATCATTCCCCCCCCACCAAAACCCTCCTCCTTCTAGTTCATAACTCTCTTTTCGCTTGAACCTTCGACTGACCGTGTGATGATGGGTATAAATAGTCCCCTGCTATTAGGCCTTTCCCTTCTGTTGCTAGTCCATAATCACTGCTACTACTGCCATGCTTCACCGATCGAGTTCACGTTCATCACAGATTCTCTGATCCAGTCAAAGCCATGTTCCCAGTCGAGGAAGGTAAATTACTGCCGAGCAAGGAACAACCGAATACTTAACTGCAATGGTCGCAAATGATCATCATCTTATCCATGGTCGTCGTTTCCTCGCATCCAATGGTTACAAGACACCAGTCACATTTGTCCGTGACAATAAAGCTTATCTATTGACTTCGTTTGGATAGTATGTTTGCTGTATCATCATTGATTACTATGTTTTATCGTTAATTCTTCACGATTGATCAGCAAAGTCAACTAACTGGTTTAATTCATATTTCGTCTGTCTATCTTCTGGCCTCTTCAGTATGTATTACGCAAATGTATCAGTTGGGACACCAGAGAAGACATTCTTGGTAGCTTTGGATACAGAGAGTAATTACTTTTGGTTACCTTGTGAATGCACTACTTGTTCATCTGTAACTAATAATGGCACCAAGGTACGTACGTTCTTGTCAATTTCAATCTGTCCAACTTCCAATTAATCCCAATCCCATGATGTATGCATTCAATTGCAATAACCGTTCCGATTCGATTTTCAATATCAGATCAATATCGAAGTCTACGATTTGAGTTCATCTAAACACGGCGTAAAAGCTCCTGCGACAGTCCTCTGTGTGAAGAGAAATCAAGCTGCTCTAAATCTGACGGATGCCCGTATAAATCTGTGTATGGTACAAACATTCGTCTTTGGGTTACTTGTTGAAGACGTTTTGCATCTTGCTACTGATCTACTCCTTCCAACCGAAAATTTCCCAAGACTACTTTCGGTACGTACTTTTGTCAATGATGGTTGACTTTCATGGGTCGGTTTCCGGATTCGGTTTTAGTTTTGTTTGTCGGATTTGGGTTCGGGTCCAGGTTGGGCTCATCAATATTGATATCCTTACCAGAATGTTTAATTAGTTTTTTATTGATTCTTTATGAATAATGTAGGTGCGGGCCAAAACAAAGCGGTAGTCTTTGGAAGGGGTTGGGTCAAATGGAATACTTGGATTGGGATGGGATAAGACATCAATTCCTAGCATTTTAGCAAGTGACAAGTTAGTTGCAGATTCTTTTTCCATGTGTATTTCACCTCTTGGCACTAGCAGAATCAGTTTTGGAGATAAGGGAAGCTCTAAACAGTTTCAAACTCCCTTAACTGAAGGAATAAAACTGCAGTAAGTTTGTTTTGTTAAAGGATTAATTAACTTTTCACCTACCTACTTTGTTGCTATCTAGCTACATAATGTCATGAATTTAAATGCTAGATAGTGGTATAAATTACCCTAATTAATTAACATAATCCATTCTCCTTCCAGTTCCACTTATAGTGTCAGAATGAACCAGTTATCCGTTGAAAACAACAACAAAAGAAGTTGATGCTTTTATAAGTTTCAATATGCGAATATTCTCCACGTACTTGGTGATCCGCTCTACACCTTTCTTACGGAGAATGTATGGTTTTTTCGATTCTCTTCTCTATTAGTACTTCCTTCCTAGTTTAATTATACCTTTGTTGGTATATCATTAATTAAGTAGTGATGAATTTATATATAGCTACTATAACCTTCTTAGTTACAGATGATTCTCATATCACAGAGAAGAAGCTTAAAGTTAGTGAAGATTTTCCACTGCAGTACTGCTACACAGCTTAAGGTAGTACTATGTTAATATTTGAAATGATCAAATAATTAATTTACTTACTTGAAAGATTGATGAGAGAATATATATGGTGGAATAAAACATTGACAATATGTATTACTATGCAGTTCAGTTGTAGCAGTTCGATTACCGTCCCTACAATAAATATAACTTTCAAAGGGTGCAACAATATCAAATCTTACGTCCTGGAGAATTTTTCAAAGCAGAGGTAATGAAATAAAATAACCAGCTTTGAATTATACTACAAAACATTTTATTAATTTGTTAACGATTAAGTTAGTTTTATATCTCAATACAAAATTAGATCGTTCATATATAAATATATATATATATATATATATATATATATATATAATATATATATATATATATATATATATATATATAGATATATATATATATCTATATATATATATAAGTGTCCAAAAAAAAATTCCTGAACTAGCTAGCAAGCAAGCCACTTTTGATGAGGGCGGGGGTGACGTGAGCCCCATATTTTATGAAAATTTTAGAGATTTCTATACATATAATAATTAGATTTTATATGTATATAATAATAGTGACCTCATGTATTATAGAGTTGTTAGTGTTGCTAGTTTGGTAAGGGATAGAAATATTGAATGATTTATTTCAAGTTCAAATCTATCTATGATCAAATATGTTGAAAACTTTAGGGAAAAATTTTACTTTCCACCCATGAGGTATGAAAATTACAGTACCCCCATGAGCTTTAGAAAATTACAGTGCCCACCCATGAGTATTGGGAAACTACAGTCCCCACCTATGCCTTAATAAATTGCATTGCCCACCCATGTACTTATTAAAATGAGGTGATTTGAAAATGACTATTACCTGAATAAAACTTAGAAAACTAAAATTGAAAGAAACCCTTAATTTACATTAATGATCTAGAAGTCAAATAAATGAAAACTACCAAATAAAATATGATAGAAGTTAAAACCCAACAACTAAATGATAACACCGCAAACGAAATAAATGTAATTCCTTGTAAATTTTATGTGATTTTTTCTTAATATATTATGGGTGAGCATTGTAATTTTATGGACATTGATTTTATTTTTTAAAGCTCACGGGGTGGGAATTGTATTTTCTCAATACTTATGGGTAGGCATTTTGTAATTTTTGAAAGTTCATGGTTGGGACATCATAATTTCCCAATACCACATGGGTGAGTAGTGTACTTTCCTAATTTTTTTCCCCTCAAACAATAGTAACCCCACATTATCATTATTTATATTCTATTCTGATATTCTGATTACTCGATTTTGACTTGAGATTCCCTTTTTCCGATGTGATATTGAACTTCTCCCTTTCCTTATTGTGGACTATCATTGAATGCAGGGCCAATGCTACTATTGCTTAACTATTGTGAAGCTGCGTCAATCAACGTCATCGGAAGTGAGTACCTTTCTGTTGTATTTCAAATCTTTTACTCTGGTTATAGGCTTATAGCCGATCCATTGCTATTAATTACTACATTATAAGTTTAACACGCTAGCTAAAAACAAAGATTTGCGAGAATAGAGAAGAGGAGGCATAATAATGTATTGGCCACTACACCTTTTTATCTAATTATTACTAGTTGATAGATGATAGTTTATTTAGAAAGAAATAATTAAGGGGAAAATTATATATGTTTGAAAAAAAAAATTAATGTTTCAACAACTTAGGCATTTGGCAACCAATCTGACTATTTCAAACTAACTAGAGTTGATAAAATTTGGGATCAATTAATTTACTTCTCATTACCGAAAATAAGATTAAAGATGAGATGCTTTTGGTAATCACTAATTTCTTTGTTCACAGGTAATCACATGAAAGGTCATCGAATAGTTTTTGACCGAGACGACAAGGTGTTAGGGTGGGAGCAATCTGATTGTACGTATTCAATTAACATCTCTCTTTTCTCTCTCTTTCTTCTTTCTTGATCAAATACTTAAATTAATGTCTTTCTTTCAGGTAAATATGAATTTGATCCTACAAGTACGCGACAGATACGATGATACTTCTTTCACAAACAAGCAAAAAGAATTCCCCTCCAGGCCAAGAGAATTCCACTCCAATGGTGATACCAACTACTACTATCGGGTATCTGTTGAGTTCTCTCACATTTGTTTTCCTCCTTTTCCTTGATTATGCCATGATGACTACTCATGGATACAGAACCTGTTACCATTGATATATATACTTTCTTTCATAAAAAAAAAAAAAAAACATGAGTTGATATTATCAGCTCTCAATTTACCGGTTGTGAACCAAGAGTTTAACAATCTGATGCTTACTGTAATGTACAATGAGAGCAACCCAGTTTGCTATATTTTGAGCTTAATTGTATAAGTCGTTGAATACTCGTGTTCCTGTTCGTCGACAGTTGAAACATATGCAAAGTTGTAATTGCTTATGCTCCTGTCCAAGTACTTGCCGAATTATGCGTGCGCTTTCAGGCCTGTTGTTTTCGTATGTATCCCAAATTGTGCAAACATTTTATAAAGGACAACGGAGAGTATGTAGTCAAAATCTGAAAGCATTATAATGGGGTTCAATATATTGTCCCTAATAATATTATAATTATACTTGGAAAAAAATCTGTATCGCTATTAATATTGTAAAATCCTCTAAAAAGTAAATGTCTATAACCTGGATTTTGAACCTCTAGTTCTCTCATATATATTACTAAATAAGCTGAGATATTTGCAGGAGAATATCTAATTTGATTCTGAAAATAAGCATCAAGATTCAGTCAGTCCAGTTTGGGCTACCTTGAAAAATCATCATATCGTGTCGATTTTAGGGTATAGGAAGAAGAAACAAGAAATGCATACTTATGATTCTTGAGAATTGGAGCGAGAGAGATTTTAACAGACTGAGAGCGAGAGACCTGTCGAGTCTCACGAATACAAGATGAAGAAGATATCAGAGAGCAAAACCTAGACTATATCAGACCGGGCTACTTGGGTTGATAGTTAGTAGACCGGTTCTGATAGTTACAAAGTTGACCCTAGTTACAAACTATGACTACATTACAAGAGTATTTAGAAAATATACACCCTAGACATTACATGAATATCCTAAGATACATACATAATACCTAATACCCCCCCCCCCCCCCCCCCCCCCCCCAAAAAAAAGTACAATTTGTACTCCAGTAGAATTGTGCCTTTTGTGCTTGTGCTTGCTTCTTCACCCGTGGTCACTTTGTTCCTGCATTCTATTTTGTTCCTACAAACCAATCAAGTTAAACAGATTCTGATAATGTTTACCTGCCAGGGTCTTGGTCATTACATCAGCAAGCTGATGTCTGGTTGGAACATGTTTTACCTGTATCAAACCTTCTTCCAGTTTCTCGTGCACAAAGTGGCAGTCCAGTTCTATGTGCTTTGTGCGCTCATGAGAAACTGGATTCTTTGCAATATGTATTGCAGCTAGATTATTGCAGTGCAGTGGGATCGGGGTTATGTTCTGCAGTCCTATCTCATGGAGCAATCTTCTTAGCCAACTAAGCTCACTAGTGACCTGCCTCATTGCCCTATATTTCTACTTCTGTAGAGGACAATGAAACAGACACTTGTTTCTTTGACTTTCAACTCAATGAAGAGTCACCCAACAGTATATAGTAGCCAGATATAGACTTCCGTGTGATTGGGCAGGAGGCCCAATCGGAGTCACAATATGCTAATAAATTAAAGTCATCTTATTGTTAAAGAGTAAGCCAAAACCTGTAGTTCCTTTTATGTGGGAAAGGGTGTGGTAGGTTTCCTTTAAATGCTCGTTGGTGGGTGACTTTAAGAATTGGCTGAGGTATTGGACTGCATAGGTGATGTCGGGTCTGGTGTTGGTTAGGTAATTCAATTTACCTACTAAAACACCTATAGGCAGTGGGATTTTCAAGTTTCTGTCCAGAGTCTTGATATAATTTTAAGTTAACTGGAAGGGGTGAAACGGCTGTTCTGGTGTTTTGCATTTCGAAATCCTTGATGATTTGTTTTGAGTACTTCTGTTGAGACATCACCACCAACCTTTTTTCAGTTTTAATGGATTCCATTCCAAGGAAATAACTAAGTCTTCCTAAGTCCTTTATTTTAAATTCCTTGTCAAGGTTGGTTTTTAGGTGCTTTATTTCTCTCGTGTCATTTCCTACCACTAATATGTCATCAACATATATACCTAGCAAGGTTATTCTGTTGTTGCTGTTTTTTATGAATAGGAAATGATCGTTTTGAGAGTGGTTGAAACCTAGATTTTTCAGAAACTTTGTAAGCCTCTCATACCATTATCGAGAGGCTTGCTTCAATCCATAAATGGACTTGTGAAGCTTGCAAACCTTGTTTGTTCCATGTACCTTAAGACCCTCGGGAATGGTCATATACACATCCTCATGGAGATTGCCATGAAGGAATGCGTTATTGACATCAAGTTGGTCTAGAACCCATCCTTTTTTATGGCCACTATGATTATGCTCTTAATGTTATGTGCTTAACCACAGGGGAAAAGGTTTCTTCATAATCTAGGCTATGTTTCTGTGTGAAACCCCAACCATTAACCTAGCCTTAAATCTCTCCTAGGCTGCCATCAGCCTTGAGTTTAGTTTTGTAAACCCATTTACAACTGATTGGTTTCTTTCCCTTAGGAAGATCAACTATAGACCCAGCTTTTTGTTCTTAGGGCTTCAAATTCATCATTCATAGCTTTTATCCACCTAGGATACTTGCTAGCATCTTTGTAGTTTGTAGGTTCATCTAGACTGTTCAGTTGATCAAGGAAATTTTTGGTGTTTTGATGGAGAGAGCAGGAGAAGATGGTTTGTTTTGGTGTACATTCGGTCAGACTTTTGAAAACATAATAATTGGAATTGTTTGGATTTCCTTGGTAATCTATCAGCTAAAATGGTTGAGAAGAGATCCTTATTTTGTGGAGTGGATAAACAGTAGTCATCAAATCTAGAGGGGCTATGGTTTCTAGTGGATCTTCAAAGGGGTATTTCTGTATTGGGTTGGAGATCAGAATCTAGGGCTTGGTTCTCGATGGCTGTGTGATCATTTTCAGAGCTTTCTTCAACCGTTTCAGTGTTTTCAATGATGGCAATGTCATTATCTATACAATCAATAGGAATAGGAGATGGAAAATCATCCATTTCTGATCTATTCTCACTTTGTCCTTACATATTTCTCTCCACTCTATGTCTTAAGAGGATAAATATGTTCAAACAGAGTGATGTCACGACTAATTTGATTGTTTTTCTTCTAGAGACAGAACTTTATCCCCCTTTGTGTTCTTGCAGTTACCAAGGTAGATGCAAGGAGGAGATCTAGAGTCAAGTTTACGTCTGTTTGTTTTTATATTAGTTACATAACAGAGGCATCCAAAGTTCTTCAGCTCACTATAGTTGGGTTTGAAATTGGATAGTCTTTCAAAAGGTGTTAGGTTATAAATAACTTTGCTGGGGATTCTGTTGATGATGTATGCAGCTTGTTCAACACAGTATCCCCAGAAACTCTTATCTAACCCTGACTGGAAAAGGAGGGCTCTTGCCACTTCCATTAAATGTCCCTGTTTTCTTTCAACAATCTCGTTTTGTTGTGGGGTATAGGGACAACTAGTTTGATGAATAATGCCTCTTTTTGTAAAAAAATTTATTCCTTCTTGTGACTTGCCCAACTCTTTAGGATTGTCACTTCTGACAATTTTTATTTTCTTGTTCATTTGGTTTTCAATGAGAATAATAAAGTTTTTAATTTGTTGGATTTCTCAGACTTTTGTTTTAATAATCTAACCCAGGTTCCCCTTGTGTAATCATCAATGATAGTAAGAAAGTATTTGTGCCCCCTCTGTTTGTGATCTCATTGGACCACAAATGTCTATGTGTATCATCTCAAAAGGTTGAGATGTTCTTATACAAGACTGAGGGAACTTGGCTCTTTTGCTCTTAGCCTTAAAACAGACAGTGCAAGGGAAAAGATTCAAACTAGCATTGGACAGTTTCTGTGTATGAAAGAAAGGGATTTTGTACATTTTGTTTAGGAGAATGTGGCCTAATCTTCTATGCCACAAGAGTATTCTCTTGTCTTCTCAGTTTCAGTACAAGAATTAATGCACATAATAGAGGTGTTTCTCTTCCTAGTAATGAAATCTTTCAGAACATGCATGTCAAGGAAGTAAAGACCAACTATCTGTTTTCCAAATTTTTTAAGCAGAAGTGTTTCAGAATCCTGCAAGAAAACAAAATTTGCACTAAATACTATTTCTGTTTTCAAGTTATCTATCAGCCTACTCATGGAGACCAAATTGAATTTAAAAAGAGGGTACATACATGATTCCTTCTAGACACTTAATGCCATTCAGAACGAAATTTACCATTCTATGGACTGATTTCTTATGACCATTAGGTAATGTAATTTCCCTAGTTGTGTCTAGGGTTTTCTGATCAGACAATAAGGATTCATTACCACTAACATGCTCACTGGCACCAGGGTCAAGGATCCATGACGTTTTCAGTTTATCTAGTACAGAAACAACATTATTCATTAAGCATGGTGATAAGTTAACGCTGGTTTTAGGCATACCTGAGAACTCACCGAAGTCATGTTGGTGATTGTTGCCCCTCTGCGTTGTTGAAGGTAGTTGACAAGATCTTCCAGTTGATCCGTGCTAAAACCTCGAACTGGGCATTGAGAAGTGGTCTGGCCTTTTGTTGCGGTCTCAGTCTTTCTTCTCTCTTCTTCAACGACAGATCCCACGCGTCCTTCTTGGGTTATTTTACCTCATCGCCTGGGAAACCTACCAACCACCAACAATCTCCCTTGGAATGGCCAATTTTCCCACAGTTTGTGCACTTAGGACCATCCTTCTTTCTGGAATTGACAGTTTTATTCGCGTTCTTCTTTGCGCCAATTCTAGGGTTTACGCCTGTGAAGCTTTGTTGGGTTTGTAGGAGGTGAAAATCTGACCATTTTCTTTGGAGAAGAGGGTTACTGATTGTTCTTCAAGGTCCTTAGAATCTGGGGTAAGTCGCTGATGTTCTTCATGAATGATAAGAGAGAAGGCCTCATCAAGTGTCGAACTCTCTTTCATTGCAAGGATCTAGCCCCTGAGATGCACGTAACTCTTGTCTAAACCCATCAAGAAAGATATTAATTGCTCTTGCTCTTTGCGTTTTCTCTGTATTTCTTATTCTTTGCAAGAACTACAGTAGGCGCAGGGTTCGAAAGGTACAACGAGATCGTGTTCTGCCCAGACTTCCTTCAGTCTCATGAAGTAGTCTGTGACTGAGTCATTCCCCTGCTTCAGGTTTGCCATTTGTGTCTTTATATTGTGAATAGTGGTTAGGTTTTGCTTCTCAAATCTCTTACATAACCATCCCCAAGCTTCCTCAGGATCCTCGGAGTACATTATACTACGACCGATGTTTGGTGCTACCGAAGATACGATCCAGGAGTAGACCGGAGAGTTTGCCCTCTCCCATGCCGCCAGACGCGCAGATTCTTGTTCGTTTGGGTGTTTGATGGTCCCGTCAACAAACCCCAGCTTATTCTTTGCCCGTAGAGCGTGTCGCATCTGCCATTTCCAGCCCTGGAAGCGCTCTCTTGTGAATTTCGCCGTCAAGGGCGGCCTGGTTGTTCGGTGGCATGGACGTATAGCGGATCGCTCTGGTCGATTGCAGTGGAGTTAGTTCCCATCTTTTCTTTGTTGCGCGAATCCGTTTCTGGTGTTACTTCCTTACTCAACTTTGTGGGAAAGCAGTCCCAAGCTCTAATACCATGTCGATTTTAAGGTATAGGAAGAAGAAACAAGAAATGCATACTATATTGATTCTTGAGAATTGAGAGCGAGAGAGTTTTTACAGACAGAGAGCGAGAGATCTGTCGAGTCTCACAAATACAAAAGGAAGAAGAGAATGAATATCAGAGAGCAAACCCTAGCCTATATCAGACCGGGCTACTTAGGTTGATAGTTAGTAGACCGGTTCTGATAGTTACAAAGTTGACCCTAGTTACAAACTATGACTACATTACAAGAGTATTTAGAAAATATACACCCTGGACATTACATGAATATCCTAAGATACATACTAATGCTAATAATCGTGAGCTTCATGTGACCTCTAATTTTTCTAATGTTCGAACTAGAATCAAATGAAGTAGGAGGATTGAAGTGGTTTTGTTTCTCATCTGTGAGGTATTTATTGGTTTGTTACGAGTTATGTCCTGCACGAGGCAACCGGATCAATGAAGTGGGAAGATTGAAGTGGTTTACTAAGATGTTTCATTTTTACAGTAATTATCTGGTCTATCTTACTTACTTCTGGATTTGATCATTTTATTGACTTTGATTTAAAAGTTACTATAGGTTCGCTTCATTGATTTATTAATGTGCGTGTTTTCTTGCTTTGTTTTGTATATTAAAACATTTTAATCATTATATTTACTGGTATCCCCAATTTTAGCTTTATTATATTACTTTTGGAGTGTATTGTTGAAGAAAAATAACACCAGCAACCATTTCTAGAAGATATAGGCATAGAGGGAGGCACCGTCCATTACTGTTGCAGTTTCACCATTGTTGATTTTTGAAGCAACCAAATCTATCTCTTAGTTGCTGTAGTAGATTTCAGTATGTAGTAGTTAGCCCCTTATTTTGACTACGTAGTAATTGCTGATGAAGAAGCTCTCTATAAATAGGCTTGTACTTCAATGAATAAAATCATCCCTTGCCAAATCCAAAACACTTACCTTCAATTGAGAGCTTTTGGTTACCAAACTTCAACAACTCATGGTATCAGAGCCAGATACATCTTTCACAGCCAACAACACAAATACCTTACGTTAGTTTCATCTATTAAAGTCAGTTTGCCTAATGTATCAAAAACCAACACCGAAACTACTTTCAGTCTCTGTTGTAGCCCATGATTCCATTTCCTGTTGAAGAGAAGAGTACTTCATATTTGCAGATATGCAACTCTGTTAGTTTAGAGCTCTCAAACCTTGTTGGGAAATATGGAAAGAGAGAGAAGAATAGGAAGAAGAGAGTATAGGAGGGAGATGGGTGACGCAGGAAAATTAGTGAATTGAAGTTGTGCCACCGACTTCGTCACGTCAATCATGGAAGATAAAATAAAAAAAAAGAAAATGAGAGCCTGTATGAGTGACGAATAAAAAAAAGAATGGAAAATAGAGTATTGGGGCAGGCGAGGCGTGAATTCACAAGTGTTATCGGTTAATTAATATTGTTGTTTGAGTGTGCAAAAATAGAGTGGTAAAAAGAAAAAAAAAAGTGGCGTGAAGAATTAAAAAAAAAGGTGCTAGTTTTTTGTTTTAAAAAAAAAGAGTTGTCTATTAAGAGGATTAAAAAAAAGGGTGTGAAAAAATATTTTAGTTATGGCTGATTTTCAAGTTGTCGGTGGAATTAAAAAGCTTAACAACAACAATTATAACTCTTGGTCTACTTGCATAATGTCATATTTACAAGGACAAGATTTAAGGGAGGTTGTTAGTGGCACCAAAGTAACCGCCAACGGGAGAAGACGCACTGCGGAAATGGAAGATTAAAAGCGGGCAAAGCCATGTTTACCCTTAAGACGACTGTTGAAGAAGAAATTCTCGAGCACATTCGAGATGCAAAGACTCCCAAAGATGCTTGAGATACGTTCATGGAGTTATTCTCGAAAAAGAATGACACGAAGTTGCAACTCCTAGAGAGTGAGCTATTATCAATTGCACAACGTGACATGACGATTGCGCAATACTTCATAAAGTAAAGTCTTTGTGTCTAGAAATTTCTGAGTTGGATCTGGAAGCTCGAATCGGCGATACCAGGATGAAACGAATAATTATCCATGGGTTGAAACCGGAATTCAGAAGCTTTATTGCTGCTATACAAGGATGGCAAAATCAACCATCGCTTGTGGAATTCGAAATTTGCTCGTCGGTCAAGAAGCATTGGCCAAGCAAATGGGAGGAGCCTCAGTTGAAGAAAGAAGAAGAGGCACTCTACGCCAAGAAAGAGAAGTGGAGTTCCAAGAAGCATGGTGATGGTGGATCCAAGAGGAACGGTGACAAAGGGATGAGTCATCCAGGCTCAGGGAGCAGTCGATGGAAGAAGCGTGGCAATAATCAAAAGTTTGAAGGGATGTGTTTATAATTGTGACAAGGTAGGTCACATGGCGAAAGATTTGCTGGGCCAAGAAGAAGGGTGTGGAGAGCAACACAAACGTTACTTCGAAAGTGAAGATGAAAAATGGGATATGGAGGCCACTTTGCAGTAGATGAAGAAGAACTAGCTCTCTTGGCAACAACACCAAATCAAATCGACTATGACAATGATTGGATTGTTGACTCCGTTGCTCGAATCATATGACGGGTAACAAAGAGAAGTTAGAGAGCCTATAAACTACAAGGGAAGTCGAGTTTTTGTGGTGATAGCCAACAACTCAAAATTACCGATAACTCACATCGGGAATACTGTAGTGTCCCCTCAATCCGGTGATGCTGAGATGATACTTCAAAACGTCTATCATGTTCCTGGCATGAAGAAAAATCTCCTTTCAGTATCACAATTAACATCGGCAGGTCACTTTGTCCTGTTCGGACCAGATGATGTGAAGGTATATCGAAACTTTGAGGTGGTTGAAAAGCCCATCATGAAAGGGCAGAAGGTAGAGTCGATCTATGTGATGTCAGCAGAGGCTGCATACATAGACAAGACAAGACAAAACGAGACAGCAGATTTGTGGCACATGCGGTTAGGCCATGTCAGCTACTCCAAGTTAGACGTGATGATGAAGAGGTCGATGTTGAAAGGGATTCCCCAGCTCGAGGTAAAGACCGATACGGTATGTGCTGGTTGTCAGTATGGAAAAGCACACCAACTACCGTACAAAGAATCCAGCTACAAAGCAAGAAGCCACTGGAGTTGGTTCACTCTGACATGTTTGGTCCGGTTAAGCAAACTTCAATTGGTGGGATGAAGTATATGGTGACCTTCATTGATGATTTCTCAAGGTATGTGTGGATATACTTCATGAAAGAAAAGTCTCAAGTATTTGAAAAGTTCAAAGAGTTCAAAAAGATAGTGGAGTCAAAGGTTGGTAAACGGATTCATTGTCTACGAACTGATAATGGAGGAGAGTACACCTCACAGGAGTACTTAAGCTTTATGAAGGACTGCAAAATACAACACCAGTTTACTTGTCCAAACACTCCACAACAAAACTGTGTAGCAGAAAGAAAGAACAGGCACCTAGCGGAGATATGTCGAAGTATGATCCATGCGAAGAATGTTCTGGGAAGGTTTTGGGTAGAGGCGATGAATACTGCAGCCTTTGTGATCAACAGGCTTCCTCAACAAAGGTTAGACTTTTTATCACCATTTGGAAAGTTGTGGAAGATAAAACCCGCAATCGGTCATCTTCGAGTGTTCGGATGTGTATGCTATGTATTTGTACCTGATCACTTGCGTAGCAAGATGGAAAATAAGGCCATCAGGTGTATCTTTATAGGATACGACAGCCAGTGGAAAGGATGGAGGTGTTGTGATCCATCAACCGGGAAGTGCTACACATCTCGAAATGTGGTGTTTGATGAGTCTTCTTCGTGGTGGTCCTCAGATAGTGAAGTGGTACCTAGAGATGAGTTTCAAGATCCACCAAAGACAGATGAACTTGAAGACGGTGGTACTGAAGAAGGCTTAGATCAAAACCCTTGGAGAACTGGCATTCACCAAACGCTAAATGAAGAAGGTGATTCTGAAGGAGTCACATCACCCAGAATATCAAGTAGGATCAAGAAGCCAAATTCCAAGTATGTAAACACAGCCATTGCTGAAGACGTAGATGTGAAAGAACCAGAGACGTTTGAGGAAGCATCCAAAGATCCAGAGTGGATCAAAGCAATGAAAGATGAATTGGTTGCACTAGAGCACAATCAGACATGGGAGCCAGTACCCAAACCAAGAGAGGTGAAGCCGATCTCTTGTAAGTGGGTGTACAAGCTAAAGCGTAACACAGATGGGTCAATCGAAAGGTACAAGGCTCCTCTAGTAGCTCGTGGATTTTCTTAACAATATGGATTGGACTATGATGAGACAATTAGTCCAGTTGCAAAACTTACTACAGTGAGAGTTCTACTAGCACTAGCAGCCAGTAAAAATTGGAACCTATGGCAAATGGATGTGAAGAATGCCTTCTTGCATGGAGAGTTAGATCGAGCAATCTATATGAACCAACCAACAGGATTTCAGAGCCATGATCATCCTGAGTATGTGTGCAAACTTAGGAAGGCGCTTTACGGCCTAAAGCAAGCACCAAGGACGTGGTATGGTAAGATTATTGAATTTCTTACTCACAATGGTTATTCGATGACGTCTGCAGATTCTAGCTTGTTTGTCAAAGCTAAAGAAGGGAAACTAGCTATTGTGCTAGTTTATGTGGATGATTTGATCATCACTGGTGACGATGAAGAAGAAGTTTCTCAAACTAGAGAAAATCTGTCAGTTCATTTTCAGATGAAAGAACTTGGACAGCTGAAGCACTTTCTTGGTCTCAAGATTGATCACACCAAAAGAGGAATTTGTCTTCATCAACTGAAGTATTCCAAAGATTTACTGAAAAAGTTTGGAATGCTCAACTGCAAGCCGATATCAACACCTATAGAGCCTAATGCTAGAATGTGTGTTCATGAAGGAAAAGATTTGGAAGATGCAATGATGTATCGACAGTGAAATACCCTTAATTTAACACATTATTTCAGATATCAGCTCAATTTCTTCTTTCCTTTTCTACAAATGAATTTCATTAAGTTAATTTAATACAAAGCATATTATTTTAAAAGAGTTAGGACTATGGTTATTATTCTAAAGAGATATATTATACAAATCTATTTTATGCAAAAAAAGAGGATTTTAAAAATAATATTTTAAATTGATCATACAATTGTAACTAGTTGTTTTAACTTATTTATTTTGTCGTTATAATTTTCTGATCGTTTTGATATGTTATATAACAACACTGGAGCTCATAATTTACATTTTAAATAATTAGACTCATGATTTATTTGAATTATATATATATATTATTAATTTTTTTATAAGCTCTCTAGAATCCTCCGTATGTACTTTTATAAACTTCTCTAAACTTAAGATGAAATCAAACCTCTCTCATTAGCGTTTTCCCTAAACCCTTAAATTCTAGCCTTCTGGTTTTTTTCACTTCTTCATTGACGAGCGGCGCCGAATACTTGCAATCGTATGAACAAGGTCAAATTTCATCTCTTTTACAGTACTCCCGTAAATCCCCTTCACTTTAGTAGGTATGTGGCTCTAATTACAACTTTACATCTCTTTTACTGTACTCATTAAATATTTTAAACACTCCTTGTTTGTTAATCCAAGGTCAACATGGTTTCGACAACTGTACGCGACAAATGAATACAGGAATCAAGTTACAATTCATAAATTTCTTGTTAAAATATTGATTCAACTTACAACACTTCATTCGTGAGTGTGGTTATATTTTAATAATTTACTAACGTGGTGGTTTCCGGCAACTTTGTTTCAAATCTAGTTTTCAACCGAACATAATAATTTATTTGTATGTTCTTGAAAAGCTTAGTACGTCTTCTTGATTTTTCTAATCTATACATAGTTATAGCTTATACCTATATACACCATTATAATCGTATCTACGCAGGGAAAAAAATATATTTGTATACATCTTAGCTTCTCTATATTACTTATATAATATATATATATATTTGGATATCAGTAGTTTTCGTCGGCTCGTGTGTACATAAATACATTGTACTACCTTATTTGATTCTTACTATTTACTACTGATTAGGATGAGTTAAATTTAAGTTTCACAGTAATTTTCCTTATTTACCGACTTGACTTATTTTGTCTGAGAAAACGTTTCATAAAGTTGTATGGGGATACAGTGCGAGTGTGCAATTTATTGAGCAAGTGGTTAAGAGATTTGTCTTAATACGGAATGAGCATTTTATTTAGCTGATAAGCATCATATTAATTAAATTGCTAGATTCCGAGTACTTCGAGGACGTGCTAGCTGACTGATTATGGTTAATTGTTGCTGATTGTCTGCGTAGTCAGGAGTTTAAGGTAAACCTTGTGTTCACCTAATTTACTTTGTGATCATGTTATGGTATTTTGATGTTGATTGTATTGGTTGTGAATGTGTAAACAGTGTTTATAATGTTGATATTATACTGATGATATGAAATATTTGTGATGGTTGAGAATTTTGGAATTGGCTATTATATTCTGAATTTGATGGGAGGTTGATATTGGAATTGGGAAGGCCTTTGGCTAATTTATATATTTTTGGCGCTGTTGAGTCTCAGACCGCAGCTAAGCTCTATGATCTACTCTATTAGTCGGTAAAACTTTTGGGGGGTGTGCACACCTAAGGACTTAGAGTGAGGGTGAACTGGATCGGTCCCAACTCTGTTGTGGTACCAGTTATTGGAATTTATGATTTGTGGAACTTTGGTGACCCATCATCCCAGAATTGGATTGTGTTATTGTTGGTTGGTGATTGAAATTATTCTTAATGCTATTGTTTGATTTGTTATGTGGCTATGGATGTTTATTGTACTCAAATGAGTTTTCAAAATGTATTTGACAAGGTGTTGCAGGGTTTACTCAGTTTCTCTGATTTGCGCGGTCCTTTCTTGTGTGTTGTTATGTTTTCTGACCGTATGTATGGATGATTGAGTTGCTGGGATTAGAGGGCGCATAAAAACTAGTATTTTAATCATTTGGATCAGGAACATTTGAGGAGATTTTAATGTTTTAACTTACACTTGGGATTTATTAATTTTGTTGACGTTAAGTTTATATTGTCAGCTATAGTTTTCTAAGCCTTAGCACTCATAGGATGAGTGTGGTGATAGCACCTCAGTTAGGTTTTATTTATTTATTTATGTTCCTGCTGCGAACTATTAGTCATATGGCTAATAAATCACGTTTATAATAATTGTTAGAAACCGGGATGTTACAAGTGGTATCAGAGCTCAAGACTGGGAATTAGTATAAGAACGGTTTAGTTTGGAATAAATGAGTTAGGTTTAAAATTTTGATAAGCCAGTTTTTGGGGAATTGGGAATTTTGTTTACTTTTATGCTTCTGACTTGGTGATTGCTTATTGATTGCATCGTTGATTACTTAATGGGATGATAAGATATTATGAATTATGCTATTGTTTAAAATATTGAATGAATTAATGTCCTTTGAGACCTAGACTTTTGGTGATTATTTGTGGATTATGAATTTGTTAAATATTATAGAGTTAAGTATCTACATGTATATCTCCTTTTTGGAATATTTTTGGGACAATAGTTAATTACACTAATATAGATTAGGGTTAATGGTTGGAAATCCAGACTTAAGGCCTGGAACTTCAAGAATAGATCAAATCGTTCATACATACCAGACGAGGCAAAGGGCTAGGCAAATGGCAGGAAATGTAGACTTGAATGAATTACGGCAGCTGGTTGTCAACATTGCTCAGCTAGTTCAAGGACATGCTCAGATTCTGAACCAAAACCAGGGAGCCCATGTTAATGATGACTACTCCAAGCGGATCGCCAATATGAAGCCGGATTTCTATTCTGGAGAAGAGGACCTAGTTATTCTTGAAGATTGGATCCGTGACATGGATAAGATCCTCGAGGCGGTGAATTGCCCTGCTTAAAGATGGGTGGGCAGTGTGGTGTATTACCTCAAGAAGGAAGCTGACACGTGGTGGACTACCAATCGAGCCGCCTTCCAAGCTCAACCTAACTTTAACTGGGAAGCACTGAAGTAGCACTTTGAAAGCGTTACACCCTTCACGAGGCATATGACAGAGAAGCTAACTTCGATCGTATTCAGTAGAAGAAAAGAGAAGTTCAGGCTGGAAACAAAAGGAAAGTTGAAGGGATTATGATAGAAGAGGACTCTTTCATAACCAGGACCAAGATAAGAGGCCTCGTTCCAACTATGATGAACGGCCAAAGTCTGGAGGAAATCAAAATCAGGCTTCAGGGAACCAAGGAAGAAGGCATTACCATTGCAGGACATGCGGTCGAGATCACCCAGGGACAGACTGCAATGGAAATAGGGTCAAATGTTATACTTGTGGCAAGAAGGGCCACAGATCATATGAGTGCTACAAAAATACTTCAGGTGGAACCCCTCAGAGGCACAATGGAGGCCAAGGTGGACATGATGTGAGTAGGAACAATCAGAACTACCAAAATCAAAGTGGAAATCAGAACAACTCTGGAGGAGCTACCCAGAACAACAATAAGCAGAATATTGGTGTGGGAGGCAACAGCAACAACCACAACAATAATGGCAACAACAACTACCGTAATCCGGGGAGGATTAATGTGATGAGTCGAGCTGAGGCTGAAGCTGGGGACAATGTAATCACTGGTACTTTCCTTGTCCAGAACACTCCTGCTTTTGTCCTGTTTGATACAGATGCTTCCTATTCTTTTATAGCATCCTTTTTTATGAATAAATTGAATTTGGTAGCGAATGCCCCTATATCTGTTGATGTATCTATTCCGTCCGGGGAGGTGATTCAATGTTCTAATTTATTGGAGGGAGTAAGGGTAAATGTAAAAGGGGTAGATCTAGTTGCTGATTGGTTCAGTTGTTTGACCACAAAGATTTTGATGTAATTCTTGGGATGGATTGGTTAAGTAAGCATAAGGGAAGGGTGGACTGTTTTGAGAAGAAGGTCATCCTCAAAGGACCTTCAGGGCAAAGAATATCTTACAGAGGGGTAGAGAGTAAACCAGGGGTGAAGATTGTTTTGGCCATGAGCATCTTAGGCAAGATCAGGAAAAGTCATCAAGCATACCTCTGTTATGTCCAAGACTTAAATGTGGAGGCAGAGAAAATCTCCAAGATCCGAGTGGTGAACGAGTTCCCTGATGTTTTCCCTGAAGAGATCCTTGGCATGCCGCCTAACAGAGAAGTGGAGTTCAATATTGATCTAGTGCCTGACACCAGACCGATTTCGAAAGCGCCGTACAGGATGGCACCAACTGAGATGAAGGAGTTGAAAGTTCAGCTTGAAGAGCTGTTAGATAAAGGGTACATCCGTCCAAGTGTGTCACCTTGGGGAGCACCAGTCTTATTTGTTAAAAAGAATGATGGAGGATTAAGGTTGTGCATCGATTACCGAGAGCTCAACCAAGTCACCTTGAAAAACAAATACCCTTTACCAGAATTGATGACCTATTCGACCAGCTGCAAGGTGCGGGGGTATTTTCTAAGATTGATTTGAGGGGTCTGGATATCACCAGTTGAAGATTGCTGAGAAGGATATTCCAAAGACCGCATTTAGGACGAGGTATGGGCACTATGAATTCACTGTAATGCCATTTGGTTTAACTAACGCCCCGGCAGTGTTTATGGATTTAACGAACAGGATTTTTGGGCCCTACCTTGATCAGTTCGTGGTAGTATTTATGATGATATACTTATATATTCTAAGAGTTTAGAGGAACATGAAAATCATCTGAGGTAGGTATTGCAGACACTGCGAGACAATCAGTTATATACCAAATTATCAAAGTGTGAATTTTGGTTGGAGAAAGTCGCATTCCTGGGGCACATTATCACAAGTGCTGGCATCTCTGTAGACCCGGCTAAGGTGCAAGCAGTAAGAGATTGGCATAGACCGAATGTGACTGAGATTAGAAGTTTTCTGGGGCTGACAGGGTATTACAGAAGATTTTTAAAGACTTCTCGAAGATCGCTAGGCCTCTCACCAATCTTATGAGGAAGTCAGTGAAGTTCCTGTGGGATAAAGATTGTGAAAAATCTTTTCAGATTCTGAAGGAGAGGTTGACTACACTCCAGTGTTGACCTTACCATCAGGGACTGAAGGCTTTGTAGTTTATAGCGACGCTTCAAAGTATGGCCTAGGGTGTGTGCTGATGCAACATGGTATGGTGATCGCAACGCATCAAGACAGTTGAAGGAATATGAAACCAGGTATCCGACGCATGACTTGGAGCTAGCAGCGGTCTTTTTGCCCAAAAATTCTTGAGACATTATCTTTATGGCACTTCATGCAAGATTTTTACTGATCATAAGAGCTTGAAATACATTTTCACTCAGAAAGAGTTGAATATGAGACAAAGAAGGTGACTAGAGCTTATTAAAGACTATGATCTGGAAATTCTTTACTACGATGGTAAAGCCAATGTTGTAGCGGATGCGTTGAGCAGGAAGAGGACACATACTATGAATTCTATGTGGGTCCTCAGTAGGAAGTTGTGGAATGAGTTTGAAAAGATGAATTTGGAGGTGGTGGAGCCTGGTGGAGTTGATAGAGAGATTAAATTGTTCAACATGACTATCACCTCAGATGTTTATGTTGAGATTATTAAAGGGCAACCTAGAGATGTGAAGCTTGAGAGAATCCGTGAGAAGATAAAGGAAGGTAAAGCTACTGATTTTGCAATTCATGATGATGGGAGTATAAGGTACCAAGGCAGGTGGTGTGTACCACAGAAATGCAGAGAGGTAAAAGAGAAGTTGATGCAAGAAGCGCATAATACTCCATATTCAGTACATCCGGGTGGTGATAAGTTGTACAAAGATCTCAAGAATCACTTTTGGTGGCCGAAATGAAGAAGGAAGTTGCTGAATTTGTATCTAGATGTTTGACTTGCCAGAAAGTGAAGTTGAACACAAGCGAATGGGAGGTCTAGTACAACCATTGGAAGTGCCCAAGTGGAAGTGGGATTCTATCTCGATGGACTTTGTTGTTGGACTTCCCTTGACGAAGAGTGGGATGAATCAAATATGGGTGATTGTTGATAGACTCACAAAACTGCCAGGTTTATACCGATGAAGGATGCTTGGCCAATGCAGCAGTTGGTGGATGCCTACATCAAAAATGTGGTAAGGTATCATGGGGTCCCGACGACAATAATCTCAGACAGAGACTCAAGATTCCTTTCTCGATTCTGGAGTCAGTTCCAAAAGGCAATGGGATCTAAGTTAAATATTAGTACTACTTTCCACCCAACTACAGATGGGCAAACTGAGAGAACTATTCAGACCCTGGAAGATATGCTTCGAGCATGTGTCATGGACTTCCAAGGTCCTTGGGTTGATAAGCTACCCTTGATAAAGTTCTCATACAATAATAGTTATCATACTAGCATCAAAATGGCCCCATATGAGGCTCTTTATGGAAGGAAGTGTAGAACCCCACTTTGCTGGAGTGACATCAGTGAAACTGTGGTGCTTGGACCACAATTGATTGAGGAGACTATGATTCAAGTCCGAATAATACAAGACCGAATGAAAGCTGCCTAGGACAGACAAAAGTCTTATGCGGACTTGAAAAGGAGACCAATTGAATTTGAGGTGGGACAAAAGGTGTTCTTGAAGGTATCACCCACCAAAGGAGTCACAAGATTTGGGAAGAAGGGAAAATTAAGTCAGAAGTTTATAGGGCCATATGAAGTTCTAGAGCGAGTAGGAAATGTTGCTTATAGACTTGCGTTGCCCATGGAGTTGGAGAAAGTACATGACGTTTTCCATGTTTCTCAACTTAAAAAGTATATTCCAGATCCATCTCATATTCTACAACCGGAGGTGGTGGAGTTAGATCAAAATCTCTCGTACGAGGAGTACCCCATCAGGATTCTTGATACCAAGACGAGGGATACGAGATCAAAGACCACTCAAATGGTCAAGGTACTATGGTCCAATCATGGAACCGAAGAAGCCACCAGGGAAGTGGAGGATGAGATGAAAAAGAAATACCCTCATCTGTTTGATAAGGTACATATTTAAGTTACGAGGTCGTAACTTTCTTTAACGGTGATGGAATGAAATAGCAAAAATAGTGAGTAATAAGGATTTAATGTGAGTGTTTTGGTTTTAGTTATTGGGATAAGCATAAGCTTCGAGATCGAAGCTTTCTTTTAAGGGGGGAAAGAGTGAAATACCCTTAATTTAACACATTATTTCAGATATCAGCTCAATTTCTTCTTTCCTTTTCTCCAAACGAATTCATTAAGTTAATTTAATACAAAGCATATTATTTTAAAAGAGTTAGGACTATGGTTATTATTCTAAAGAGATATATTATACAAATCTATTTTATGCAAAAAAAGAGGATTTTCAAAATAATATTTTAAATTGATCATACAATTGTAACTAGTTGTTTTAACTTATTTATTTTATCGTTATAATTCTTATCGTTTTGATATGTTATATAACAACACTGGAGCTCATATCGTATTTTTACATATATATTTACATTTTAAATAATTAGACTCATGATTTATTTGAATTATATATATTATTAATTTTATAGGCTCTCTAGAATCCTCCGTACATACTTTTATAAACTTCTCTAAACTTAAGATGAAATCAGAACCTCTCTCATTAGCATTTTCCCTAAACCCTTAAATTCTAGCCTTCTGGTTTTTTTTCTCTTCTTCATTGACGAGCGCCGCCGAATACTTGCAATCGTATGAACAAGGTCAAATTTCATCTCTTTTACAGTACTCCCGTAAATCCCCTTCACTTTCAGTAGGTATGTGGCTCTAATTACAACTTTTCATCTCTTTTACTGTACTCATTAAATATTTTAAACAAGTCCTTGTTTGTTAATCCAAGGTCAACATGGTTTCAACAACTGTACGCGGCAAATGAATACAGGAATCAAGTTACAATTCATAAATTTCTTGTTAAAATATTGATTCAACTTACAACACTTCATTCGTGAGTGTGGTTATATTTTAATAATTTACTAACGTGGTGGTTTCCGGCAACTTTGTTTCAAATCTAGTTTTCAACCGAAAAATAATTTATTTGTATGTTCTTGAAAAGCTTAGTACGTCTTCTTGATTTTTCTAATCTATACATAGTTATAGCTTATACCTATATACACCATTATAATCGTATCTACGCAGGGAAAAAAATATATTTGTATACATCTTAGCTTCTCCTATTATTATATATATATATATATATATTTTGGATATCGGTAGTTTTCGTCGGCTCGTGTGTACATAAATACATTGTACTACCTTATTTGATTCTTGCTATTTACTACTGATTAGGATGAGTTAAATTTAAGTTTCACAGTAATTTTCCTTATTTACCGACTTGACTTATTTTGTCTGAGAAAACGTTTCATAAAGTTGTATGGGGATACAGTGCGAGTGTGCAATTTATTGAGCAAGTGGTTAAGAGATTTGTCTTAATACGGAATGAGCATTTTATTTAGCTGATAAGCATCATTATTAATTAAATTGCTAGATTCCGAGTACTTCGAGGACGTGCTAGCTGACTGATTATGGTAATTGTTGCTGATTGTCTGCGTAGTCAGGAGTTTAAGGTAAACCTTGTGTTCACCTAATTTACTTTGTGATCATGTTATGGTATTTTGATGTTGATTGTATTGGTTGTGAATGTGTAAAAAGTGTTTATAATGTTGATATTATACTGATGATATGAAATATTTGTGATGGTTGAGAATTTTGGAATTGGCTATTATATTCTGGATTTGATGGGAGGTTGATATTGGAATTGGGAAGGCCTTTGGCTAATTTATATATTTTTGGCGCTGTTGAGTCTCAGACCGCAGCTAAGCTCTATGATCTACTCCATTAGTCGGTAAAACTTTTGGGGGGTGTGCACACCTAAGGACTTAGAGTGAGGGTGAACTGGATCGGTTCCAACTCTGTTGTGGTACCAATTATTGGAATTTATGATTTGTGGAACTTTGGTGACTCCCATCATCCCAGAATTGGATTGTGTTATTGTTGGTTGGTGATTGAAATTATTCTTAATGCTATTGTTTGATTTGTTATGTGGCTATGGATGTTTATTGTACTCAAATGAGTTTTCAAAATGTATTTGACAAGGTGTTGCAGGGTTTACTCAGTTTCTCTGATTTGCGCGGTCCTTTCTTGTGTGTTGTTATGTTTCTGACCGTAGTATGGATGATTGAGTTGCTGGGATTAGAGGGCGCATACAATAGTATTTTAATCATTTGGATCAGGAACATTTGAGGAGATTTTAATGTTTTAACTTACACTTGGGATTATTAATTTTGTTGACGTTAAGTTTATATTGTCAGCTATAGTTTCTAAGCCTTAGCACTCATAGGATGAGTGTGGCGATAGCACCTCAGTTAGGTTTTATTTATTTATTTATGTTTCCGCTGCGAACTATTAGTCATATGGCTAATAAATCACGTTTATAATAATAATTGTTAGAAACCGGGATGTTACAAGTGGTATCAGAGCTCGAGACTGGGAATTAGTATAAGAACGGTTTAGTTTGGAATAAATGAGTTAGGTTTTAAAATTTGATAAGCCCTTTTTGGGGAATTGGGAATTTTTTTACTTTCATGCTTCTGACTTGGTGATTGCTTATTGATTGCATCGTTGATTACTTAATGGGATGATAAGATATTATGAATTATGCTATTGTTTAAAATATTAAATGAATTAATGTCCTTTAAGACCTAGACTTTTGGTGATTATTTGTGGATTATGAATTTGTTAAATATTATAGAGTTAAGTATCTACATGTATATCTCCTTTTTGGAATATTTTTGGGACAATAGTTAATTACACTAATATAGATTAGGGTTAATGGTTGGAAATCCAGACTTAAGGCCTGGAACTTCAAGAATAGATCAAATCGTCATACATACCAGAGGAGGCAAAGGGCTAGGCAAATGGCAGGAAATGTAGACTTGAATGAATTACGACAGCTGGCTGTCAACATTGCTCAGCTAGTTCAAGGACATGCTCAGATTCTGAACCAAAACCAGGGAGCCCATGTTAATGATGACTACTCCAAGCGGATCGCCAATATGAAGCCGGACTTCTATTCTGGAGAAGAGGACCCAGTTATTCTTGAAGATTAGATCTGTGACATGGATAAGATCCTCGAGGCGGTGAATTGCCCTGCTGAAAGAAGGGTGGGCAGTGTGGTGTATTACCTCAGAAGGAAGCTGACACGTGGTGGACTACCAATCGAGCCGCCTTCCAAGCTCAACCTAACTTTGACTGGGAAGCACTGAAGGTAGCACTTCAAAAGCGTTTCTATCCGGAGCATGTGAGGATACGAAGATGCCAGGAATTTCAGGAGTTGAAGCAGCTTTCATTGTTAGTTCAAGAATACTACACCAAATTTATGAGTTGGCTAGATTTGCCCCGACACTAGTTCCCGGTGAAGCAGCTAAGATAGAGAAGTTCGTTGGTGGGTTAGCCTTTCGGCTGCAGGAGATTCTCAGTTGCTTCACTTTTTACCACCCTTCACGAGGCATATGACAGAGAAGCTAACTTCGATCGTATTCAGTAGAAGAAGAGAGAAGTTCAGGCTGGAAACAAAAGGAAAGTTGAAGGGAAATTATGATAGAAGAGGACTCTTTCATAACCAGGACCAAGATAAGAGGCCTCGTTCCAACTATGATGAACGGCCAAAGTCTGGAGGAAATCAAAATCAGGCTTCAGGGAACCAAGGAAGAAGGCATTACCATTGCAGGACATGCGGTCGAGATCACCCAGGGACAGA
Source organism: Limonium bicolor (assembly GCA_023374045.1). NCBI lineage: Eukaryota > Viridiplantae > Streptophyta > Magnoliopsida > Caryophyllales > Plumbaginaceae > Limonium > Limonium bicolor. Next base: position 29,482,559 of record CM041783.1, on the reverse strand, counting down.
CTGCAATGGAAATAGGGTCAAATGTTATACTTGTGGCAAGAAGGGCCACAGATCATATGAGTGCTACAAAAAATACTTCAGGTGGAACCCCTAGAGGCACAATGGAGGCCAAGGTGGACATGATGTGAGTAGGAACAATCAGAACTACCAAAATCAAAGTGGAAATCAGAACAATTCTGGAGGAGCTACCCAGAACAACAATAAGCAGAATATTGGTGTGGGAGGCAACAGCAACAACCACAACAATAATGGCAACAACAACTACCGTAATCCGGGGAGGATAATGTGATGAGTCGAGCTGAGGCAGAAGCTGGGGACAATGTAATCACTGGTACTTTCCTTGTCCAGAACACTCCTGCTTTTGTCCTGTTTGATACAGGTGCTTCCTATTCTTTTATAGCATCCTTTTTATGAATAAATTGAATTTGGTAGCGAATGCCCCTATATCTGTTGATGTATCTATTCCGTCCGGGGAGGTGATTCAATGTTCTAATTTATTGGAGGGAGTAAGGGTAAATGTAAAAGGGGTAGATCTAGTTGCTGATTTGTTCAGTTTGACCTCAAAGATGTTGATGTAATTCTTGGGATGGATTGGTTAAGTAAGCATAAGGGAAGGGTGGACTGTTTTGAGAAGAAGGTCATCCTCAAAGGACCTTCAGGGCTAAGAATATCTTATAGAGGGGTAGAGAGTAAACCAGGGGTGAAGATTGTTTTGGCCATGAGCATCTTAGGCAAGATCAGGAAAGTCATCAAGCATACCTCTGTTATGTCCAAGACTTAAATGTGGAGCCAGAGAAAATCTCCAAGATCCGAGTGGTGAACGAGTTCCCTGATGTTTTCCCTGAAGAGATCCTTGGCATGCCGCCTAACAGAGAAGTGGAGTTCAATATTGATCTAGTGCCTGACACCAGACCGATTTCGAAAGCGCCGTACAGGATGGCACCAACTGAGATGAAGGAGTTGAAAGTTCAGCTTGAAGAGCTGTAAGAAAAGGGTACATCCGTCCAAGTGTGTCACCTTGGGGATCACCAGTCTTATTTGTTAAAAAGAATGATGGAGGATTAAGGTTGTGCATCGATTACAGGGGCTCAACCAAGTCACCATGAAAAACAAATACCCTTTGCCCAGAATTGATGACCTATTCGACCAGCTGCAAGGTGCGGGGGTATTTTCTAAGATTGATTTGAGGGGTCTGGATATCACCAGTTGAAGATTACTGAGAAGGATATTCCAAAGATCGCATTTAGGACGAGGTATGGGCACTATGAATTCACTGTAATGCCATTTGGTTTAACTAACGCCCCGGCAGTGTTTATGGATTTAACGAACATGATTTTTGGGCCCTACCTTGATCAGTTCGGGGTAGTATAGTATTTATGATGATATACTTATATATTCTAAGAGTTTGGAGGAACATGAAAATCATCTGAGGTAGGTATTGCAGACACTGCGAGACAATCAGTTATATACCAAATTGTCAAAGTGTGAATTTTGGTTGGAGAAAGTCGCATTCCTGGGCACATGGGAACATTATCACAAGTGCTGGCATCTCTGTAGACCCGGCTAAGGTGTAAGCAGTAAGAGATTGGCCTAGACCGAATGTGACTGAGATTAGAAGTTTTCTAGGGCTGACAGGGTATTACAAAAGATTTTTAAAGACTTCTCGAAGATCGCTAGGCCTCTCACCAATCTTATGAGGAAGTCAGTGAAGTTCCTGTGGGATAAAGATTTGTGAAAAATCTTTTCAGATTCTGAAGGAGAGGTTGACTACAGCTCCAGTGTTGACCTTACCATCAGGGACTGAAGGCTTTGTAGTTTTATAGCGACGCTTCAAAGTATGGCCTAGGGTTGTGTGCTGATGCAACATGGTATGGTGATCGCAACGCATCAAGACAGTTGAAGGAATATGAAACCAGGTATCTGACGCATGACTTGGAGCTAGCAGCGGTCATTTTTGCCCTAAAAATCTTGAGACATTATCTTTATGGCACTTCATGCAAGATTTTTACTGATCATAAGAGCTTGAAATACATTTTCACTCAGAAAGAGTTGAATATGAGACAAAGAAGGTGACTAGAGCTTATTAAGACTATGATCTGGAAATTCTTTACTACGAGGTAAAGCCAATGTTGTAGCGGATGCGTGAGCAGCAGGAAGAGGACACATACTATGAATTCTATGTGGGTCCTCAGTAGGAAGTTGTGGAATGAGTTTGAAAAGATGAATTTGAGGTGGTGGAGCCTGGTGGAGTTGAGAGAGAGATTAAATGTTCAACATGACTATCACCTCAGATGTTTATGTTGAGATTATTAAAGGGCAACCTAGAGATGTGAAGCTTGAGAGAATCCGTGAGAAGATAAAGGAAGGTAAAGCTACTGATTTGCAATTCATGATGATGGGAGTATAAGGTACCAAGGCAGGTGGTGTGTACCACAGAAATGCAGAGAGGTAAAAGAGAAGTTATGCAAGAAGCGCAATACTCCATATTCAGTACATCCGGGTGGTGATAAGTTGTACAAGATCTCAAGAATCACTTTTGGTGGCCGAAAATGAAGAGGGAAGTTGCTAAATTGTATCTAGATGTTTGACTTGCCAGAAGTGAAGTTTGAACACAAGCGAATGGGAGGTCTAGTACAACCATTGGAAGTGCCCAAGTGGAAGGGGGATTCTATCTCGATGGACTTTGTTGGGGACTTCCCTTGACGAAGAGTGGGATGAATCAAATATGGGTGATTGTTGATAGACTCACAAAAACTGCCAGGTTTTATACCGATGAAGGATGCTTGCCAATGCAGCAGTTGGTGGATGCCTACATCAAAAATGTGGTAAGGGTATCATGGGGTCCCGACGACAATAAATCTCAGACAGAGAACTCAAGATTCCTTTCTCGATTCTGGAGTCAGTTCCAAAGGCAATGGGATCTAAGTTAAAATATAGTACTACTTTCCACCCAATACAGATGGGCAAACTGAGAGAACTATTCAGACCCTGGAAGATATGCTCGAGCATGGTTCATGGACTTCCAAGGTCCTTGGGTTGATAAGCTACCCTTGATAAAGTTCTCAAACAATAATAGATCATACTAGCATCAAAATGGCCCCATATGACCGTCTTTATGGAAGGAGTGTAGAACCCACTTTGCTGGGAGTGACATCAGTGAAACTGTGGTTGATGGACCACAATTGATTGAGGGACTATGATTCAAGTCCGAATAATACAAGACCGAATGAAAGCTGCCCAGGACAGACAAAAGTCTTATGCGGACTTGAAAGGAGACAATTGAATTTGAGGTGGGACAAAAGGTTTTCTTGAAGGTATCACCCACCAAAGGAGTCACCAAGATTTGGGAAGAAGGAAAATTAAGTCAGAGTTATAGGGCCATATGAAGTTCTAGAGCGAGTAGGAAATGTGCTTTTATAGACTTGCGTTTGCCCATGGAGTTGGGAAAGAAAGGACATGACGTTTTCCATGTTCTCAAATTAAAAGTATATTCCAGATCCATCTCATATTCTACAACCGGAGGGGTGGTGGAGTTAGATAAAATCTCTCGAAAGAGGAGTACCCCATCAGGATTCTTGATACCAAGACGAGGGAACGAGATCAAAGGACCACTCAATGGTCAAGGTACTATGGTACAATCATGAAACGAAGAAGCCACCAGGGAAGTGGAGGATGAGATGAAAAAGAAATACCCTCATTGTTTGATAAGGTACATATTTAAGTTACGAGGTCGTAACTGTCTTTAACGGTGATGGAATGAAATAGCCAAAAATAGTGAGTAATAAGGATTTAATGTGAGTGTTTTGTTTTAGTTATGGGATAGCATAAGCTTCGGATCGAAGCTTTCTTTTAAGGGGGGAAAGAGTGAATACCCTTAATTAACACATATTTCAGATATCAGCTCAATTTCTTCTTTTCCTTTTCTCCAAACGAATTTCATTAAGTTAATTTAATACAAAGCATATTATTTTAAAAGAGTTAGGACTATGGTTATTATTCTAAAGAGATATATTATACAAATCTTTTATGCAAAAAAGAGGATTTTCAAAATAATATTTTAAATTGATCATACAATTGTAACTAGTTGTTTTAACTTATTTATTTTATCGTTATAATTTCTTATCGTTTTGATATGTTATATAACAACACTGGAGCTCATATCGTATTTTTACATATATATTTACATTTTAAATAATTAGACTCATGATTTATTTGAATTATATATATTATTAATTTTAATAGGCTCTCTAGAATCCTCCGTACATACTTTTATAAACTTCTCTAAACTTAAGATGAAATCAGAACCTCTCTCATTAGCGTTTTCCCTAAACCCTTAAATTCTAGCCTTCTGGTTTTTTTCTCTTCTTCATTGACGAGCGCCGCCGAATACTTGCAATCGTATGAACAAGGTCAAATTTCATCTCTTTTACAGTACTCCCGTAAATCCCCTTCACTTTCAGTAGGTATGTGGCTCTAATTACAACTTTTCATCTCTTTTACTGTACTCATTAAATATTTAAACAAGTCCTTGTTTGTTAATCCAAGGTCAACATGGTTTCAACAACTGTACGCGGCAAATGAATACAGGAATCAAGTTACAATTCATAAATTTCTTGTTAAAATATTGATTCAACTTACAACACTTCATTCGTGAGTGTGGTTATATTTTAATAATTTACTAACGTGGTGGTTTCCGGCAACTTTGTTTCAAATCTAGTTTTCAACCGAAAATAATAATTTATTTGTATGTTCTTGAAAAGCTTAGTACGTCTTCTTGATTTTTCTAATCTATACATAGTTATAGCTTATACCTATAACACCATTATAATCGTATCTACGCAGGGAAAAAATATTTGTATACATCTTAGCTTCTCCTATTATTACTTATATATATATTTTGGATATCGGTAGTTTTCGTCGGCTCGTGTGTACATAAATACATTGTACTACCTTATTTGATTCTTGCTATTACTACTGATTAGGATGAGTTATATTTAAGTTTCACAGTAATTTTCCTTATTTACCGACTTGACTTATTTTGTCTGAGAAAACGTTTCATAAAGTTGTATGGGGATACAGTGCGAGTGTGCAATTTATTGAGCAAGTGGTTAAGAGATTTGTCTTAATACGGAATGAGCATTTTATTTAGCTGATAAGCATCATTATTAATTAAATTGCTAGATTCCGAGTACTTCGAGGACGTGCTAGCTGACTGATTATGGTTAATTGTTGCTGATTGTCTGCGTAGTCAGGAGTTTAAGGTAAACCTTGTGTTCACCTAATTTACTTTGTGATCATGTTATGGTATTTTGATGTTGATTGTATTGGTTGTGAATGTGTAAACAGTGTTTATAATGTTGATATTATACTGATGATATGAAATATTTGAGATGGTTGAGAATTTGGAATTGGCTATTATATTCTGGATTTGATGGGAGGTGATATTGGAATTGGGAAGGCCTTTGGCTAATTTATATTTTTGGCGCTGCTGAGTCTCAGGCCGCAGCTAAGCTCTATGATCTACTCCATTAGTCGGTAAAACTTTTGGGGGTGTGCACACTTAAGGACTTAGAGTGAGGGTGAACTGGATCGGTCCCAACTCTGTTGTGGTACCAATTATTGGAATTTATGATTTGTGGAACTTTGGTGACTCCCATCATCCCAGAATTGGATTGTGATATTGTTGGTTGGTGATTGAAATTATTCTTAATGCTATTGTTTGATTTGTTATGTGGCTATGGATGTTTATTGTACTCAAATGAGTTTTCAAAATGTATTTGACAAGTGTTGCAGGGTTTACTCAGTTTCTCTGATTTGCGCGGTCCTTTCTTGTGTGTTGTTATGTTTTCTGACCGCAGGTATGGATGATTGAGTTGCTGGGATTAGAGGGCGTGTAACAACTAGTATTTTAATCATTTGGATCAGGAACATTTGAGGAGATTTTAATGTTTTAACTTACACTTGGGATTTATTAATTTTGTTGACGTTAAGTTTATATTGTCAGCTATAGTTTTCTAAGCCTTAGCACTCATAGGATGAGTGTGGCGATAGCACCTCGGTTAGGTTTTATTTATTTATTTATGTTTCCGCTGCGAACTATTAGTCATATTGCTAATAAATCACGTTTATAATAATTGTTAGAAACCGGGGTGTTACAAGCTTGTGGGTAGTTTAATCTATTTAACTTTAACACGACCTAATATCTCATTTGTAGTCGGTGTGTTAAGTCGATATGCAGAATCCAAAGAAACCTCATTTGGAAGCAGCCCTACGAGTTCTAAGATACGTGAAGAGTACACTAGGACATGGTATACTCTATAAGAGTGGTGAAGACTGTGAGCTAGTTGGCTACTGTGATGCTGACTCTGCAGGTGATCCAGACACACGACGTTCAACCATTGGCTATGTATTTATGCTTGGATCCAGAGCAGTGTCTTGGTGTAGCAAGAGACAACCAACAGTGTCCTTGTCAACTACTGAAGCATATTACCGAGCAGCAGCTATGGCAGCTCAAGAAAGCACTTGGTTAATGCAGTTATTAAAGGACTTATGCCAGCTAACCAAGTACAACATCTTGTTATATTGTGACAATTTGTCAGTAATACGGTTAGCGGAGAATCCAGTCCTCCATGCTAGAACCAAACATGTACAGTGTAACGCCCCTATTTAACGAAAATGCAGCGGAAATAAAATACTAAGGCGATAACAGATCATCGGGTTCCAAACACCCGGCACCAAACCTCGCCAATTACAACCTAAAATAATACAAATGCTACTGTCTGAACTCGAGAAAACATAACATAAACCTAACAATAGCAAAATACACCAACGCTCCACAAATCCTAATTCCCATCCCCATCACTCATACTCTTCGTGGCACCTGTATAACAATTCGTACCTGCAAGATAAAACCAAGCAGCCTACCCCGGGAGGGGTGAGTCAGTTCCCTGGAATGGAACTGGTACGATTCTCATACATAAATTAAAACATAATCCTTTAAACAGTATAGTAACTTGGAAAGAAACTCTTAAAATAAAACAGAGGAACAAGGCACTTCAGAATCACCAAGTCAAAGTAACAAGTCAATGATAGAGATAAATAACATGAAGGTAAAGCTAGTCAATCAGAAAGAAACCACACCATAAGTTAGTGAACATCCATTGCTTGTGTTAGATTCAGTTCCAATTAGGAGTAGAAAGACTCAAGTAGTCACAAGGACTAGGAATGAAAGGAAGAAATCCAAGAACCAACAACTCAAGAGTGGAATAAAACCAATTGGGAGAGATGGCCCCACTGCCAGTACGTCCTTTTAGGACAGGGGATATACAGCCCCTCGCTGTTAACTACGTCGATTGGACAGGGGATATACAGCCCCTCGCTGTTTACAACGTCCGATTGGACAGGGGACATAAAGCCCCTCGCTGTTTACCGTGAAGATGTGCGCACATCACAACAAAGACTCTGCTCATGGATGAAACAATATCCATAGTCAAAAGAAGAGTTTACCAAGATTGACATTTTCCCATATTCCCACTAGATTATTAACTGCACAAGTGCAATACCAAAACACTCAGTCTATAGAGTGCAGGCGTAAACCCTCGACAGTTAATATCTAATGAGACAACCAGATAGGAGGAACCAATAATCATGTAAGTTATACATTCGAGGCTTAGTTAGTCACATCAAGCTAAGTTAGTCACACAAATAGTTCCCATTCAAGCTCAGTTAGCGTTTCTCAAAACATTCCATAAAGTTTGTTAGCAAAAGTATCTGAGTACGAGAAATTGTACCTGGTATGTGTAAAGCTGTAATCAAACTTGACAATGCGAACTACTTCCACTAATCATCTATAATTAAGGTATTCCGAGCGTTGATTAGCTAAGGAACTATAATGCTAAACATCTTTCATTCTTACTAGTTTACAGTTTCTGGTTACCATTACTCTCTCTTAAGGACCTGGGCTAGATCCGTTAATTAAATCTCCCATCAGGCCCATTTCATTTAATCTGGAATGATTTAGGGTTTAACCCTGAGAGTGGCCCAAACTCTCTTTGAATTGATTAAGTGGGCTTTTGGGGTTCATAGACTTGGGCCCAGTAGGTTAGCCCAAGCCCACGTTATGTTTTCGCTGCTTAGTTAAGTTCCCTAAAAGGTTTTTACGAGGTTTCGAACGTGTAACCTCGACTTAGTTCCAGGTTTAACTTGACCATCTACGTCATTGACTTGTTTGTCTTAAGGGTACATTTAATTTTATTTCAATTACTTACTCCCGATCATAGGTTTAACTTAATTAAACTCTTACGTTACAATTGACTAATTTACTTTAATACTGATTAAATCCTAAGTTAGTTATAGATATATATATATATATATATATATATTCCTCTACTATATTCCCCATAGGGAATGTTATTTCTTTTATCTATTCTAAAATATATATATAGTAGGATTATTCAAAACATTCTTTAAGTAGCTTTATTGTGTTTATTTACCTCTATTAACTTTACACATATCCACATCTAATATATGTTTTATAAACAAAGTATTTCCCTTAGTTTCAATTAAGTATGTTAACTCCCATATTATATATTCGATATAAATGTAAATTAATTGCATCCCTTGATCTAACCTAAGTTACTATTTTATTCCTGGTATTTATATATGCATATATATATATATGTTCACTTAAAGTTTATACCTAAAAATATTTATTAACATTCTATATTAAATGTTAGTTTAGTCCTATTATATTATTTTCAACCTATAAAGTTTATTATTCAACTATACTTTAATTTTGGTTACATTAAAAACCATAGATTATAAGATAACTTATGAAAAATTAATAATCACAATTTTTAAACCCATTTACACTTGTCTAAAATTCCCAAATTTAATATATAGAAACTATGATATTTTAGACATATTATAAAATTTTTATTTCATAAAAATATCTTTTTAATTACCTAAATATTCCATAATACCCAAAACTTATAAAAATTATAACTTACATTTAAACACTCAAAACCCATATATAATTTACATCAAAATAAACTATTTTATAACGAATCTATGGTTAAAATTTCGTGTCAAAATACATTAGGAAGACCATTAAATAAATCCAACAATTTAGGTTTAATTCTAGAATTATTATAACTTAATACAACTAAATCTTCCCACGTTTTAATCTCGGCCGTCCGTTCCTTCTAACTACGATCGGACGCCCAGATTCGCCCAGTTCTTCAGAAATCCCAAATCGAATCCGAGTACTAATCCCTCAATATCTCTCAATCTACAGAATGAAATTCGACGATTCTTGTTTCTATGAATTCAAAATTTAAAACCGGTTACCACTAGTAAAAAAACGTCTATTCGGTGCCCCTATTTCGGCGGTTGTAGATAAAAACCGCCGAAATAGGGCCCGAGATGTATGCGGCCTGAAAAGAAGGCACCTATTTCGGCGGTTCCACAAAGAACCGCCGAAATAGGCCCTTGTAATAATTAAAAAAATAAAAGAGACCTATTCGGCGGTTCCTTACACGAAACCGCCGAAATAGGTTTTTCTATTTTTCTTTTTTTTTAATTAAAAACCTATTTCGGCGGGTTCTTTGTTAGGAACCGCCGAAATAGGTCTTTTATTTTTTTATTATTACAAAGGGTCTATTTCGGCGGTTCCTAACAAAGAACCGCCGAAATAGGTCGTTTTAATTAAACCCCCAACCGCCCCGACGCAATTACGATTTGCTAAACCTAATTAACCCCTCTTCTCTCTCTGTTCTCTGCGGCGATTTTGCTAACCCCGACACCACCACCACCACCACTGCCGTCGCCCGCCCTCCTCCTCCTCCGCCTTCGCCGGACGTCGCACCGTCGGTGGTTGTCGCGTCGGTGTCGTCGCCGCCCTCCTCCCGCCCAGAAACAGAGGCGCCGTCGTGAGTATAAACCCCTAATTTTCGTTTCGGTTTTGTTAAATAATTGTTAATGTGTTGTTAAATTTGATAGATTGTTGTCACATTGTGATTGTGGATGCTGATATTATTTGTGTGTGAAATCTTTGCAAGATTTGGGTGTTAAAATAAAAGGGAAAATTCACGAGATACCCCTATTTTTTTTCGTAATTCACAATATACCCCTGTGATTTTAGTAATTCAACTTAAACATGCTTAAATGTTGTCCAAAATGATGAAAACTTTACATGGATGATGCTAAAGTGTTATATTTGGTCCAATATCAAATTTGAAGTTTTTAAGCTCACATGTGACCTGTGGGACCCAATAAACAGTCACATATTCAATGGGTCCCACAGGTCACATGTGAGCTTAAAAAAGCTTCAAATTTGATATTGGACCAAAATATAACACTTTTTAGCATCGTCCATGTAAAGTTTCATCAATTTTGAACAACATTTAGCATGTTTAAAGTTGAATTATGCACACAAGGTGTTTGACGAAAATGTCCGAGTGATTTTTTTTGTTGTTTTGGCCCTTCTTTTATGTATAGTTAGGTTAGCTTATTGGGCTAGATTTATTATGCTTATATATGGGGTGGAACAATGTTTGAGCATTATTTGTGCTTATAATTATAAGCTAATTATAAACATTGTAAGCAATATAGTTTTGCGCCCTCAATTCATATTTATTTTGCGTCTGCGTTGCCTCTGTAGAGATTGGTACTGCTACACGCGTCTGGCACGCCCGATTGAGAAGAGGGGCTGAAAACAATTCATTTAGGAACCGTAATTTTTTTTTAACTTAACTCTTCATTCTCTTCACTCACTGTAAATTGCAACCTAACTGCATATAAGGAACAAACACAACTACTGAGTTTCTGTGTGTCTATATGTATTTGTGTCTCTACAGAAAATACTAAGAAGCTTCTGTAGATTGAAAGCGGAGCGGAGAACAATTCATTTTTGAACTGTAATATAATCTAACTTATCATTTTCTCTTTTGTACTTTGTATTTGATTTCCACAAATTATTGGAATTTCGTTTGATGAATAAATTTGGTATATATTAGTTTGGTTTATGATAGAAATGTGTGTTGTTGAATGATTGGTGAATGCTTAATAATAAGCATGGTTGTGTCTTTTTTTACTTTGCATTTGATTTCCACAAATCATTAAATTTGGTTGATGGATAAAGTTGGTAATAGTTTGATTTGTGATGGAAATTTGTGTTGATGAATGGTTGGTGAATGCTTAATAATAAGCATGGGATAGGTAAATTATGCAAAAGTCATGCGATTTTTTTTCAAAATCTCTCGTAATTAATATTGTTTGATGTATGTGTATATGTCTAGCATATCTAATTTTTTTTATCAGGTCTCACTACATTCAAGTCCGTGATCACCTCTCTTGTTCCCGCCTTCTTCCATTACTGTTGCACTTTCCTCCTCTGTGCACAAGTAAGTAACTAAACCTTATTGTTTGTTTAATAAATGCAATTATGTATTTAAATATAAGTGCTAGTACATAATTTAGCTTCATTCCATATTTGTTGATGCATTTCTTTTGTAATTATTTTTTGTTGCTCCCTTGCAGAGACTCAAGTAAGTGGTATTGCTGCATCTCTCGCACAGAAGCCTACCTCTCAGGCACCAGTCTCCCCTCTCCATAAATCCTTAAAAAAACAGTACGTATTTTAACTCTCGATTCTGTTTTATCTCTAAACCGGTTTGAACTTATACAGTGGGAATTGAAAGTGTTGGTTGATGATCTGAATTTGCAATTGGTTTTCAGTTAGCTAGTAAAGAATGATTTATTTAATTGTTGGTTGCTGCCATTGTTGGAATGTTTGTGGTTGTGTGATGACTTTGGTGAGTGCTGAGTGCTGAATAATAAGCACGGGATGTGTACAATTATGCAAAGGTCATGCCGAATTTTTGTAGAAAAAGTATTCGTAATATTGTTTTAAACACTGGTTCTGTTTTAGAAGTGCAAACAATTTCTTAAATTTAAAATGCTAGTTTATTTGTGTTTGCAACCTTAGAGTTAGGCTAGACTAATGACAATCATCCCAGTCATGCTCCATTAAGAAATAAACATGTGCAACTTAATACAGACCATATTCTACAATGCTCTAACTCACACCTGTGATTTCTTGCACATATAGTATGGAGCGTGACTGGATGTATGGTGATAGAGGGGAACATTTTGACAAAATGCTGAAAGAGTTTTGCAAAGCTGCAGTGCAACACAAGGACAGGACAAAGGCGGGAGAAAATTCCATGTCCTTGTGTTGATTGTGGTGTGGTTAGACATATTCAAGCATCAACGTCGTACAACTCCATGTGAAGACCCGTGGTTTCATGCCACATTATAGAAAATGGATTTTTCATGGAGAACCTGTTGAAGATAATGCTTCAGCTTCCTACAGTCACGATCAGTGTAACTCAAGAACCGAGCAGACATTCGATACTATTAACGAGTCAGAACTCCCAAGCGCTTCCGGAGTCAATGTTGACAGTGAGTCGACTTATCATGATGAACAAATTGACGAGATGCTTGATAACGTTGAGGACAATTTTGTCGACCGGCCGGATGAGTATCAAAGGTTGTTGGACACATCCAAAATGGCGTTGTATCCTACTTGCACTAAGTACACGAAATTGACAGCTATATTGAATTTGTTCAACCTGAAGGGAAGATATGGATTGAGTGACAAGGTTTCACGGAATTCCTCGAGCTGATTCATGATATGCTACCGGATGAGAACGGTCTCCCTACCACCACGTATGAGGCAAAGAAATGGGTGTGTCCAATGGGAGTAGAGTACAAAAAATTCACGCGTGTCCAAAACAACTGTGTGTTGTACAGGGGTGAATACGAACATCTTGACAATTGCCCGAAATGTTCGTTGTCCCGGTATAAGCATAAAGATTGTGAGTACTCCTCCGTTTAGAAAAAAGCCCTCCAGCAAAATAGTTTGGTATTTGCCGATTATACCCAGATTCAAACGGTTGTTTGCAAATCCGAAAGATGCAAAGAACTTACAATGGCATGCGGAGGGTAGAAAGAGTGATGAGAAACTAAGACATCCAGCAGATGGGCCTCAGTGGAGAAAACATCAATAGACGGTACAAGGAACATTCGGACATGAAGATAGGAATCTGAGGCTTGGGTTATGTACTAATGGAATGAACCCGTACGGCACATTGAGTAGTCAAACACAGTACATGGCCTGTTTGCTAGTGATCTACAATTTTCCCTCATGGTTGTGTATGAAACAAAAGTACATCATGTTATCTCCTTGATATCTGGTCCCAAGCAGCCAGGTGGTAATAGCATTGCTGTGTACCTTGCCCCTTTTGATCGACGATCTGAAGCTATTGTGGAATGAGGGACGTGGTATATGATGCTTATGCAAGAGAGAATTTCACACTCAAGGCTTTGTTGTTCTGTACCGTCAATGACTTCCCTGCGTATGGGAACTTGTCCGGTTACACGGTTAAAGGAACATTTGCATGTCCCATATGCGAGGAAGACACTTGTTCGGACCGTTTTAAAACATTGTGGGAAGAATGTTTATATGTGTCATCGACGTCTTCTCCCCGAAGATCACCCTTATCGAGTAACAAAGAGAAAGTTGTTCAATGGTCAAGCTGAAACTCGTGTGGTCCGCCTACCTCTGAGCTCTGAGGAAGTGTACGAAAAGGTTAAGGCATTGCAAATGTATTTGGAAACACATCAAAAACCAGCGCGAAAAAACTTTGGAAAAAGTGTTCTATCTTTTGGGAACTACCTTATTGCGTCATCTTTTGTGAGACACTGCTTAGACATCATGCACATTGTGAAGAACGTTGGTGAGGCAGTGAGTGGGACTTTACTCAATAACCGGCAAAACAAAAGAGTGTTGAAAATCAGAAAGGACATGCAAACCATGGGTATACGAAAGGAGTTACACCCACAAGAGATATGGGAAACGAATCTACCTACCTCCTGCATGCTACACGCTCTCAAAGGCTGAAAAGATTAGTTTCTGCAAATGTCTGCACTCGGTAAAAGTACCGTCTGGGTACTCTTCAAACTGGAAGAACATTGTATCGATGAAGGATTTAAAACTTTTAGGCATGAAATCTCACGATTATCATGTACTGATGTTACATCTTCTTCCGGTCGCAATTCGAGGGATATTGCCATCTGATGTCAGAAATGCTTTAACTCGGTTATGTTTCTTTTTCAACGCTGTTTGCTCCAAGGCAATTGACGTAACCTCTCTAGATGATCTACAACGTGAAATTGTTGTCACATTATGTCAACTTGAGATGTATTTCCCACCATCTTTCTTTGATATAATGGTGCATCTAATTGTGCACATCGTTCGAGAGATACAGTTCTGTGGTCCGGTATACTTACGGTACATGTACCCTTTTGAACGGTACATGGGTATTCTGAAAAGTAGAATGAAGAATAGGTATCGACCAGAGGGGAGCATTGTTGAAGCAACAGTGACTGAGGAAGTCACGGAATTTGTGACCGATTATTTGAGTGAGGCAGAGTCTATTGGTATCCCAAAACCACGACACTATGGCAGGTTTAAGGGTAAAGGTGTTATTGGTAGAAAGATCGTGCAAGTTTCGCGTCTACTTATTCATCAAGCACATTTGTTTGTCTTACAACATCTTGAGGTTGTTGAACCTTATTTGGAAACCCATATGGTTGAGTTAAGGCATCAAAATCCTTTGAAAGGCCACATTTGGCTGACAAAGGAACAAAACCGAGTTTTTATCCAATGGTTCAAAGATCATGTGTTGATTAGCATCATCAGATCCAGAAGCTGTAAGCGAAGAGATCAGATGTTTGGCAATCGGACCTGAAACTAATATTACATCATTTGAGGGGTATGATATTAGTGGGTATACATACTACACTGCACGCCAAGATGCCAAATCGATAACCAGAATAGTGGGGTAAAAATTGAAGCTGCTGCCACTGAGTACCACAGCGGTAACCGATCTCAACCAGTTAGTAACTCTAGTTGGTATTATGGTGTCATCGAGGACATCTGGGAACTAGACTATGACATTGATTCCTTTCTGTTGTTCCGGTGCAAGTGGGTGGACAACCGACGCGGGTACCAAAATGATGGAGGGCTTACCTTGGTTGATCTTTCACGGTTACACGGTTATAATGATGATCAATTTGTTCTGGGAAAGGATTGCGAACAAGTGTGGTATGTTGAGGATCCGAAAGACTGCAGATGGTCTGTTGTTCTTCCAGGAAGAAGGCCGGTTGTAATCGAAAATGAAAATGAGGATAACGATGAAAATGGGACTGTAGAGGAAACATCCTTGTTTCCTACTGGATTACCGGATTCGATTGATGATACCGAAAACGATTTGCTCTACGCACGATCAGACCATGATGAGGGTGTTTGGGTAGAAAATATGAAATGATTTATGTTTTTGTACGTGTCAGGTAATGTTGTTAGTAGAATGTAGACTGT
This sequence comes from Limonium bicolor, assembly GCA_023374045.1. NCBI lineage: Eukaryota > Viridiplantae > Streptophyta > Magnoliopsida > Caryophyllales > Plumbaginaceae > Limonium > Limonium bicolor. The sequence goes on along the minus strand of CM041783.1, from coordinate 29,467,117 downwards.
AATGTCATCTTAACTGTTATTGTTATGCATCATAGTATTTATGTTATGACTTTATCTGATGAAAATGCTTTATTATTTTTTTTGCAGTGGATGATCACCCTATGGATGACCCCATTGGACAGCTTCTCTTGACTGGAGAACCTGAGCCACAGCAGAATAGACCAAGTAAGCGGGTCACAAGAGGAGGAAAGAAGAAGAAAGACCAGTTAGCAGTACACGAGACTGAGGCTGGCCCTTCACAGCAGACCGAAGAGGAGTCAGTTGTCCCACCAGAGGCGAAGAAGCAAAAGAAGAGAGGTGCAACACGTGGGCTGAAGGCTAACAAGGGCCCTCCTACAAAACCGGTGGACTTCAATCAGTTCAACCAACCCCATGGAAATTGGAAGAATGACTTCACCGCTTACGGTAGCCATTTGGTGAAGTCATATTGCAACATAAACCACAACTGGAAGCAAGTGCCTCAATCATTGAAGGATACTATGTTTCAGCGTCTTCAGGTAAATCTCTACATTATTACTATGATCTTTTGTGAAATAATAGAACATTTATGTTTACTTTACTAACTGAATGATCATGTACGTAGTCTCGTTTCTCCGTGGATCCCGCACTTAAAAAGGATGTGCTATCAGCGATGTCGAAACAGTTCCGGGACCACAAGAATAAGTTGGCTGACAAGTACATCTACAAGATGCCTGATCCAGAAGATCCAGATGCCCAGATCATGGTGGAGACGGTGAGAGACCACCATGGGAGGTTTACGAGGGCATCACCGAAGAGCAATGGGTACAATTTGTTGAGACACGTCACACACCGGAGTTCCAGGTGCACTTTATTGTCATACATACATAAATTAATCTTAATTTCTTATGTTTTTGTGTTCAATTTCACTAAACATGATCCCATTAATTTATGCAGGCTCTCCGTGCGCAACAACAAGCAAATGCTAAGAAGAATCTGTACCCTCACCACTTAGGTGGAAAAAGTATTGCTCAAAGGGTACCAGAATGGGAGCAAAAGGGATATCTGCCCACGGATGGCTCATTGGATGCCAGTGGCAGAAGAATGAAAGTGTGGGAGTTAAGCCACATTCCGAAGAACTCTACTCCCGAAAATCCTCAATACGATGAAGCCACGAGAGCAGTTATTGCTCAAATGGTAAGTGATATCATTTCATTTTTAGTCAAACTGTTCATTTCATTTGTATATGAACTTATGTTAAACTAATAACTGTATTTGTGTGTTGTATTAGGGTGAATTAAGCTCTCAGCTCACCCAGGGCACCTGGACCTCACAGAGGAATGATGATCCTCTTACACGCGCTCTTGGTAAGAAGGATCATCCAGGTCGTGCCATTGGGTTTGGTGGGCACGTTGGTATCCGCCAGGCATTTGGCGTACCCGGGTCCAGAATTGCACAGGGAAAGACGATTAGCTACGAGGAGCACCTGAGAGCGTTGGCTGAGATGGAGCAGAGGATTACTCAGAGCGTCGACGAGAGGATCGCTCAGGCTATGTCAAGGCTTCAGCCACAGCAGCATGACAGCCAAGAGGTTTCTCGACCACCAGTTGAGTCACCCATTCAGCAGAGTGCACCGGTAGTGAGAAGTAGTGTCCACTCGGCTGAGCCGTTTCCCTATGCATCTCTAAAGGTTAGACTAACATTTCAATTGAGTACATGACGATTAAGATTTTTCACTTGATCACTAATATCATCATAGAGGAATTCTCAATTTTTATCTAAACAAGTTCCACATAACACTCAGGCACCCACTGAGTGCCATCTGTTTTTACAAATTGGAGTAGAAGAGGTCATGGTGGCATGGGGAAAACTTTTCCCTTCAGTTCCAAGTGATATTGTGCACGGTGAACCACTCCGACATTACCATGCACGAGTGCTTCTGGACGAATTTGTTGCAGAGCATGCTGACGTCGGTTACCGGTGCCGATCCACAAAGACCTACCTTGCGTTCCGCACAAACTGCGACAGTGCAGTGGCCTGTACGATTGGTCAGACTCCCTGGGCAGGTATTTACTCTTAACCGTTGCTATAAAACTATTGGTGTACCACCTTGCATCCATATACTTAATTAGACTAATATCATAGGATATGAGCCGACCGAAGACTGATAAGGGCAAAGGAAAAGAATTGCTGCACCTGTGCAATCAAAGGCATCCACAAATTTCGTGCTTAGACCTGCTTTGGTGGAGAAAAGAATATTGGCCGGCTTGTCGACTAATATGCAGATTCTGCATTCATCGTTGTTGCTGCTACCACCTGATTGTGATTCCCTCACTGTGGAAGATCCCGAGCGGATATTTCACTATATAGTTCAAGGAGAAGATATACATCGATTTGGGATGTATATGTCCGACTTCGAGGAGTGCTTCAGGAGGGATTGGTTGAATGTGTCGATTATCAAGTCAGCCGCCATGTGAGTGACTTCTACCTTTTATATTTTGAATTCATTGATTGGTGATGAATTAGATGTTTGAATAAAAAGTTAATGACTAATGATATTGCCTCATAGGTGGGTGCATAATAAGGCGATCAATGTCTATGAAGATCACAGATTCGGATTCCTGTGTCCTGCTATGTGCAGTGAAGTCCAGATGACAAGTGATATGGAAGGCCTTATGCAATATATGACGAATGCCCTCTTTGAATGTTCTAACAAGTCATTTATTATGCTGCCATATCATTCAGGGTATGATATTTGACTATTTCTCTTAGTATTATCTAAAACATATAGTTTGTGTTAGTTGCTTAATGATTTCAACACATTGTGTAATTTGTGGACAGTCGACATTGGTCATTGCTTGTGCTGGTGATGTTGAAGCACCCACGAATCTTGCAATTTGACTCACTTGGTACGGGTGCCAAGAGACCGAAGATCTCCACCGCAATACTGAGGTAATTAGTTTGTTATCGTAAACAACAATTATTATTACTTAACATTAACTGTTTCATAACTTGCTACTGATGCTTAAAACTATATATATTGCTGATGTATATAGTTCCATGAGAGCTGCATTATCTCTCCAGAATAAAACAATGAAGAGTAACATCCCTTGGAACACTGTCAAGGTACTCTATTAATTGATAAATTTGTGTTAATGTTTAAACTTGTTTATAACTGTCAATATGTGCGTTTGTATAGTGTCCGGTGCAGCCTGGGGGTTCAGAATGTGGATACTATGTCATGAGATTCATGAGTGACATAGTAGGAGCGTCGAACCTTTTACCAGAGCACTCGTTAGACAAGGTAACATTCTTTGAAAGTTTCAGTTATGCTCTTTACATGTTGTTAGACTTGTACGTTTTAGATTAATGTTCATTTTTTTTCAAGGCTTACGAAGAAGTGTTCAAAGGTGGTCAGTATGATGATGCTCAAATTGTTGAGATGCTTGAGGAATGGTCGGAGTTCGTCTGCACAAGTTTAATGAATTGATGATCATGAAGATGTTTTGTGAACTTTTTCGAGTATGTAATTGTAACTCTGTACACTTGTGGATGGTGTAATGGTAGATTTGAATTGTAATGTTGTTTTTATTTGTAATGAAAGTGTGTAATTAAGTGTAATTGCATTGGTTTTGTTAACTCTCAAATTGTGGTGCGTCGTTGGTATTAATTGGGAGCTTTTATAACTTTTAAAGTGTGCTGGAGCTCCCTGTATGGATGAAGCTTTATTACAGGTCTCATTGAACCAATGCGGTGAATATATATATATATAAGCTGGGATGGAAAAAAACAAAAAAAAATACCCCTATCTCGGCGGTTCTTAGAGAACAACCGCCGAGATAGACCCATGGGATTGACCGATGCTGAGATGACCATGAGTCTATCTCGGCGGTTCTTAGAGAACAACCCCGAGATAGACTCATGGTCAATCTCAGCATCGGTCAATCCCATGGTCTATCTCGGCGGTTGTTCTCTAAGAACCGCCGAGATAGGTACACCTATTCGGCGGTGCTCATTCGGCGGTTGTGAACCGCCGAAATAGGCCTTTTCTACTAGTGACAACGGTACGATTTCGCTAATTAAAATGCATAATTGACGGTTTTCGATTCTGGGTTCGAAGTTAGGGTTCTTTGTTTAGTTCGGTTCGAATTCGACGAATCTCCTAATGTAAGCATAATAGACTAACTTGATATGTGGTTGACCGGTATGAAATTTTGAATGGCAACAACGGAAACCATTTGATCAGAAATACACGGAATTGCGTTATCAAGGAGAATCCAATCGGTTTTCTAGAAACTTATTTTTATGTGCAGTTAGGCTGTAGGCAATTCACGGATCAATCACGCCAGTTGAGAGGGATTTGATTTACGAAACTATCACATCCAAATAGACTGTACTCTAGACGAGTGAAAGAATCATTGAATTTGATGAACTAGGAGAAAGTTACAGATCTCACAAGATCTGTGTAACCTAGTCGGTTCTGGAAAATTTGGGGCAGGGATACCGCCGTGATCGAATAGGGAACTTAGACGGCTTTATCTCCCAAACGAGTACGAATCAGCCTTCGTCATTAACATGAAAGTTGTAAAGGGATTAGAGATCTACACACAAGCTATAGAATGTGATTTTCATTCACAGACGAAGAAGTTATGCTCAGACGAAGTTTACCTGATTGACTGGATTTCTGGAAATCTGGGTTACGGTTTCGCAGGGAGGCAACTTGGATCGATTTTCCGGTCATTGTAGAAGGATTTAGATGGTGTATGAGTAATGGTTAGAAAGAGGAATGATAGGAGAATCGAATGAAAAAAGACGGCATACCAAATGGTGGAGTAGAGAAAGAGATATAGGCGTCTGAAGATCGGCCCATGGCATGCCAAAACCGATGGAAAAACTAAGGCGTTCCGTGCCATTGGCTAGCTGACTGACACGTCAGCATTTTCCCAAATTTTTGGCTCTAACTTCAATTTAGCATAACTTTGGCGAGGATGATCTGTTTTTAACGTTCTTTTTATCAATCTTTTGGTTTTCCATAACCTTTTATTGGTATAGTTTTTACGGGTGGTTTGACTATTCTCAAAAAGTCAACCCTAGCAAGCTTTAGAAGCTTAAGTTTCTATGATTTTATTTGACTTTATGACTTAAATCAATGTTCCAAATAATTCTAATATCTTTATAATATAATTGGAGTGTCTTGAATTTTTCCAAGATTTATTGACTTATAAATCTTACTATTAAATTCATATACCATATAATAATTCAATATTTAATGGTATTATTTAGGGTTTAATAAAAGAAATCCTCTAAATTAATTAGATTAATTTATGGGGTATTTCATAGAGTGCACTATCATTTCCTCAGGGAGAAAGTCTTGCAGGAAGAGATTCATTGAAGTACATCAAAACTAAGAACCAAGCTGCAGATCTGTTCACTAAAGGTTTGAGTGGAAACAAGCTCGAAAATTTCTATAATCAGCTAGGAATAATAAAAAGAGATGAAGCTGGTGTTGAGAAGGAGTGTTGAAGAAAAAAAACACCAACAGTCATTTCTAGGATATAGGCATAGAGGGAGACACCATCCATTACTGTTGCAGTCCCCATTGTTGATTTTTGAAGCAACCAAATCTATCTCTTAGTTGTTGTAGTAGATTTCAGTATGCAGTAGTTAGCCCCTTATTTTGACTACGTAGTAATTGCTGATGAAGAAGCTCTCTATAATTAGGCTTGTACTTCAATGAATAAAATCAATCACTTGCCAAATCCAAAACACTTACCTTCAATTGAGAGCTTTTGGTTACCAAATTTCAACATGTATCATTTTTTGTATCTATCAACTTATTTTCTGTTTTTATGTTATGTTTTGTTTTATATAAGCTAAAATTGACCTTCACTCGTTGATCTAAAAAAAATGAACTGACTTATGAAAAGTCTAAAATTCAACTCGAATTACTAAGAGGGTCAGACAGAGAAATGTCATAAGATGTAAATTTGTTGATATTTAGTACGAAGTAAACTCTGCATAACAAAACATGTGATGAGCACCATACATATCTTTCGTGTTATGGGCAGGCTCTGGTCCGAAATTAATTCACATAGGTGTGAGCTTAAGCACATTGTTAGTACACATTGTTAGTATCACAACTTGAAATCTAACTAAAAGACACAATATATAGATGAGTAATGTTTCCAGCGACACTTGTTTGTTTGTTGTTTTTCACAATTCTGGTACAACCTATAAAGGTGGGAGGTTGTGGAACTTACAAGTTACAACCATTTTCAACACTCACTACTTTACTTTTGATACAAACTTATTATAATGATATTTAAAAAAATGTAGTTTAAGTGTTGCATGTTTTAATTGATTGTTATTGTGTTAGTCAAGAAAGCGTAGTAAAACGTATTTTGGTTTGTTTTACGCAAAATTAAAATCAAATGATGAATTCTTTCATTAAATTTTGCATTAATGTATAAGTTTCCTAACAAATTTAGAATATTTTGCTATCTCAAAATATTCTTGGCACGTTAGGGCGCGTTCTGTGAGAGCTTTTGTTTCTTTTTAGATTAATGTAACATGTCACTTATTTATTGGGTTATTTTTACCTCTTGACCCCACCAAAACTAAAATACTCTACCCTCATTGGTTAACCATGGTGACATTAATCAAAAAGCTTCAAAACCAAGCTTTTTGTTAACTCAGAACGCACGGACCCTTCATCTTCATGGCATAGCTTAAGGCGTCGTTCAGTAGCGGTGTTACAATTATTAATCTCATTCTCTTGCCATGTGTCACCTTTTTACAGGCTAAAACATTAATTAGAGTATATGTGTCATTTCTAATAAGTTAACTGCAGTCACCTCTATACAAACGCGAGTATTGTGCGTTTGAAGCTCGATACCGAACGCACTCTAAATTAAGCCAGCTTTGGGACCACAAATGCTTCACTTTTTACATCCCCTGGTCGCACGAATCGGAAACGCCTCCCTCAAGTCTTAGGGCCCGTTCCATTACGAAAAAGTTGAACCCATTTTAGGATTTGTAATGCAGTGTTTAAGGAATAATGGTTTCTGATTCACTTTTTAACAACATTTAATTCATATTTCATAAAGTTAAGATTGATAATAATATATGTAAAAATTATAAAATTTTTAAAATTTATCAAAGAAAGAGATTCGAAATTGCCAAGTTTGAAGCTTAATATAATATAATAGACTGAAAACATATCGCTGATAGATAAAAATGTGGTTCGTCAGCTTATCGTTCATGCACCACTTTCAGATTTAAATACTCACTATTTCATGACTTTTCCAACGAAGCTGGTTTATTTAGGACGGTAGCTTCCAAACCATAAAAGATGGAAAAATGCTGGCTTCATCTCATCAACCTTTTACAAAATTATGCCCAATCTTTTCCACAACTTCAATTACAGTTAGATATATGCTTACGACATAATCAAGCTTTGACTATTTCCTTTTTCTATACTTCGCACTTTTCTTTGTTGCCTCCATGTTGTCCAGCTAACATCCCTCCTGAGCTGCGGAAAACTCAACGCGAAGCCAATTGACCTGAGGATTCAAGTCGTCTTGACTTAATTGTTTAACTTTGTCCTAACTAATATAAAAAAAAAAAGTTCGACTTGTTCGACTAGTTGTCTAGTTCAACATTCATGTCTATCTATCTATGTCCCACCACTTTACACTTTGTTTATTTATGGGGGCGTTCGGAGTTTTTCTCCAAAAGTTAGGTTTATATACCAATTAAAAATTAACATTTATCCATCACTTTTGAGTAAAAGTACATAAATCTTCAAAAACTCAACTTAATATTATAAAAGAACGGGCCTATAGCGTAAAAATATAGACTAGCATTAATCCTTTGATCTCAGCTGTTTCGATCAGCCGGGCTACAGAATTTTAAAAAACAAATGAAAAAGTGGGACACAAGCAGCTATTCAAATTCCAGCTTGAGAAGTGTAAGCGCGAATATCTCTCTGTTGAACAATTCCAATTGTACGGACTATCGCTCCACTCCGATGTTGAAAAACCCAATTTCTTGGCTCAACTACATGTAGCTATAGATAGCTACATACATGTACATGCAGTCATTGAAAATTATACATTTGATCATTCAAAATTAGACTGATGTATATGTACATGTATAGAATGAATTGTGATATTTCTGAATCTGTACTAAATGTACATACTAACTTTATAAACTGTACAACAAACTTATAAAACATGTACATTTGCTCTACACAAACTGTACCATGAAAAATGTGGTCATGCCAAAAATGGCTACGTATAGTTGTAGCTAAGACTCATTGGTTGAAAAATACTCCCTCCGTCCTGAATTGACCGTCCTGTTTACTATTTGGACATGTCGTTTGACTTCAATTTTTAACATATAAGATAAATTAATTTTGAAAATTTAAATTTGCATATGATTCCTTACATGATAAACTATATGTTACAAAATTTAGTTTTATAAAATTATTTTATCTTATATGCTTAATATTGAAGTGGAAAAACGTGTCATAAAGCAAACAGGACGGTCAATTCAGGACGGAGGTAGTACTATATAAGCTGACCCAATTCCCTCATCATCACCACCGTACCCACCGCTGCTGAGATGATTGAGAGGCTTTACCATTGCCTTATTGAAGTTGTCCATCGGTGTAGAGGAGGAATCACTTCTCAAATTTTAAAATAATGTAGTCTTGTTGGAATATATAATTTTACATGTATCAAATGTTACAGACTAACAAATTATTGTTTTTTATATTTTAATTGAAGAACTCTATTCCAAAAATAATATGCATGAATTATTACTTTAGTTAGTTATTAATTTTTGGGAAAATTCATTAAAAAGTTTACTAATTTATGAAATATCACATTTTTTTAAAGTTTAAATTCATGAGAAACCACAAACCCTTATCGGATTTTAAATCCTTTGTTAACTAAGAGTGTAAAATCATGATTTTACACCTAGTTAAGTATTTATTTATAATTTTCAGTTCACATGATACCATACTTTAATTTTAAAGTTTATAGGACACCACAGAAAATTTATAATTCATGGCATATGAGAATATCCCAATAACTATATTTCAATGGTAATTTTTTCCTCTTCCTTCTTTCAATGACTACCTTGTCATTTATGTGGTCTTATTTAAGTTGTTCAAGTGATTGTATCTCGAGAACTGAAGGACTTGCAAAGGGGTTCCAACTGTGAAAAAAAGATGGATTGAGACTAGTGCTAATGATCTAGCTTGTTTTCTAGAGCAGACGACATATGTATCTTGCCTAACAAGTGCCCACCATTGGAAGAAGTCACACACCCAACAGTGCTGATGAACGCGGTTGTCCATTTTTGAACCATCCTAAAATGGACGCTTCAACTAGCCATCCGAAAACGGACGCCCCAACTAGTCGTCCGTTTTCAAACTGTTCAAAAACGGATGGCTAGTTGGAGCGTCCATTTCTGGACGATCTGAAAATGAATGACTAGTTGGAGCGTCCTTATTCGGACAGTCTGAAAACAGACGGCTAGTTGGAGCATCCATTTTCGAACAGCTAGTTGGAGCATCCATTTTCGAACAGCTAGTTGGAGCATCCATTTTCGAACAACTAGTTGGAGCGTTAGTTTTCAGACGGTTCAAAAACGGATGACTAGTTGGAGTGTTCATTCTTTCGTCCTTTCCGGACTGATAAGAAACGGACGGATAGTTGGAGCATCTGTTTTTTTTTTCGTCCTTGATGTGCGGTTAAATAACGGATGGCTAGTTGGAGAGTGTTTTTTTTTTGTCCTTTTCAGACAAATTGAGATCACCCATGACTTATTTAAAAAAAAGTTTAAAAAAAATTCAATTCCATTTGAATTAAATTATTCTTAGAAATATTCATAATCATAATATAACGTAAAAATATCAAGTTGGAATAAAATTGTTCGTTCTCTATCATTAACAACTATATACAACTTTTATTTTATTTTTAAAGAAGTTATTGAATGATACAATATTCATATTAATCATATTTATTAATTAAAAAGTATTTTTTTGACTACACCCCTTAAAAAAATAATCACCGTAAATTCTTAAAAATTGACATCATACTTACAAAATCGAGAAAACTGACTATAAAACCTGTTAAATTAATACTCCCTCCGTCCCCATTTGATCTTCAATATTTACTATTTGGATATATCATAACATAATTTATGAATCTAAGTTTTTATAATGAAATTCGTATATGAAAAATTATGTGTTATAGAAATTTATTTTAATATTAAAATGAAAAAAATATCAAATAACAACAAAACATTAAAATGGGACGGTAATATATTGATACTAGTAAACGAGCACAGGAGTACACAGAAAGGATGACATGGCGAAGTTTAACAAGTGGGCCCCCCACGTACAAGTTCAGACATTTTCCCGTCCATCTCCCCCTGTCTCTGCTTCTTTGTCTTCGTCTTCCAGTGTGGGTGCTGAAGAAATCGAATCCGCATTCGAAGCCGATAGAGAGAGAGAGAGAGAAATAAGATAACGGAACAGAGAGAAAGTCTCTCTCTCTCTCCCTGCAATCCTCCCACCACGTCGTTGATATACAGCACCTCTGTCAGTGGTCATCGGTCTATATATTTCATTCGCCCCTGTTAATTTCCGCCCTCTTTAAATCTCCGACTTGTATGGGTATTGTCTGATCTTTATACCCTAAGCAGTTCAATTCAAACTAAGTTCATTAATTTAAACCCTCCTCAACCACCTCATAACTTCAGTCAGTCAACTCTTGAATCTGAAACCCACCCCATTCATCTCCACCAAAGTCAACCCTTAAATCCCACCACCTAAATCAATGTTATCCATAACATCGCCATCGCCACCACTGGGTTCATCATCAATTATCATGAACACTTGCAGAACCTCGCATACTCCGATCTCTACAATCCACTTTCTTCTCTTTCTCATCCTCACCACCGCTTCGTCAACGCTCTGTGTAAACTCGCCGGCGCCATCGTTCGGTTTTAGTCTTCATCACAGATTCTCTGATCCAGTCAAATCATTGTTCTCACACCATGATGATCAAACGTTCCCTGAGTATGGTAGTTTTGAATACGTTGCTACCATGGCTGCTAGAGACCGTATTCATCATAGTCGTCGGTTAGCTGGTTCATCAGGTGGTGATGATGATGATAAGCAACAACAACCTCTCACTTTCATCGCTGGCAACACGACTTACCGCTTGGATTCTCTGGGATTGTATGATTTCAGTTACCTGCGCTACTTATTTTAATTACCCGCGCATTCTCCTGGCTAGCTAGCTTCTCATGCATTTTCTGTCGACCGGATCATCTCGGTTAACTGTTGTTTCAGAAGAAGAAAAAACAACGTTTTCCCTCGCTGCATTGCCGTCAACCGCTTTGATATATTATGAGAATAACAAATATATTTGGTTAATCGCCCAATTTCTCTCAAAATTATCTCTTTAAGCTACAATATCTTCTTTAATTCTCTATCGTTTTATTATTGTTGTAGGCTGTAGTCTGTTGTAACCATATGTGATGGTTACCGTTTTGTGTGTAAGCAAGGGGAGCAAGCATATGAGGGATGATTAAGTGGGATAATTAGAATAGTGATGCTGGTCTAATTAATGTTATGAGTAATAATAGTACAAGGGTAGGACTGGACATTCTTTTTTCTCACCGGGTTTTGATGGAGGGGTTTTAAATGAACTCCGTTTTGTTTTATCGTCCGACTCGCTGGTTACTCAGGTTGGAAAAATTTATTTTAATAAATGAGAAATGCCTACTTATAAAAAAAAAACTGAGTTTACAGTAGACAATTATATTTCATAAAAGTACTCAGTTAATAACCATTGATTTCAATATGATTGCTCAAGTCAACTCATTAATACTACCATTATTGATATAAACATGTGCTACTGTATAATACTGCAGCTTATACTACGCAAATATATCAGTGGGGACACCGGCGATGCATTTTCTAGTAGCTTTAGACACCGGAAGTGACCAATTATGGTTACCATGCGACTGCATCAGCTGCGTCCACTCCATCGAGCTCCGTGACGGTAGTCATGTATACCACATCTTCCCTTCTTCTTCTTACTTGCTGCTTTTCAACCGCCTTTGATCTCTGACTCCTACTCTTTTGTAATAATAATTCAGTTTGTTTTCAACATCTACAACCTCAACACTTCTTCCACGGGACAAAAACTTCCCTGCGATAATCCCATGTGTGAACACGAAACCACTTGTAGACTCAACGGTGATGATAAATGTCCCTATCATATCCGTTACCTCTCTGCTAACACTTCCTCAACCGTTACTTAGTTGAAGACGTTCTTCATCTTACCGAAGATTCAAATCCTTCGACTACAACCAAATCGAAAATCACATTCGGGTATATACAAAAATTAATCAATCGTGATTAATCTCTTACTACTACTACCTACCGACTATTATATACTCACTCAATTTCTATGGTACGTGTCGATTGATTACAGATGTGGACAGAAACAAACCGGAGTGTTACTCGAAGGTGGAGCACCGAATGGATTGATTGGGTTAGGGTTAGAGAAGATAGCAGTTCCGAGTATGTTAGCGAATCAGAATCTGACTACTGATTCATTCTCGATGTGTTTTTCACTTGATGGTATTGGTCGGATTAGTTTTGGAGATAAAGGGAGTTTGAATCAGAGTGAAACTCCGTTTAGCGTTCATGACTCCATCAGTAATTTTACTCTTTAATTCTTCTTTCTTGTTTTAGATCTATACTAATATAATCTAATTAACCTGATGATTACTGTCTGACTGTGCAGTCCGACGTATAATATCAGCATCAATCAAATAACTGTTGGATCGAAGAAGATGAAGTTGACATATGGGCTATTTACGATACAGGATCTTCATTACTATCTTGACAGAACCGACTTACAGTCTCATCACTAACAACGTAAGATAATAATATAGTAGTATATAACTTCTATGGGGATCTAATTATCTGAAATCATTTGTTACTTTGTCGCATTGATCATTAATGGTAATTGATTTGAATTTTCTTCTACTTCTTGGCAGTTTGATTCTCAGGTAAAAGAGCAAAGGGTTGAAACAGGTCCTGATTTTCCTTTTGAATTCTGTTACGCTAAGAGGTGGGTTATTGAAACTGAAACTTGCTTACTTTCTACATATTATTATAGAACAGAAAAACCTGAGCATCCGGATACTGAATTACTGAGTGTATATATATGATTTGGTTGTGGTCTGCAGTTCGTGTGAAAGTGATGCTAGTGGTCCTAGCATTAGCATGAAATTCAAAGGCGGAGCTGTGTACAATCTTATTCATCCATCGTTAGTTCTTAGGGATCAGGTATATATATAACCTGTAATTACTCAAATCAATTAACGGCGTAGCGTTTGTCTCTGATATATCTATCTCGGTTGTGCTAACTTGTGGAACTCTGTTATTGTGGATCTGTAGCAAGGATGCTATTTCTGTCTGGGGATTATAAAGAATGATATAATCAACATCTTTGGACGTGAGTACATATATAATTCTTCCATCTATTTTCTGTTCATTCTTTACATCATGGGAAGGAAGAGGGTTCAACTCTCTGTTATTTCTTCTCCTCCTGTGTTTTTGCTGACTTGTTGCTCTTGGATTGTAGAGAACTTCATGACGGGATACCGTGTGATCTTCAACAGGGAAAAGATGGTGTTAGGATGGGAAGAATCTGATTGTGAGTATTCACAATTCTTCAAAAGCTAGTTCTTTTACCAGTCTAGTATGCTACAGAGTAACGAAATTATGTTCTTCTAACCCGTGTTGAGTTGTTGTTTATATATCAGGTAACTACGCCATGGATAGCTCTTCGGCGGTACCCTTGAGCCCGAATAGTCCACCCACCACCAGTTCAGAGACTCCACCTCCATCACCGACGAACAATTGTGGTATGACATAAACCTAAATCTAGCGGGGCCTCACCAATCGCGGCTCATCTCGACGCTCGGTTGTCATTTGGACACTTGCAGTCACTTTGCTCTTCTTTATTCAGTTGTCGTGACTTTCTTAAGTTCAGTCCTTGTTTCCTGGACTTATCCGAATGGCTAGACCAGACTGCGTTTCCGAGTTTCTCATCTTCTGACTCTGATGCCTGACAATCGACTTGCTACATCGGCAAGTGAAAGAAAGAGTACAGAAGGTAGTATGCATTGTGTTCAGTTGTTCTTGACTAATTTGATGTATGGATGACCGCGTGATCATGATCGCTGTTACCTTATAGATCTGGGTGAATACACATTCTTTTCTTAATTATCTGGTCTTTTTTCTCACATTCTGTAAAGCAAAGCATAGGTGATATTACATACATACAAGATCGATACGATACGATACCATACTCATATGGTTGTGTCTACTGTCTAATCTTCAGTTAAGAGTGTTAGAGTGGCGAGCACCTGTGCCGATACTGATTGGATCTTGAATTTAATGAACATTATATAAGTATTTCAGTGAAATTCAAAATTTTATGTCAACTGGATTTCTCTAGCGCTCTTGTGTCATTTGTACTCTTAGAAGGTGGCCTTTTGTCTTAAATGAGAACATAATGTTGACAACTATAGTGGGTTTACATTTTATCTGTTAGGATAAGCCCACCTCTCATGTATATATATACACAGTGACCCCTCCGTTGTAATACAAGGTAATTCAATACAATATACACGATTCATATTTTCACTATGGTATCAGTTAGCCTATCCTGGTTTACGACTATAAAAAATATCTAGTTCCTTCTCTTCACATGGACAAAACCCAATCAGATCTTCCACCAAGATGGATCCTCCTACGACAGTGATGGTGGCATCGTTTCCACCAGCTTCTTCGTGCAGCCATTCCTCAAATCCTCATCAATCCATCGTTGCAGCTTCGGCAAATCTTCTTAAGCTCCGCAAGGATAATTTTCGCATCTGGTGTGGGATGATCATTCTTTTTCTCAAAGGGAATGATCTATACAAGTTTGATTCTGGATCTCATCCTTGTCCTGCAGAATGGTCAATGGAGCATTAAATCCGTGTTGGAAACTTCCTCCTAGTTGGGTAGCCTACCAAGGTTGAAAATTTAATCAAGCACAGTAATTCAAGGTAGGTGGTACACTTATTATGACTTTGGTAAGTTCATTTCACATTGAACTTAATGCTTCACTACCAACTTCATTCCTTCCTATAAATACCCACATAACATGAGTTGTTTTTCATCATCCAGTTCAAGTTCAAGCATTTAGAACTGAGGAGAGGATCAACAAGCTGCACAAGTGTGCAAAGAGAGTAAAAGGAGAGGCAAAACAAGAGGAAAACGAAAGAGTTTATAGCTTCTTTTTCTAATTCTTGTTTGTTCCCTTTTTGTTATTTCTACAAAATTTGAGAGCTAGAGCCTTCGATATTTATTCGAAGAAGATCACCATTGTAATCCCATTATTGTTATAGTGGAAGGTTGGATCGGCGTTTCGATCCCGAGGTTTTACCCTACATTCAAGGGTTTTCCTCGTAAAATCGTGTGTCATCTCCATCGATTTTTCGGGTCTCTTTTGTTTTATCTTTCTTGTCTCCATCTCGCACCGTATTTTTCCAACAGACTGGTATCAGAGCCCAGGGACTCTCTTAGTATGCTCTGTGGTTGCAGCTAAGCTGATCTTCCACATCAGAAAAGAAAGTTTTGGTCGAGATTCCGCAAAACGAGATGGAGAAAGAAAACGTTGTTGCCCATGATGGAGATATGTTCAAACTAACGGCAGACAACTTCTCCTATTGGAAGCCCATGATGGAGGACCACTTGTACTGCAAAGATCTACATGAGCCGATCTTGAAGAAAGAGAAACCGGAGCCAAAACTGATGAGGAGTGGAAACTACTAAACCGGAAGGCGGTGGCTCTCATCAGAAAATTCATCGACAAAAGTTTATTCGAGCATGTTTCTTCCTACACTAATGCTTATGAGTTATGGGAGAAACTTGAGACGATGATACAAAAGAAAACGCCACGCAATAAGGCTTTTCTGGTCAGACAACTAGTAAAGCTTGAATACAAAGATGGCCAAAGCATGATCGAGCATTTGAACAACTTCAAAGGGCTCGTCAACAAGTTAGCAAAGGTGTCAATGACGATCGATGAAGAGCTGCAAGCATTGTTACTTCTCAGTTCTCTTCCAGAGAGCTGGGATACCTTGGTGGTCACTCTCAGCAATTCAGCCCCTGAAGGAAAATTACCTTGGACACGGTCACCGATAGCCTTCTTAATGAAGAGGCTAGAAGAAAAGAACGTGGTTTCTCCACAATACAGACAGAGGCGAACGTTGCTGAAAATCGTGGAAGAAACGAGCAACGGAATAAAGGTCGCGGACATAAGGGCGATCGATTCAGGGGAGATCGAAGTCAAGAAGCCGATTCACATGTTATTATTGTGGCAAACCGGGCCACAAGAAATCCGAATGTCGTAAGTTCATTCGAGACCAGAAAGCAGGCAGTACCAATCAAGATCAAGCCGAACAAAGATCAACAACAGCTGTGGCTTCAAAGGATGATGGAGAGGTCTTCATCACCAAAATTGACGAGTCACTAAATTTAGCTCTTGGTGATTGTTCATGGGTCATTGACTCTGGAGCATCCTTTCATGTTTCCCCAAATCGAGATCTATTCTCAAACTACCAAAGTAGTGACTTTGGAATTGTGAAGATGGGAAATGAAGGAAGAAGCAAGATCATTGGCAAAGGAGATGTCGAGATGATGACAAACACAGGCTGCAAATTGATATTGAAGGATGTTAGACATGTCCCTGACATGCGTCTAAATCTCATGTCAGTCGGTAAACTTGACGATGCCATATGACCAGCAACTTCGGAGGTGGAAAGTGGAAGCTTGCTATGGGAAATATGATATTTGCTCGTGTACAAAAACAAGGCTCTCTTTACATAATGCATGGTAAACCGAGCAAGGGGGAGATTAATGTAGCTCGTAGTGGTGCAGATTTGGAGTTATGGCACCGGCGACTCGGCCATATGGGTGAGAAGGGATTGCAAATCCTTGCCCGCAAGCAACTACTTCCCAACGTTAAAGGTGAAACTCTAAAGCCATGCACCGACTGTTTGGCTGGAAAACAAAATAGAGTTGCTTTCCACACTTCCTACCGACCAAGTAGGAGAAGAAGTATACTGGAATTAGTGCACACTGATGTGTGCTCTATGACAGAGAAATCTTTGGGTGGTGCATTATATTTTGTCACCTTCATTGATGACCACTCAAGAAAAGTATGGTTATACCTATTGAAATCGAAGGATCAGGTACTTGATGCCTTCAAGGAGTTTCATGCCAAAGTGGAGCGTGAGACCGGTAAAAAGTTGAAGTGTGTTCGTGCCGACAACGGGGGAGAATATCGTGGCCCTTTTGACACTTTTTGTAGGAGCCTAGGTATTAGGCTTGAGAAGACACCACCAAAGACTCCACAATTGAATGGTTTAGCAGAGCGTATGAACCGAACTATTGTTGAAAGAGTTCGATGTATGTTGTCACATGCCAAACTGCCAAGTACTTCTGGGGTGAAGCAGTAAAAACGGCAGTAGACATCATCAACTGCTCACCATCAGTTCCATTGTCCGGAGAGATTCCAGAGGAGATATGGTCTGGGAAGAAGGTCAACTACAACACTTTCAAGGTGTTTGGGTGTCGAGCATTCGTCCACATTCCAAGAGATGAACGCTCAAAGTTGGATGCTAAGACCAAGGAATGTATCTACCTTGGTTCACCAAAGGATGAGATGGGTTATCGGCTATGGGATCCTAAGGATAAGAAGATTGTCAGAAGTAGAGATGTAGTCTTCTTCGAAGATCAAACAACCAAGGATCGAGAGCAACCCATCAAAGCCACAAGCATCATTATCCCCAACCAAGATCCTGTACCAGTAGTTCATAGCCATGATCAAGGTGCACTAGGAGATGTCAATGCCAACGATGATCAAGAGACTCCACCAGTAGAACATGGTGTTGATGAAACTGAGCCAACACAAACCCATGAAGTACCTACCGAGCACGACCTTCATGAGGAGCCTCAGTTAAGACGATCTACTAGACAGAAGCAACCTACCTCAAGATATCCATCTGATGAGTATACTGCATTCACAGATGAAGGTGAGCCAGAATGTTTTGAAGAGGCCATTACTGATGATCATAACACTGATTGGATGGAAGCCATGCAAGAGGAAATGCAATCCTTGCATGAGAATCAGACGTATGATCTGGTAGAGTTACCCAAAGGCAGACGAGCGTTGAAAAATAGATGGGTGTACCGCTTGAAGACGAAGATAACGGTTCAAAACAAGATATAAAGCCAGGCTAGTTGTGAAAGGATTCAGCCAGAAGAAAGAATAGACTTCGAGGAGATATTCTCTCCAGTGGTAAAACATTCATCTATTCGAGTTGTACTCGGCCTAGCTGCTTGCTTGGACCTGGAGATTGAGCAGATGGATGTGAAGACGGCGTTCCTTCATGGTGATTTAGAGGAAGAGATATACATGGATCAACCAGAAGGTTTTGAAGTCCCTGGGAAAGAACATTTGGTATGCAAGCTTAACAAGAGCCTTTATGGCTTGAAACAAGCACCGAGACAGTGGTACAAAAAGTTTGAGTCTTTCATGATCAAACACAATTTCAAGAAGACAGTCACTGATCACTGTGTGTTCATGAAGAAGTACTCAACTGGTGACTTCATCATTCTACTTCTTTATGTAGATGATATGCTCGTGATTGGCCAGGATGCAACCAAAATAGCAGCCCTGAAGAAGGCGCTTAGTGGATCCTTTGCTATGAAAGATTTAGGACCAGCAAAGAAGATATTAGGCATGACAATCACTCGAGATCGGTCAAAGAAGTTATTGTGGTTATCTCAAGAACAGTATGTAGAGAAGGTTCTTGAAAGATTCAACATGGAGAAATCAAAACCAGTAAGCACGCCATTAGCTCCTCACTTCAAGTTAAGTTCGAGTCAGAGATCATCAGCAGGAGATGATGATAGAGAAGGTGCCCTATTCATCAGCGGTGGGTAGTCTCATGTATGCCATGGTGTGCACACGTCCCGACCTAGCTCATGCAGTCGGAGTTGTTAGTAGGTTTCTATCTAATTCCGACAAAGAGCATTGGAATGCGGTCAAGTGGATCTTTAGATATCTTCGAGGCACTACCAAGAGGTGTTTGTGCTTCGGAAGAGGAGAACCTGTGTTAGAAGGGTACACAGATGCAGATCTCGCCGGTGATGTTGACTCACGGAAGTCTACCTCAGGTTATCTGATTACCTTTGCAGGGGGAGCTGTTTCATGGCAGTCGAGACTTCAGAAATGTGTTGCTTTATCAACCACCGAGGCAGAGTACATTGCCGCTACAGAAGCGTGCAAAGAGATGTATGGATGCAGGGTTTCATGCAAGAACTTGGCCATGAGCAAGAACGCTATGAGCTTCGATGTGATAACCAAAGCGCTATTCACCTAGCTAAGAATCCAAGTTATCATTCTCGGACAAAGCATATTGATGTTCGATGTCATTGGATCCGGGATGTGATTGAGAAGAAGCTAGTCTATCTAGAGAAGGTTCACACCGATGATAACTGGTCCGACATGATGACCAAGGTCATTCCGGTCCTAAGTTTGAAAGATGCTGCCATGGAGCTGGAGTAATGGCTCCCCAACTCGTCGGAGGGGGAGATTTGTTAGAAACTTCCTCCTAGTTGGTAGCCTACCAAGGTTGAAAATTTAATCAAGCACATGTAATTCAAGGTAGGTGGTACACTTATTATGACTTTGGTAAGTTCATTTCACATTGAACTTATGCTTCACTACCACACTTCATTTCCTATAAATACCCACATAACTTGAGTTGTTTTTCATCATCCAAGTTCAAGCATTTAGAACTTGAGGAGAGGATCAAACAAGCTGCACAAGTGTGCAAAGAGAGTAAAAGGAGAGGAAAAACAAAGAGGAAAAAGAAAGAGTTTATAGCTTCTTTTTCTAATTCTTGTTTGTTCCCTTTTTTGTTATTTCTACAAATTTGAGAGCTAGAGCCTTCGATATTTATTCGAAGAAGATCACCATTGTAATCCCATTATTGTTATAGTGGAAGGTTTGGATCGGTGCTTTCGATCCCGAGGTTTTTACCCTACATTCAAGGGTTTTCCTCGTTAAAATATCGTGTGTCATCTCCATCGATTTTTCGGGTCTCTTTTGTTTATCTTTCTTGTCTCCATCTCGCACCGTATTTTTCCCAACAATCCGGAATACACTCGTTGGAATACAACAAGACCAACTTATAATTGCGGTTCTACTACCTCCTTGGCGAAGCCGTGGTTCCTTAGGTGGTTGATCATGAACCTTCATCTAAGGTAGGTCATATCTCCTTGATACTTACTCTCAGCTCAAAACAATGCTCAGGAAATCTGCTACTTCAATTAGCTTCCACGGAAAAAACAACTTACAAAGACATGATGACATATTTCAACAAAGCAAGATCTCTTGTTGATTCTCTTGCTATAACTGGCCATATCGTTTCAGATCATGAATTCCAATGCTATGTTCTTAAGGATCTGAGTTTTGATTACAGTGCCGTTGTCTCAAAAATTATGACTAGATCTAAGCCATGTAACCCTAGTCAGCTATTCTCTTATCTGTTATCTACTGAAACATGGAATCAACAACAGAAAGGTAGCACTCAAACGGTTTCTCTAAATTCCACACACACTCAACATCAGGGACGTGGAAAATCTCAGCAAAATCACAACTCAGATGCTCGAGAAAATCAAGAGATGAGGGAATTGAAGAGGGAGTTGGGCTAGGGATTAGTTACTGGAAATGGAGAGGGTTGACTGGGCCGGCCCATTCATGTTGGGGGCGGGTCAGCCCACTTTCTTTTTTTAATATTATCCATATAAGTCGTTTCTAGCTCGTTTTATACTTGTTTTTCATACCGTTCGTGACCAGTTGTCCTATTTGACGAGACGAACTTTTTTATGAATTCAAATTCATATTTCCAAACAATAATTACTATTTTTATTTATTACTTCTATTAATTAGTATTAAATTTCTAACTGGCTTACGTTTCACCATTTCAGGAGAAAACGCGACGTCTTTTATTCTGTTTTCTTAGCCAATTTTCCAATACCTCTAAAATTATCCAAATGACCTCGTAAGGTATTTAAGACCTCATCTTCACTCCTAAAATATTTGTGACACGTTTTGCAATGTAAAAATGATTAATTTTATTTTCATTTACATTTATTTTTTTAAACTCCTTTAAGGTCGTTTTAGGCTTCATTAATATTTCCTAACGACTTTTTAAGATTTATTTAAATATTATGGTATTCTATTTTTCTTATTTACGGATACTAAATTTATTAATTCTCATTAATTACTTTTTTTAATTAATTCATTATTAATTAAATTAATTAATATTTGGGTATTTCAAACACTTATATATTTATTTACAAACTAGACATGGAAGACTATATCGACACTGGACTTGGGGCATCATATGTGGGGTGCGATAGTAAATAGCGTGCGGGCCACTATGGATCAACTTTTTATGGAAAACAATGGGTTCGTTTGGGGACAGCTGTTGGGTGCTGCTGTTGGTTCCTGCTGCTGGAAATTGAGAAGCTGTCTGCTGATGGTTTTGTAGAAGCTGTCAGCTGCTGATTTAGGGCGTTTGGTGGAAGCCTGCTGTTGGTTTTAAAAATCTGTTATTTTTATTGTAATTAGTAAATTGTATATTGCATTTACTAAAACTGTTAGTTTACACATGTTACTGATTGTACAACTGTACAACTTTTTAAAGAGTTTTCTCCTCTAAAATTAAAGAAAATGATTATTTCATACCTAAGTGTATATAAATAGATTTAAGGCACAAACCAAACAAATTTAGACCAATGTACAATGTTAATTAAATACATCAAAATAGTTGATAGCGATTGGCGAAAGATTGAAAAAATATTGATAAAAAAAAAAAAATGAAAAAATGACAGTTGATAAAACAACAATATTACGCGGGAAGATATACCACCAAAACGCAGTAAATGAATACAACGCATGGACATGGGAGACGCATGTGAAGATGATGGTAAAGCCAAACGCCATACTACGTTTCTATTGGAAGAAGACGTGGACGCACCTTCTGGACGCTGTCCCCAAACGCAGTCATTGACACCTACATAATTTTATGATTTAAATATATTTATTTATTATTTAAAATTACATCCTTTACATTAATCTTTTTTTTTTTTTTAGTTAAGTCAAAACTAATTAGAGTAACTTTCTCATATTAAAAAAAAAACTTCTTCCACGTTTTCACCTAATCCCATAATCATATTTTTAAAATCATTATCTAATTTTTCTTTCTAGATTTAATTAGTTAAATATATGTACAATTTACATTTAGATACTTCCGAAATTCACTTTATTGTTAAATGTACAAATATATATACTTTATTTAAAATAAATTTTCCATTCATTAATACTTACATGAAAGTATCCATAAAAATTTAAACATCAATTTCTGAAATTTTGTTTCAATAAAACAATTTAAACATCAATTTCCAAATTTTAGTTTCAGTAAAAATATTTTATTGGGTGGAGCAATAAAGAAAAATATATAAAAGATATATACTTATTATGTCGATCTTAGAGTATTTATTCAGTAAAAACTTATGGAGTTGTTGAGAAAAATCCATATATCTATAATATTTTGTAACACCCCCACACTGGCCTAGGAGTTAGGGGTGTTACACGCCGCGTATTATACTTAATAACGCAAGGCTCTAACTATCGCGCACAAAATGTTAGAAATCAATTTGCTCATTTACTCTTTTATCCCTCCCTTTCATTAATTGTTTTCCTTTGTTTAGTCGTTGCTTAATTACCGTTGTTAGTCCCGTTAATCAACGGCTCCAATTCTCTGTATATACTCTAGTCTGGGTTTACCCTCGATAATTACAAGAATACAATCTCTCTTCTTCATCGCATCTCGCTCTCTGGTTCTCTCCTTCTCTTCGTCTCGATCTCGATCACTTCTCTGTGATCTTTCTCCCTCGATCTCAATTGCTCTTCGTGTCCTCCCACATGGTATCAGAGCGGTGACGGTTTCCCTCTTTCATTTCAATGTCGACACAGTCGAGCGAAGGAGAGGACGAATCTTCCGAAAATGAAGAAGAATACTCTAATTCGGAGGAAGAGAAACCATCAACAAAAAGAGAAACAAAGGTGAATTGACTCAGATCCACTATTCGTGTCGAATTCGGAGACTCCTGGGGCGCAACTCACATCCGTGAAGTTCGACGGCAAAAAAGGATTTCAAAACTGGAAGAAGAAGGTGGAGATATGCTTGTTAGCCAAGAACAAGAACAAGATCAAGCTAATAGATGGATCTTTGAAGAGATCCAAAGTCTCCAAGAGTCGACGCGACGCCGGGGATAGGTTGACGGTTTGGTAAGATCTTGGATCTTGGCTTCAGTCGAGACCACCATCGGCGACAGTTTGGTTTCCTGCTCAACTTCATACGATATGTGGAGGCGCCTCATTCGAAGATTCGACCAAGTTGACGGTACGAAAATTTTTGAACTCAATCGTGATCTGTCTAGGATTGAGCAAGGAGATTCTAGCGTTACTGAATACTTTACTAACTTACTAGTCTTTGGGATGATATTTCTGCCATGACCAACATAACTTCTTGTGTCTGCGGCTATAGTGAGAAAATAGCTAAGCATTCTGAAAATCAAAAACTGTTTCAATTTCTGCTGGGTTTGCGTGAGGAATTTGTGAACATTAGGGGTAATCTCCTCATGAAGAAACCCCTTCTCAGTCTTGATTCTGCATATGCTATAATACTTCAAGAAGAAAGGCAACGAATTAATGGGAAGGGGCTAGGGAAACCCTAGATGTTTCTTTCGCAAACAATGCTGGTAAGATAGGAAACAAGTTTGGGAAAACAAGAAGAGATAAGGATGGTACTAGCAAGAAGAGTTCCATGCTTTGTTCTCACTGTGACAAAACTGGGCATTTGAAGTCTGGATGTTTCGAGTTGTGCGGATTTCCAGACTGGTGGAAAGGTCCAAAGAACAGTGTTGTTGCAATTTTCGCTGATAGGGATATTGAAGGTATTAAAAGCTTGTCTAATTTGAACATTGATAAACTGAAAAAAGCTCTGCAATATCCTTGAGCAGACAGAGAAAACTTCTAAGAAATCTGCCTCTAGCGGTACTGTGTCTGTCATCAGAGAAGGCTCTAATTTTGCAGGTAATATCTACCCTATATGCAATAGTTCTGCTCTAGGCAATCTGATCATAAGTGGTTAGTGGATTCTGGTGCTAGTGAAAACCTTACTGGTAATCAATTACTGTTATAGAAAAGACACAATTTTCAAATATTCGTCATGTTACCATGCCTAATGGGCAGATTGAGGCGATTGACAAAATTGGTTCTGTGCAACTGACTGATGGTTTTCGTTTGATAATGTTCTCCATGTTCCCAATTTTAAAATGCTCTTGCTTCTGTCTGTAGGTTACTCCGCAGAATGATTGTGTGGTTTCCTTTGATTCTAACTTTTGTTATTTGCAGGACCATACTTGAAGAATAAACGGAAGATTGGACACCAAGAAGACAGTTTATATTTTTTAGATACTGATCTTTTACATAGTAATTTCAGTTCTTGTAAGAATGAAGATTTCGGTTCTGTTTCTGGATATGCTTGTGGTGCTAAACTGTTGAGATGGCATATGAGAATGGGGCATCCCCCTTTGGGAAAATGATTCGAATGGGTATTATTCATAAGCATGATATTCCTGATAAATTTGTGTGTGATATATGCTTTAGAGCCAAAGGTCATCGATTACCTTTCACCCATCTAAGAATAGATTTAAAGATTGTTTTGATATTATTCACATTGATACTTGGGGTCCATGTCCTACTGCTCTAATCATGATGGTTGTCGATTTTTCCTTACAATTGTGGATGATGCTAGTAGGTGTACTTGGGTCATTCTTATGAAATTTAAATCTGATGCATCTCAACATATACAAAATTTCATCAATATGGTTGAGCATCAATTCAACAAACTTGTTAAAATCATGCACTCCGATAATGCTTATGAATTGGGATCATCCAGGTTTTTACAAGATTTTTTACACAAAAGGGCATTATTCATCAAACAACATGTGTATATACCCCTCAACAAAATGGAATCGTCGAAAGAAAGCATCGGTATCTTCTTGAGACAGCCCGTGCTTTATTTTTTCAATCCGGTCTTGATATTGCTTTATTGGGGAGAGAGCATTATTATGGCTACTTTCTTATTAATAGATTACCTTCATCTACTGTAAACGGGTTATCTCCTTATGAATGCTTGTATGGTTCTCCCCCAATTTAAGCAATATTAAAACTTTCGGGTCCTTTGTATATCATATTGGGCCGGCTATTCAAAAACCAAATTCGACGATCGTGGGCATCAAGGCGTCTATCTCGGGCCAGCCTTTGTAAGGGCCATCGAATTCTTCTTATAAAGGAATATAAAATCATCACAAGTGTGATTTAACCTTTTTTGAAGATATCTTTCCTTTGCAGGAACGGCCCAACAAAGAAGATGATATCAGCGAGCCCAATTTTCCTTCTTTTCCTATTGTCTTCGATGATCATGACACACTTCATGATAACTCCGGCCCGCAATCCAAGAAGCCTAATTCCTGCCCTGATTCAGATACCATCGAAATCAACAATGGTCCAGATGGCACGCCATTAGCAGAAACGTCAGAGCCCAGTGATGATCCATTCACTTTGGAATGTCAGAGCCCATCAACGTCGGAGCCAAGTAACATTCACGGACGACAGATGTCATCCTCCTTGCGACGTCGTCACTGAAATTTCAGATCCCAACAACAATCAAGTCAACTTGGAAACTCAGAACAATTCCACAGTTTCTGATGGGCCTGACAATCTTCGGCGATCCACCAGAAGCAAACAAGTCCCCAGCAAATTAGTATACTACGAGTGTTATCAAGTGGCCCATGATCCCTTCACCCCAAATTCTTTCTACACGGCTTGAACATCGACGACCCAACTTTCTACCACAATTAAATTCCATCACTAATTTGTTCCCTCTCACACTATATGCTCCCAAGTCCAAATTCAATGCCCCCTTGAACCATCATCTTATCAAGAGGCATGCAATATCCCGAATGGAGAGCTGCCATGAACATAGAGCTTCAAGCCCTTTAAGAAAACCACACTTGGACCCTTGTTAAACTCCCTAAGGAAAAGATGCATCACATGTCGATGGGTATACCGCACCAAGTACAAAGCAGATGGGACCATTGAACGATACAAGGCAAGATAAGTCGTACGCGGATTCACACAAAGAGAAGGAGAAGATTTTCATGAAACCTTTTCCTAGTTGTGAAATGACCACCATTCGTGTCTTAGTGAATGTCGCCATCAAACGAGGTTGGAAAATTCATCACTCGATATCAACAATGCCTTCATTCATGGAGACCTCCACGAAGATATCTACATGAAAATTCCCGACGGTTTAACCACCAACACAAACGGTTTAGTGTGCAAATTTGCAAAAATCCCTATACGGCTTAAAAACAGGCTCTCGTCAATGTATGCCATTTAATCCACTACTCTTACTAACCTCAGTTTTGGTGTTCTTTCAGATAATGATCACTCCCTATTCAAGTGGATACACGGCACATCCATTCCCTTTCTTGGGTTCTTCATCAACGATATTATCATGTGTGGAAATGATGATGCCAAGATTGTTCAAGTCAAAGAAATTCTTCATCAATCTTTCAAGATCAAAGACTTGGGCACTCTCACCTTTTTCTTGGGCGTGAGTTCCACTATACCCCCAACGGAGTCGGCATCACACAAACCAAATTTACCTCTCAACTCCTCACCGACTACAATCTAGCATCCAAGCGATCGGTTGCTAGCTAGTCCCCTTGCTATTGGCACTAAGCTTCAGATTCAAGACGGTCCTCTTTTACCCGACGCCACCAAATACCGACTGTAACACCCCTCACAACACTTACGTAATAGTCGCTCACGTGTACAGGAATAAAGGCGTCTCACAGCGGAAGTAATTACAGTAATAGAACTCCCATGGGTGTTACATGCCACCACTCGCCCATACGAGTGATGTAGCAGTACAACATCTTAACAAAATCAAACATAGAATACAACCCGCACAGTGACAACGAGATACCACCTACATTTCTATCTAAGTATCAAAACAAACTACTGTGAGCATCTAATCATAATCCAAATCTTACAATGTCCTAACTACCCAACCCCGCCACTTCGGCTTCAACGTGTTCAGCAACCTGCACAATAAGTGTAGTATCAGCGATAGACGCTGAGTATGCCGGATCTGGACCCTATTGGTCAATTGTCATTTTTAGCCGTCTTGATATTAGATTGATTTCATGCTTGTCATTTTACAGATATAACAAATACTGTAACAGCATGCATGATTATGTAATCATTCATCCAATCCAAACAGTCATATATGGATATACACATTACTGTCATACGTCATACAATACAATGGCATTGAGAACTCATCATCGTACATTAACATCATCACATAGTATGAACTCATTCATCGTACATTAACATCATCACATAGTATGAACTCATTCATCGTTATTAACATCATCACATAGTATGAAACTCATTCATCGTATATTAACATCATCACATAGTATGTCACTCGGCCCTCTGGGCCTTCACATATTGTTGTTAGGTTAGCACAGTCGGGCGTCAGTTAGGACAACCCGAAATATATTCACTTGGACAGTAGTCCCACGTACACACAAGGTGCTCACTGCCCTGATCATCCGAAGATCTGGGACTTATTCACTTTGCCTTTGTAAAGGCGTCCATTTAGGTGGCCAAGGGCCTGGTGCCAACGGTAGCACACTCCGCCTGACGATCTATCTAGGCTCGATCAGGATTTAACTAGGGAAAACCCGATACGGGATATCCCAAGAGATCTCTACGCGCGACCAGCAGCCAGTGACTGTCTGGATTAAGGTACATCATCACATTCATTTTACACTCCACTGTTAGCTTTGTTAGTTAGATAGTCAGATACAGTTTTAGTTATGGAGTACATCACTTAATTTGTTGGCTGCCCTATGGGTCTTACGCATGCCTAGAATTATTCTAGGTAACATTCACTTTTGAGTCAAAGCTCTAGAGACCGACAATGTCGTGCCTCGTTCCTAAGTATTTTACTTAGGTTATAACTACATACTTGTAATACTTAGCGCATTAGGTCAGACAACAGTGGTTCACAACACACATTTCGCATATGTAGTTTTATATAAGTCGATCTATAGTCGACGTAATATTAGTCCCGTAGGACGTTCGTGCATGAATAAATAATGCAATGAACATAACTACTCATCGTACACATACATCACATACATACATCACATACATACATTCACACAAGTTATTTATCAACAAATCCGAGCCCGAGGAATTCCTCAGGACAACCCGGATCAAATCCCTTTACATACCGTACACCGTTGACTAGATTCGTGCAGGCAGACCACTAGAGCTTTCGAGCGCGTACGTCGGGGATGCGATCTAGTAATACAAGGAATACTAAGTGTCAATCCACATGACAGCACAATTCGGTATTTCCGAATAACGTTTGAAATTCTAGTACTATGTCCCCCGACTTAACATTTATTACTAGTTAACGTATCGTTATTAATATTGATGACCCCTTACTCGTGGTGTGATTAATACTCGGTTTATATTAGAGCATGAAACCTTACGTTATACACTTATGGTATTTCACTAAGGTTCATTTATCAAACCAAGGTCCTATACTAACCTTAGTATTTTATGTCGTTATAGTTATAGAGTATAATTTATTTCTTGGTACGTTTTTATTTATATATGTGTGCATTTAGCATAACAACTGAATAACTATATCCTTAGTTACACAATATTATTGTGTACATCTTTTCCATAATATTATATGGTACGATATTTATGTGTCACTAGACTTTATTACATGTGTTCTTGGTAGTTGTTATGTATATCGAAAAATAGCATACACATGTGTTACACTTGAATTCTTTTACCATATAATTCTTACTAACCACATTGTGATCCCATAATTTATAATGTTACAGGTATTCAATTTGATAACATCGCAAACCTTATGGTAAAATATAACCCAAGGTTCTTCCCACGTGTTTTAATATCGGTTACATATATATATACAGCTAATCTCATTCACACCTCTAACTCACCATCACACCATTTCTACCTACAGATTAATGATCTAGAAATACCACACCACTTAATAAATCCCACCATTAGTTACTTCTGTAACAGATCTGTACAGAAGACATAAAATTCAGAAACTAGTTACTGATGCATTAAGTTAGACTTTTTCCCCCTCTGTTGTGTTTCTCATTACCGGATATAGTTCCCTTTTTCACTCCCTCTCTCTCATCTGTCTAGTTACTCATTTCATGGTGTCTTTACACTCTCGTTTCCCTCTGTTACAGACACAGAAATCACCCTACAGAGTTCGAAAACAGAAGAAACCAGAAACTGAAGCAGCATTTGTTTACTCCTTCCTTGCTCAGTTCTTTATTTAGCTTTACTGATTTGGTTTCCAAACTTCTTAAGCTAGTACACCACTCGATGCTTGCATTGGTAAGGGGTTTGAACTTAAAAAAAAAACAACTCAACTCAGGGTGTTATCATCTCAGAAAACTCATTTTACAGAATCAGTCTAAACTGTCGAACTGTAGACTTGAAAACGCGACCTGATATTTCTTTTGTTCTTGTGTCTGTAATTCACTCACGGTTATGGTTTGAGTTCTCCCTAGGTTGCTTAGTTATCTAACAGATACCTTAGTACAGTTTGACCACAAATCAGACTCATCACTATACGGTTTAAACCCAAAGAAAATTGATATACAGAAGGTTAGGATTGCAGAACTCAGTCTAAAACTGATATATGTCCCTATCTGTTTCTCTCCTGTTTCACTCACAGCTGACTTACGATCTGTTTTTCTTTCCTACCACCAGTGTTCCCCTACTTGGTTAAGTGCTTTAGATAGGTTTTAAGTTCTTAAACTACCTAAGGTCATCCTTCTGTGTTCTCTGGAAATCTTGTTTTACAGAACTGAAAATTTCTGGTATTGAGATTAAAACAGAAACGTGTATATGCTCTTGCTTTCTTACTTGTCTGTCTCCTATCTAATTACATTCCTCCTAGCCTTTCTAAACTGTCAACCTTGGTGCGTTATCAAATTCCTAGCTCAACCTAAACTCTAGGCAACGTTGTTAGACACACAGGATTAATCAGAACCTGCTCTGATAGGAACTGAAACTGAAATCCAACTGAAATCAAAACAGGAGCTGATTGTGTTATTGCTTCCCTCACTGTCTGTTTCTCTTCCCACCGATTATACTCTCAATTAGGAGTCTTGGTTTAGTTCTAATTCATTTAAGCAACCCAAGACATTCAGTTAAAGTTACCAAGATCATCTTCTCAATAAAACAAACATACCCCAAAGGTCTGTACTGATAACAACAACCAGACAGTATTTTGTAACTTGTTTTCTGTTACAGGTTTGCTATAAGTTTTAATCCCCCACTCGATTTGGTTGTGTAGGCATTAGTTTTAGTGTAGTTTTAAACCACGAATACTCCAAGGTTCCATGAGTCACTTCTCTGCAACTTTTACACAGATCTGAAAACTGAAACAGGCAGAGCTACTTAAACTGCTGATGTCTTTTCTTTTTCTTTTCCACTGTTTGTCTATCTGGTTGGGTTCCTAACTCTCCCAAGAGTTCCTATGTATGATTGAGTATGTTAGAGTGGGTTTTAAATTCATTTACACCCTTCACGAGCAGTTATACAGAACACAGAAAACTCAAACTAATCAGAAACTTCAAAGTTAGCAGAGACTTCAAAGCCAATAGCAACTCCCAACACTAACAGAACTTCAAAACTGATAAGGACTTCAAAATTGGTAGAAGTTTCAAAACTGATAGAACTTCAAAACTGACAGACACTTCAACACTGATAGGACTACAAAATTAACAGAACTTTAAAACTGATATTTAACAGGAGCTTTAAAACTGATAGAAACTACAAATTAACAGAAGCTTTAAACTGATATTTAACAGGAGCTTTAAAACTGATAGAAACTACAAATTAACAGAAGCTTTAAAACTGATAGAAACTTCAAAATCAGCAGAAGCTTCAGAACTGATGGAAATTACAAAATTGACAGAACTTCAAAACTGATAGAACTACTAAGTTTACAGAAGCTTTAAAACTGATAGAAACTTCAAAACCAACAGAAGCTTCAAAACTGGTAATTCTTCGAATTTGACAGAACCTTCAAAACTGAACTCTCTTCCGAGTCTTTTTTTTTTTTCTTTTCAGTTCCCTTTATCACCAGCCTAGATTAGTTAGGTACTTGATGGAGTCTTAAGCTTCTAATCTAGTCATTCTATCCTCACATTTCCTCTGCCAGACAGATACATAACACACGGTCTCATCAGTTGTAGACTACTCAGAAATCAAAGAAAAATAGAAACTGCTACATCTCTGTCTCTGTTTTGTTTTCTTTTCTTTAGTTAGGATCTGTTTTTACTTCTTTCCTTCAACATCCTCACGTATGGAGACATAGTTAGAGGTATTATAGGGTTATAGTGTTGTAGCAACTCAAGACTATCCAAACCAGTAAGAAGAATCCACTCTCAGGAATTTGTGCTACAGAACTGGTTATATTAAAAAGGAACGGAGCTGCTACAGTTTTTTTTTCCTGCTATTTCCTACCAACCGATGGATCAGTCTAGCCTTTCTTTCTCTTCAAAAAGGTTCCCTTGTATAAATGGCTAGACAAGTGACTCAGCATGATTTAGTCATCTAAACTGTAACAGAACAGAAACTACTATACTAAATGCATCTGTTTCTATCCATTTTTAGTTGTTAACCGAGCATGCATTTTCTTTTGATCAAGGTTTCAGTCAAGGATAGCTCACCACTTAAACCTCTTGGTTGTTTCTCTTGGTTGGTTCTTGGCGCATAAGGAACTTACAGCACCGTGGTCACTTTGACTGCAATGGGGAGTTTACTCAGAGATCAAAAACTGTGCTAGTTCAGAAAGAAAGACACAGTTGGATTAAGTTGAGGTAGCATGATCTTTACCTTGTTTCCCCTTTTTTTTGACACGAGACTGACTGATGTTACTGGGACTTTGATACACTCTCTCAGGCGAGGCTAAACAGGAATGAAGGAGTAAAACGAGTTAGCCCATGAGTAAAGCACTCGGCCCAGAAAACAGAAAAGGGTGGGGAACTGGAATAACACAATCACTCTCTGAACACATGATCTCACCTTAGCAGTCCTTGGAGATGGTTGGTTTCAGGATCTCCAGGATTCCTTCCTCGGTTAGCCTATAGCAGTCTCGCACAGCAAATGCACAGACCAGAGGAACTGGTTGTGCGGTTTCTGATCAGATCGAGTAAAGGTGCCAAACAGAAGTGAGAAAGGAAATGTTTAGGCTCACCGAAATGCTTAAGGAGAAGGCTATGCTCTTGGATCTTTCCTTCCTCTTCAAAACTGGGTATACTCCCCTGATTTCCACGTAAAAACAGTGGGGAATGGAGTTGAGTAATGGCTGAGGCTGTTACCGAGAATGAAAGGAAATCAAGTACAGGAAGAAACCATCGATGGACTGGAGTTACCTTCACGTATGAATGACCACAGCGTTCTTGGCTTGCAGTTGGCGCGGGCATGCAAGCGAGGAAGAGCTTGGCTAGGACAAAGGTTTAAACTAATGGGTTGAAACAAGGAGGTATGGCTCTGTGAGTTAAACAACGTCGCTGTGCATTTCCAGAGGCAGTGGCTGTACGAGTTACAAGACGGTCGTGTGTGGAGATGAGTGAATAGAATCTTGTCGCTTGAGTGGGAATAAGGGAATTTGTTTCTGTTTCCCTGCTGATCTATCTGAATTTTCTGTATCGTGAAGGATGAGAGGTAACCGACGACTGTTTTTCTTTTCCTTTCTGTTACCTTAGTAAGTTTGTTACTAAAATTGATTCGTGAGCATAAACTACCGAATTAAACAGCAGCTCAAACGGTTAAAGTCTCGGGTTAGGTACGAAAGGTCTCGGTTTCGAATCCCGGCTAGAGCATGTTGCTCTCTTTTTTTGTTTCAGCTCTATTAAACCTATTTATTGTATCTAAGTGACTTGTGTTAACATGTCACGTTATTAGTCGTACGTACTTATATATATACGACTATTTCGTCATGTCACATTTTGGTTATAAGTACAACGTTAAGATCTTGTAACGTTATGTACATTTACATATATATATATCCGTATTAATCAATTGTTCGCAGGTTATTACTTGTTTGATTATTTATACCTTAATATAGCTATTTATATATTAAAATAGCGTTTAATTATTTAGGGGTATTTCAGTCTACCCCCCTTAAAAGACTTCGTCCCGAAGTCGCTTTACTTAGATAGGTGTATTAATGACTACCCGTATAATCCCATAATGTATATCTATGTGATATATCATTTACACATCGTATTGTGCTAATACCGCACATAGCCTTCAATTGTGGCGTTAATTCAAACATATATGGATATAGGTGATCCATCAGCACCATCATTTCCTATCAGTTCTTCCAATCCCAACAACCTCCCCGAGGTGTCATACCATATTGTCATTCCACATTCCATATCTAAGGATTTATTTTGTATCTAGACTATACCATGTGTAATCAATCTACAGAGTACTATAAATATATATATATCCCGCATATCATAAAGAACAGTACTACATTCATGGATGTAGAAGTATTTCAGAAGATACATACAACAAGCGCACATTTCACACAACAAATCAACCACGTACGCCCCGCGTACCAAACAACACCAACAAAATGAACAAACACATCACAAACAACGTCCAACAATCAACATCGTATGCCTCGCACACCCACAAACATACCAACAATCACATCGTATGCCCCGCATACCCACAAACTATTGTATGACCCGCATACGAAATAACAGAATTTAGTGCAAACATGTGCACAGCCAAGAGGCTCTACCCCCCTTAAAAAGGGTTACGCCCCCGTACCCCACAAGTATTCTTCAGCTGCTCCACAAGGAGCGCTGGATACTTGGCTCTCATAGAGTTCTTTAACTCTATGTGTGTTTTTCACCTTTGGAGTAGATTATTCTCATATCAGAGAGACGGGTATGACTCTAGCCCCTTCGGCTCTTAAATATATATGAGGGGTGAGGCACGTATTTGTGCTCTCCTCCAAGTTCGTTCTAATGGGCCCACTCGCTCTGTATGAGGTGCAGACCCATGAACATAGGCTCAATTTCCTCTTTTCATTACTGTGTATCCTCTTATTTGGATCACTAGCATACATTCGTTTTGTCTTCTCCCACTGATATTCAGTTTGGGTATAATATGACATTGGCTCTTGTTAGTACTTGGTGCTATTTGCACTTGTCTTGGTAATACCAAGATGTACTAGCCTTCGTGTCCACGTAGATTATTATTGTCATCCGTGTCTTCTGGTGGTTTTTTCCAGAGTGATACCCTGTTGTAGTTCTTTGATACACACTCTTGTTGATATTCATTGCATCTTTCTGTATTTCCACTAGATTAATAACTGCACAAGTGTAGTACAAAACACTCAGTCCTACAGAGTGCAGAGGCGTAAACTCTCAGCAGCTAATATCTAAAGAGTCAACAGATAAGATGAGCGAATCATCATGTGAGTGGTACATTCCAAGTCTTATTCCTTCTTAAAGTATCTGCTAGCATTGCGTGGTCCGCGTTTATGTTCACATCATCTGGTAGATTCCTGGATTGCAAGAACTTGCATGATCCTTATGAGGGTTCTACGTATTATTCGTCCATATAGTGGTTTCTTGTGTATGTCGTCTGCTTCGTCATCCTTGAAGGGTCTCCTTGTCTCTACTGTGTATCGTCTGCTACTCTGTGTTGTAGGTTCTTGGTTTCTCTAGCGCTGGTTAACTGCGGCTCTTCTCGTCCATCTTCGAGTGATTTGCATCACTGTCCGTAGTACGGAGTTGACTACTTCTCGTGTCTCCTAACACTACTTGTCTACATGCTGTACCGTACTGAGAGTCCTGTGTAGACGTCACTACGTAGACTGGAACTGCTATAAAGTATCTGTCACTCATGTCTACTATGTATACTGCTTACTTATACTGACTAACCTATAAATAAGTCTGTCAGGCCCACATGCTCCTATCGGAGTGCGGTCGTCCCATGTCTCGTTTAGTAAACTGGTAGCGTCCGTCACACGGCTATGGTGAAGTATTCTATTGTCAATCTCCCTTTTGATGGATGTTCTTGCTGTAGTTTGATTGATTGGTCCGCAATGTTGGTTATCTTGTCGTAGATTCTAATGTTCTGGCAGTATGGTGGTAAGGTGGTTGGAACATTTTTGTTCCCTGGACTCATGTCCTTAGTAAAATTAGTGGTAGCACTTGGTTGCTAACCAGTTGAACGTTAAACGTTGATTCGTCTGTATGGTTGCAATCGTCTATGTAATATTGGTGCTGAGGAAGCAATGTCGGTTCTCCTATCTTGATCTCCATGAGTACATACATAACTATTTCCTCCAGGTTTAATCATTCATGTCTTACTTATGCTTCCCGATACGGCGTAGGGTAAGCTCTCATACTTGGGTGTTTATGTGCGTTTCCTCTTCCGTTTAATTGGGTGTATTGTAGATTGCATGATTGCTTGAGCAACTTGGCTCTTCATCTTCCCAACTATTTCCATTGATGGTACTGCATCCTCAAAGGGTTCCACTTCTCATAAGATTAGGTTTGTCCATTAGGACTAAACATTTGTCACTATTAGTGATTTGCATTACATGCTGGTATATATCCCTGGTGTTCAGGTAGTAAGTAATGTCTTTGTTGTTACTTATTGTTTAGTGCTAGTTACTTGTATCTGCAGTTATTTGTATTTCAAGTGCGCGGTTTGGCGCCTGTTAATAAGTCATGATTGTTATTCACATTGTTTACGGTATGTACCGTAACTCCATTGTTTCATTATATTAACTTAGGCATTGTTGTGTTAGTAATATACCTTGAAAGGTAACTGGAGTCGGTGTTCCCGGTCTCCTGAGTTTATGCCTCTTATTTGTACATTAGGTACTTGCTTATTTACGCTATTTAGCGTTTTATTTGTGTGTTTTGTAATATCGATTTAGGTGGTTGTCATTGATTCAACTTACATGTTCATTCATCACTGACAGTCGTCACCGTAGTGAACGACATGTCTTTAACATAAATTGATACTTATCATTTTCTTTACATGGCGGGACGCCAATGGCGGTAGCCATTCTTCTACTTAGGACTTGTTTCATAATCGGTATGATATTGATAATACATATAAAACTTAATCTTGACGTTGATCACTATTAATTGTACGTAATCATACATGGCACTCCTTGGTAAAGGTAGTGCCCAGAGGTGGTAATTATTTATTTATGAGTTCCGTGTTGATTCGCGGTCGTTGTTGCGAAGGTATTGGTAATGTCCGTATTACGGTAGAATTGTTTTTTTTTTTTTTTTCACACTCCTGGTCCATCTGTGGACTGATATGTTTTACCAACTTTCTTGTGTTCATCACAGGTTGGCGTATGCGTACTTATAGTTAGTGGACTATAAGTTACATTTATTACAAGGTTAGAATGTTATAACGTATGATGTGTATAAAATAGTGGAAAAGTATTAGGAGTTAGTGGAAGTAAGAATTTTGATGCATATGCCTTTCGGCAATAATGTAGTTTTTATTAAAGGTATGGGTTATAATATTCAATGAGAGAATGGTTTTATAACTAAGGTTAATATAAAATAGACCTTAGGAATTATAAATATATGTCATGAAATGTGACAAGATATTAAGATAAGGTTCTTAATATAAGTTGCATAATATAATGCATCAAACCGAATAATCATCTTACAGTAAGATGATGATGAAAATGAGACATAGGATATAAGAAATAAATCATGAGATATAATGTAAGTGGATAAATATAATTACTGCGCATACTATATAGTTGGAGTTGTATGGCAGTGATCGTTATACGATCGTATTCTCTTCATAGTTTTATTTGTATGATTTACTCTATATATATATATATATATATATATAATATAATATAGTAGCATTAATCGCAATTTCCTTTGCTAGTTGTTTGTAACTAGGATACTGCAGTCTTGTTTATCCTTACTATAATTAATTTTGGCAACTTGTGAAGAGTTTCAGGAGTCATACGACTCTGGTGTGATCAGCACCAGTGTTGCACCAACCTTTCACCCCAATTTGTGGTTGGTTGTCCCTTGATCCCCGGGAATCAGGTTTCACCGTCCACCTCCAATTCAGCCATTTAATGGTTTGTTATTTAAGTTATGTTATCTTGGCTCTCAGCCTGTGTCATTTGACTTGTCTTGCTGGATAGTTATAATTGTAATGGGCTGGTGTGCCATTTTATTGCGTTATTCGGACTCATCGGGTCCTTCAGAGGTTGTAGGCCTCGTATCTTAGAGGTTTATTGTAACCATTGTAGTTGTAGTTTATATTAGAGGTGTACAATTGTGTGGTGATTTTTGGTAGCCATGGTGTCGTACCATAGGTCTACACAGTTTACAGTATTCATTGTAACGATAATAGCAGTGGTAACTGCAGTTGTAATTGTTTGCAGCACTTGCAGTAGCAAGAGCGCGGGGTAGACGAAATTATTGGTACATAGTTTAAAATCAGCGCTTGCAGTGGCAAGCGCGCCATGCAAGTAGAGTTGTCGGTTTCCGACTTGTTTGTCTTACTGTTGCATGGGTTGCTTAAGTAGCTTTAGAATGATTGTTAGTGAATAAGACGGTATTTGGATTTGGGAAATTTTCCTGGCCACATTGTCATTTGAATAATCAAGTCCTCACTCACATTATATTTATAGTAGCGTATACGTTTGGACTTTGTCTCCCTACAGGTACCGGACCGCCACGACAGGGTTCTAGTGTCACTGCATTGTGTGCACACAGTTTAGGATTGATGTTTGTACATAACAGGACGGTACTCTTATAAAATTTTTTTCTACGTTTTTAAGATAGTTTCTTTCTACAGTTTGGAGGTTAGAGGTCTCATTACGGGCGACGGTCTCGCGGAGTTCATGGTGCTCCCCCCGCTTGCCCTGATGTTCTTGGGTGATCCTTTCCACGACGTTGTAGTAGTGGCGCTCGCCTCTGGTAGTGCCTATTGATACGGCGCTTGGTCGTCAATGGAGGTATGACATTGAGGTTGTATTAGTGTTACAGGAGCAGGAATTATTCATTCACTGCGAGAGTGTTTAAACAGTCTGTTGGCTTAATAGCCCTTTCCCTATATTTGGGGATTATATTTCTTAATTGCATCATACTCATTGGGTTGTGGCGGGGGGGTACTGTCGGCGGTAGTTCGTACTGGACTTCCACATGAAAGCGGACTGTCGCCAATGTACCCATGACGTTTGTGTCTCCTCCTGGCTGAGCTCTCAGCTGGACCTTAACAGGGGTAACATCCCCGGGCCTTCATGCCCTTGGTCAGCTTCCTGGCTCACACCACCACTAGATGTCGGTATTACCGTTCGTCTTCTCAATAGCGCACCATAATACGATCAACTCATTTATGTGCCCCAAGGGCTAACACTTGCAGGCCAAAGGCTCTGTCAACACATAATTTCGTTAAGACACAGACGTTTCGTACCTCACAAACGTTTCCAAGTTTCCCCAAATCCTATGCTCACTGTCTTAACCTAGTATCTCGTCATCAGAGCGGTACTCCGCTCTGATACCACTTTTGTAACACCCCTCACAACACTTACGTACTAGTCGCTCACGTGTACAGGAAATAAAGGCGTCTCACAGCGGAAGTAATTGCAGTAATAGAACTCCCATGGGTGTTACATGCCACCACTCGCCCATACGAGTGATGTAGCAGTACAACATCTTAACAAAATAAAACATAGAATACAACCCGCAGTGACAACGAGATACCACCTACATTTCTATCTAAGTATCAAAAGCACAACTACTGTGAGCATCTAATCATAATCCAAATCTTACAATGTCCTAACTACCCAATCCCGCACTTCGGCTTCAACGTGTTCAGCAACCTGCACAATAAGTGTAGTATCAGCGATAGACGCTGAGTATGCCGGATCTGGACCCTATTGGTCACTTGTCATTTTTAGCCGTCTTGATATTAGATTGATTTCATGCTTGTCATTTTACAGATATAACAAATACTGTAACAGCATGCATGATTATGTAATCATTCATCCAATCCAAACAGTCATATATGGATATACACATTACTGTCATACGTCATACAATACAATGGCATTGAGAACATTCATCGTACATTACATCATCACATAGTATGAACTATTCATCGTACATTAACATCATCACATAGTATGAACTCATTCATCGTTTATTAACATCATCACAGTATGAACTCATTCATCGTATATTAACATCATCACATAGTTTATCACTCGGCCCTCTGGGCCTTCACATATTGTTGTTTAGGTTAGCACAGTCGGGCGTCAGTTAGGACAACCCGAAATATATTCACTTGGACAGTAGTCCCACGTACACACAAGGTGCTCACTGCCCTGATCATCCGAAGACTCTGGGACTTATTCACTTTGCCTTTGTAAAGGCGTCCATTTAGGTGGCCAAGGGCCTGGTGCCAACGGTAGCACACTCCGCCTGACGATCTATCTAGGCTCGATCAGGATTTAACTAGGGAAACCCGATACGGGATATCCCAAGAGATCTCTACGCGCGACCAGCAGCCAGTGACTGTCTGGATTAAGGTACATCATCACATTCATTTTACACTCCACTGTTAGCTTTGTTAGTTAGATAGTCAGATACAGTTTTAGTTATGGAGTACATCACTTAATTTGTTGGCTGCCCTATGGGTCTTACGCATGCCTAGAGTTATTCTAGGTAACATTCACTTTTGAGTCAAAGCTCTAGAGACCGACAATGTCGTGCCTCGTTCCTAAGTATTTTACTTAGGTTATAACTACATACTTGTAATACTTAGCGCATTAGGTCAGACAACAGTGGTCACAACACACATTCGCATATGTAGTTTTATATAAGTCGATCTATAGTCGACGTAATATTAGTCCCGTAGGACGTTCGTGCATGAATAAATAATGCAATGAACATAACTACTCATCGTACACATACATCACATACATACATCACATACATACATTCACACAAGTTATTTATCAAACAAATCCGAGCCCGAGGAATTCCTCAGGACAACCCGGATCAAATCCCTTTACATACCGTACACCGTTGACTAGATTCGTGCAGAGCAGACCACTAGAGCTTTCGAGCGCGTACGTCGGGGATGCGATCTAGTAATACAAGGAATACTAAGTGTCAATCCACATGACAGCACAATTCGGTATTTCCGAATAACGTTTGAAATTCTAGTACTATGTCCCCCGACTTAACATTTATTACTAGTTAACGTATCGTTATTAATATTTGATGACCCCTTACTCGTTGTGTGGATTAATACTCGGTTTATATTAGAGCATGAAACCTTACGTTATACACTTATGGTATTTCACTAAGGTTCATTTATCAAACCAAGGTCCTATACTAACCTTAGTATTTTATGTCGTTATAGTTATAGAGTATAACTTTATTTCTTGGTACGTTTTTATTTATATATGTGTGCATTTAGCATAACAACTTGAATAACTATATCCTTAGTTACACAATATTATTGTGTTACATCTTTTCCATAATATTATACGGTACGATATTTATGTGTCACTAGACTTTATTACATGTGTTCTTGGTAGTTGTTATGTATATCGAAAAATAGCATACCATGTGTTACACTTGAATTCTTTTACCATATAATTCTTACTAACCACATTGTGATCCCATAATTTATATGTTACAGGTATTCAATTTGATAACATCGCAAACCTTATGGTAAAATATAACCCAAGTTTCTTCCCACGTGTTTTAATATCGGTTACATATATATATACAGCTAATCTCATTTCACACCTCTAACTCACCTCAACACACACACACACCATTTCTACTCTACAGATTAATAGATCTAGAACTACCACACCACTTAACTAAATCCCACCATTAGTTACTTCTTCTGTAACAGATCTGTACAGAAGACTAAAATTCAGAAACAGTTACTGATGCATTAAGTTTGTTAGACTTTTTCCCCCTCTGTTGTGTTTCTCATTACCGGATTATAGTTCCCTTTTTCACTCCCTCTCTCTCATCTGTCTAGTTACTCATTTCATGGTGTCTTTACACTCTCGTTTCCCTCTGTTACAGACACAAGAAATCACCCTACAGAGTTCGAAAACAGAAGAAACCAGAAACTGAAGCAGCATTTGTTTACTCCTTGCTCAGTTCTTTATTTAGCTTTACTGATTTGGTTTCCAAACTTCTTAAGCTAGTACACCACTCGATGCTTGCATTGGTAAGGGGTTTGAACTTAAAAAAAAACAACTCAACTCAGGGTTTATCATCTCAGAAAACTCATTTTACAGAATCAGTCTAAACTGTCGAACTGTAGACTTGAAAACGCGACCTGATATTTTCTTTGTTCTTGTGTCTGTAATTCACTCACGGTTATGGTTTGAGTTCTCCCTAGGTTGCTTAGTTATCTAACAGATACCTTAGTAAGTTGACCACAAATCAGACTCATCACTATAACGGTTTAAACCCAAAGAAAATTGTATACAGAAGGTTAGGATTGCAGAAAGTCAGTCTAAAACTGATATATGTCCCTATCTGTTTCTCTCCTGTTTCACTCACAGCTGACTTACGATCTGTTTTTCTTTCCTACCAGGTGTTCCCCTACTTGGTTAAGTGCTTTAGATAGGTTTTAAGTTCTTAAACTACCTAAGGTCATCCTTCTGTGTTCTCTGGAAATCTTGTTTTACAGAACTGAAAATTTCTGGTATTGAGATTAAAACAGAAACGTGTATATGCTCTTGCTTTCTTACTTGTCTGTCTCCTATCTAATTACATTCCTCCTAGCCTTTCTAAACTGTCAACCTTGGTGCGTTATCAAATTCCTAGCTCAACCTAAACTCTAGGCAACGTTGTTAGACACACAGGATTAATCAGAACCTGCTCTGATAGGAACTGAAACTGAAATCCAACTGAAATCAAAACAGGAGCTGATTGTGTTATTGCTTCCCTCACTGTCTGTTTCTCTTCCCACCGATTATACTCTCAATTAGGAGTCTTGGTTTAGTTCTAATTCATTTAAGCAACCCAAGACATTCAGTTAAAGTTACCAAGATCATCTTCTCAATAAAACAAAAATACCCCAAAGGTCTGTACTGATAACAACAACCAGACAGTATTTTGTAACTTGTTTTCTGTTACAGGTTTGCTATAAGTTTAATCCCCCACTCGATTTGGTTGTGTAGGCATTAGTTTTAGTGTAGTTTTAAACCACGAATACTCCAAGGTTCCATGAGTCACTTCTCTGCAACTTTTACACAGATCTGAAAACTGAAACAGGCAGAGCTACTTAAACTGCTGAGATGTCTTTTCTTTTTCCACTGTTTGTCTATCTGGTTGGGTTCCTAACTCTCCCAAGAGTTCCTATGTATGATTGAGTATGTTAGAGTGGGTTTTAAATTCATTTACACCCTTCACGAGCAGTTATACAGAACACAGAAAACTCAAACTAATCAGAAACTTCAAAGTTAGCAGAGACTTCAAAGCCAATAGCAACTCCCAACACTAACAGAACTTCAAAACTGATAAGGACTTCAAAATTGGTAAAGAAGTTTCAAACTGATAGAACTTCAAAACTGCCAGCAGATACATAACACACGTTCTCATCAGTTGTAGACTACTCATCAAATCAAAGAAAAATAGAAACTGCTACATCTGTCTCTGTTTTGTTTTCTTTTTCTTTAGTTAGATCTGTTTTTTACTTCTTTCCTCAACATCCTCAGTATGTGAGAATAGTTAGAGGTATTATAGGGTTATATTGTTGTAGCAACTCAAGACTATCCAAACCAGTAAGAAGAATCCACTCTCAGGAATTTGTGCTACAGAACTGGTTATATTTAAAAAGGAAGACGGAGCTGCTACAGTTTTTTTTTTTTCTGCTATTTCCTACCAACCGATGGATCAGTCTAGCCTTTCTTTCTCTTCAAAAAGGTTCCCTTGTATAAATGGCTAGACAAGACTCAGCATGATTTAGTCATCTAAACTGTAACAGAACAGAAACTATACTAAATGCATCTGTTTCTATCCATTTTTAGTTGTTAACCGAGCATGCATTTTCTTTTGATCAAGGTTTCAGTCAAGGATAGCTCACCACTTAAACCTCTTGGTTGTTTCTCTTGGTTGGTTCTTGGCGCATAAGGACTTACAGCACCGTGGTCACTTTGACTGCAATGGGGAGTTTACTCAGAGATCAAAAACTGTGCCAGTTCAGAAAGAAAGACACAGTTGGATTAAGTTGAGGTAGCATGATCTTTACCTTGTTTCCCCTTTTTTTTGACACGAGACTGACTGATGTTACTGGGACTTTGATACACTCTCTCAGGCGAGGCTAAACAGGAATGAAGGAGTAAAACGAGTTAGCCCATGAGTAAAGCACTCGGCCCAGAAAACAGAAAAGGGTGGGGAACTGGAATAACACAATCACTCTCTGAACACATGATCTCACCTTAGCAGTCCTTGGAGATGGTTTGGTTTCAGGATCTCCAGGATTCCTTCCTCGGTTAGCCTATAGCAGTCTCGCACACACAGCAAATGCACAGACCAGAGGAACTGGTTGTGCGGTTTCTGATCAGATCGAGTAAAGGTGCCAAACAGAAGTGAGAAAGGAAATGTTTAGGCTCACCGAAATGCTTAAGGAGAAGGCTATGCTCTTGGATCTTTCCTTCCTCTTCAAACTGGGTATACTCCCCTGATTTCCACGTAAAAACAGTGGGGAATGGAGTTGAGTAATGGCTGAGGCTGTTACCGAGAATGAAAGGAAATCAAGTACAGGAAGAAACCATCGATGAACTGGAGTTACCTTCACGTATGAATGACCACAGCGTTCTTGGCTTGCAGTTGGCGCGGGCATGCAAGCGAGGAAGAGCTTGGCTAGGACAAAGGTTTAAACTAATGGGTTGAAACAAGGAGGTATGGCTCTGTGAGTTAAACAACGTCGCTGTGCATTTCCAGAGGCAGTGGCTGTACGAGTTACAAGACGGTCGTGTGTGGAGATGAGTGAATAGAATCTTGTCGCTTGAGTGGGAATAAGGGAATTTGTTTCTGTTTCCCTGCTGATCTATCTGAATTTTCTGTATCGTGAAGGATGAGGGGTAACCGACGACTGTTTTTCTTTTCCTTTCTGTTACCTTAGTAAGTTTGTTACTTAAATTGATTCGTGAGCATAAACTACCGAATTAAACAGCAGCTCAAACGGTTAAAGTCTCGGGTTAGGTACGAAAGGTCTCGGTTTCGAATCCCGCTAGAGCATGTTGCTCTCTTTTTTGTTTCAGCTCTATTAAACCTATTTATTGTATCTAAGTGACTTGTTAAGACGTTATTAGTCGTATATATATATATCGCGACTATTTCGCATGGATCACATTGGTATATGTACTCGACATGGGACTTGAACCATGAAGAGATGGACAATGTAT
The DNA here is from genome assembly GCA_023374045.1 of Limonium bicolor. Classification (NCBI taxonomy): domain Eukaryota; kingdom Viridiplantae; phylum Streptophyta; class Magnoliopsida; order Caryophyllales; family Plumbaginaceae; genus Limonium; species Limonium bicolor. Next base: position 29,422,291 of record CM041783.1, on the reverse strand, counting down.
TTCTGTTTGTTAACATGCTAAGGCATGTTGTGGTATGAGTAATAAATGTTATCTTACCTTGATTATAATGTGGATGGATTCTAAATTGGTTATGTTATCCAGACCTATGAGTCTAACTGTTTTATGGTATGTACCCGGACCTGAGAGTCTAAGGGTTTTATGTAGTACAGTACTGTTAAGTACCCGGACCGTTAAGTCCGAGGTTATCATGTGAGTATGTCATGTCATGGATGGATGGGTATATGTCCCACCATTTAAGTCCGAGGTTGGATGTAAAGGGTGTTTGGTAATGGAAAGTAATTTCGAAGTAACTCCCTTATTCTGATCCAATGATGCGTGGAAATGTGAACTTCGAGGACGAAGTTCTTTTAAGGGGGGTAGATTGAAATACCCCAAACCTGATATGATGTTTAAATGTTAAACTATGGTATTTAAAGGCTAAAAAGTGCCTTAGAAACATCGGTGTACAATTAAACCATAGTAAAACACACATAAAACACTAAGACACAGTTTGAGCAAAACATGCTCTAAGCTTGGGGTGAACTTGGTTAGGACCCAAAGAGCCTACCAAGATTTGATAATATTTAATTATGATTTTATAAGGCTAATAAGTCCTTAGGAAACCTTGGTAGACAATGAAACCAAACAAAACATAATAAATACCTTAAGGTCAATATGGGCTAAATGTGCTCTAAGCTTGGGGATAATTTGTATAAGACCTAATGGTCATACCTATACCTTATAAATATGTTAATGAACATTTAAACCAATTACCAAGAAAACCAAGCTTGAAAACAAGTTAGAACACAAAAAGTGCTTTAAGGAGTCTTAAAGCACCTTTTTGAAAATTGTCTTGTAATGAGTTTTGAATGGCTAAAGTCCATCATTACTCTTAAATGTATATGTGTCACTATATATATCACATTTGGATGTCTATATCAATAGGAAATCAAAAATTTCACTTCTATGTGCCTTGTTTTTGTGAATAGTGATTTTAATAAGCTAGTTTTGTAACATATGTTATCATAAGTAATTAAATTGACAAATAAAGACTAAAATACCTTATGTAGTAAAGGGGGCCGTTTTCCAAGTGTGGTGACTCACCACTCTCTTGTTAATATGAAAAGTAAATAAAGATTGACTAATTAATGTACTATTTGCTTTATAAGCACAAATATCTTCTAAAAAGCAAGTTATCACATTCTCTCATTTCCTTCTCATTTCACACGGTTTCCAAGTCTTCTTGCTACCTCCCTTCTTGCTGTTCTCTCACGTAATACTCACCCACCACCATTAAACTCTAGCTTTGACCTCTTGTAAATCCAAGCTCACTTAACCAAATCAAAACAAACACCACCAATCTCTTCCTCCCATCAAGCTCTTCATTTCTATCTTCTTAAAATTCCAAGAGCCCCATTTCGTGCCATGGAGTTCCACCATTGAAGGAGCTGAGCTTGTATTTCTACATATTATTGATCCCCTTTGCTCCTAGGTAAGGAATCTCAAAGAAAAATCAAGTTTCTTTTATGTTTTGCCTTGACCGAAATGCACATTAATGGTGCTCTTTGTGTGACTTTGTTCTAGCTTCATTCCAACCTTTCATGGACTAGGTGGAGTCCTCTCTTGATAGATATTCAAACTCTCTTCAAAGACCAAGGTAAAACAACTACATTAATGTTTTTGAACAATGTAAACCTAGGTTTACAATGAGATGAAGCATAAAGCTTATATACTCATTTCAATGTTGGTATATTGTTTAGTAGTTGACAAGGAATCAAATACCTTACCGGTTTTGTAAGGAAACAAGAAGAAGTTTGGGTGGAAAAGAGTAAATATGCTATCTCAATGTGGTTTAATGCCTTAGGAGAATGAGCTTATAATGCTTGTTAAACTACCTAAAGCCAATGGTAATGAGCTAGTAAATGAGGAGTTATTAAGCTGAGGAGTTTATTAGGGTATGTATTGTATGGGTGTTATTTGCTGGTCAAAGGCATTATTATGTGGGAATTTTTTTATGGTTTATGCAATTTAAGGGCCTAAGAGCCATGCATTTAAGGGCCTAAGTGCCAAGCAATTTAAATCATGCACTATATTGTGATGTAGTGTATTTGGTGAAGTTTTGTTTGTGATGGTGTTCTTGATGGATTTAGGTGTTCTTGAGTGTTTAATGGTGAAAACTATGAGCTTTGGAATGATGATGTGCTAAGAGAACCCATGGCAAAATTTGTAAAATGTATAAGGAGTTTTAAGTGCTTGAATGAGCTTGGGTGAACTAGGAATTGTTAGAAATGCCTAAGTATTTACAAGAGGAGAAATAATGTCTTAAGGTGTTCTAGGTAAACAAAGGACTTAGGCACCAACTAGGGTTTAGGTTGGTATGAAATAATGCTTAAGAGATGATGTTGAGATGAGGAGAAAACATTTTGGGATAGTAGTTTCCATAGGTAAGAAACAACATTAGAAACTTAATGTAAATGTTGTAAGTGTTAGTGAATTTATAAGGAAAAAATGAGTAACAAGTGAAACATGGAATTAGGAGTGTTAAAGATGATATTTGGACATTAGAATATACCTAGGAACATTAGGTAAGTTTATACATTTAATGGAGGTGGAGAAATAATGCAACAAGGTTAGAAAAATGCAAATATAGCATTTTGTAGCTTGGGTCCGGGACTTGGTTAATGGTTAAGTCCCGGACCATATATCAAAAACAGGCCGAGAGTTGTTCCATGTAGTGGTCCGGACTTGGGGTGAGTACAAGGTCCCGGACCACCCTATTAAATATGGCCGAGAGTACTCCAATGTGTTGGTCCGGGACTTAAGGTAAGGACCAAGTCCCGGACCACTCTAAAAATGTTGTTTAAGGTTGGAAAATGATGTCTAATGATGGAGATTGATGGATAATGATGTTATAAGGTTGTGTAGGACATGTTAGGTGAGTTATAAACGCAATTTGGGTGGGTGAAAAGTTGAAGTAAAATGAAAGAGTGAAACATGTTAAAAATGTAAGGGTATTTAACTAGTTAAACGGGGTTAACCATGGTCATTCGACGTTACACAAACATATTACCCCAATGTTAATGAAGGTAACTTTAATGTACCAGTTGTTCGAGAATTGTTCGAGGAACGTAAGTGGACATGGTAGAGTGGACTCCGGTGACAGGTATGGTTTTCTTGCAACCTGTGTCCTACCGACTACACCGCTTGTATGCCAATGTGTTTTTCTGAGTGTTTGCCACCTTGTAAGATTAAAACATGTAATGAGTTTATAGTAATTCATTTATGAGGCGCATCTGGTCTCCGATAACCGTTTAACCTCAAATAAGTGTCAAACCTTAGCTAACTAGAACTAGGAACACGTGAGAGATCGGTATTCGGAGTTAACGACCCAAACCTTGGGAACGTTCTAACCGCGGCTATGCGTGAGTTTGTTGTGTATTGTTGTTGTGTGCAAGTGTGTGAACCTCCCTTGCGTGTTTAACTCGGTTGTGATACCGTATGGTTGTGGATGTGATAAGTTCCATAGTGGAACTCTAACTACTTACTTATAAGTATATATGTACTAATGGGGGTGAGGAGTCCGGTCATGTTCCGGCCACGCGTGTGAGGACGGGAGTCGATGTCATATCCGGTTCGACTCTCTTGGTGTATGTATGGGTTGTATTCCAATTTGGTTTCAACCTTCCCTTAGCTTATCCAAGCTAGTTTACTGACTCACGTCGGGCCACAGGGGCATACAAATGTTGTTTTGGTGTGCTTGGGATTACTATACCCGACGCACCTTGGTGTTAAGTTTAACCGTTCAAATTAACAGGACGGTAATGAGGTATGTAACGGGCTTAGTATGAGATTGGCAACAATCTCCAGGCTCACCGTGTTTATAACTATGGTGGAAGGTTCCTTGTGTGAACCATACTTGTATTGTTATGTGTTATTGCTGTCAGGGATTACGGATGTGAACTCCGGTTTTATATAGGAGGCGTTAGGGATAACCCGATTTATAGGTAAGTGTCGTCTGTTAAGGAAGGAACTCCATTTAGAGGAGAGCCACTCTAGGGTCAAAGGAAACTATGGTTGATTTGTTATGTGTGGATGTGTTGGATGTTTGTTGAGCCCTATTGTTGGGTGTATGCAATGTGTTGTGTGTTTATGGTTTACATGCGTGATTCAAATATAATCTACCGCATGTTAAGACGACAATTATTGTGCGTGGCCGGTAGCATGCGGGCTGCGGGATTACCATACCAGCAAAGGCGCTGAGCCCCTTGGGGGCCACCCCTTTTTCTTCCTTTTCTATTTCAGGTACAAGGAGCTGGAAGCCGTTCGAGAGTAGGACGGGGTAGATGGTTATACATGGGTAGCCATATGAATGGCGTATGCATTGTAGGCAGTAAGTAAGTCCGAAATTGTTATCGGCGTTAGTTGTAAATACTCGGTACAGTGGGAATGTATGTATATAATAAATGTTGGAAATGGAATAAGGATTGTATTGTGTAGTTGCTCGGGATCTAGTCCATCAAACCGATACAATGTACATGTATTAGCCTTGTTAGCCACGTGGGTGGTTAACGGCGTGTAACACCATTGAATTAAGTAATGTGATGAGTTGAGATTTCCGCTGCAGTTTGATGTTAAGTGTACGTGTGGTGGTTGGGGTGTTTACAAAAGTGGTATCAGAGCGAAGTATCGCCTGATGACTAAGTTACCCGAGCTTAGGAAGTACCGAGTTAAGATTTTAGTACTTGGGGTAAAGGGTTGAGTGATAGCGTGAGTGGTACGCTAGTTAGGAACTATCAGTGAATACTGGAAACCTACAATATCCTTCCCGCCCTCCACAATCCCTATTTTATGACTTGGGAAAGAACGCCAGAGAGATGAAAGTCCCCTCTTACTCGGGAAACCCGAGCTGGTTTTTATTAAGAACTTATGTGAGTACGGAGAACCTGTCACACGGTAGATCCCGAAAGGTGGGAATCCCGGAGACAGTTTCCATCTGAACAATGTTAACCGCGTTTCATAGCGAAGAATGAAGAATCTTGTGTATGGGAGAATAGAATTTCCGGCAACCTGGGTCGACATGCCAAGCAGTCGAGAACACCAGCTTGCTACGCACTGACTGTGCAACAGGCAAGAAATGAAGTAATGAAACCCGAGACAAGTGTCTGCGGGACTACCAATACTAAACGATGACACCAGCGGTATACTAACCGACAAAGGAACTACACGTAGTACCCAAACAAGAGACAAGTCTCAGTAACCACCATAAATGCGTGGAACGGGCTACGAAGGTGGAACGGTATTAAGTAAAAAAAAAGAGGGAGATCTCCCAGAATGGGAAACACCCCAGTTAATGATTATTATGTGGAGACAGCGAGAAGTACTCAGAAGATTTATTGTCAAGACGGTAAGATCAAGTAAGGGCCAACAAGGCCCACTGATGACAGTGCAGGTAAGAACAAAGACACAACCGGTGTGTGTGTTTAACCGATAGCCAGTTAGCATGGCGCACTTGCCATGGCAAGTGCTGCTATAACAGGGCTGTTCGGGAAAAGGTTTAGCAGATACCAAGTACTTAGTGAAGTAACAAGAAGTTAAAGGAGATCATCATAACCTTGGAAGGGCTGAACAGCTTAACCTTTATAATTGGAAATACACCAGTCAGCAAGAAGCTAGACTTGGTTAAGGCAGGAAGACGTTGTGAGACCATGAAAAATTTTCTTTCAGACTCAGATTTATTTCAAACTCTTTTCCTTCAAACCAAATTTTCTTTCAAACCCATTCTGTTTCAAACCTCTTTTAAAACCAAACCAGGAGACCTACACCGGCCGTAGTGCCACACAGTAGCTAATTTACACCCAGTTTTACTTTCGAACACCCGGATGGAAACCAGTAAGCCCAAGGGTAGCAACCCGAGGGAATGGATGGAGTTTATATGATACCACGGTTGATAAACTTTCCCTTGATTAAGTTTGGGAAGCACGGAATGTATATTGTCACAGGACAATACAAGGGAGTTGACAACAGAATACTTCACCTAGGCGTGTGACGGACACTACGAGTGTACCAACTGTGTTGTGGGACGACCGCACTCCGATAGGAGCATGTGGGCCTGACAGACCTGCTTATAGTTGTTGGTAAGTAGCAATGTATCAGTATGATACCCCACATATGTATACGAGTAGAGTCCGGAACACGGGAAGTGTCGACTCCATACTACGGTCAGCAGTAAAAGTCAAGTAGAGCTAAGGATTACCATGAATGGTTGGAGTAAGGAACCCAGTTAGAAGACCAAAGGAATTGGTGAAATGTTCAAGAGATATTTGGGAGTTGGGAGGTGCGAAGTGCACGACATTATATAAAGACATTGGATACGTCTTAAGAATCTTCAAAAAAAAACATGATAGCTGAAATGAAAAACCCAGCTAAGAACACAGAAAGCGTAGTTTAACTGAATGTACCCATAAGTGCAAGCCAAACGTATGGCAATTTTTAGTAACACCCAGAGCAATCCTTGAAGGGTGTTTGGATTAAACATTGTTGGATGAAGCAATGTAATAGGAACGCAAGATTTGAAACAATTACGCGGACTAAACACTGTAGGTAGCCCCTTAACAATAGGACCCTAAGTTGCCAAAGAGACAGCTTGGAAGGAATCGTAACGGTGAGGCTTATAAGCCAAAACAACTTGTGTTATGTAAATGTGATCGGTTGCAGAAGTATATGTTGTCCAGTAAATAGAGCGGAGAACGAACCACTGCTTTAGAGTGGGGACACACCTCTCGGTATTGTGAACCGCGAGAGCGGTAGTTGTGTGAACCAAGTTCAAGATGTACGATGAGGATGGACCATGTTGTTATAACCCTAGAATGATTTGAATAAGAATAATACGAAAAGGAAGTGTTTGTACCAGTATGTAGAAAGGAAGAGTGATAAGTCTGATAGCAACCACCATAGGTGCGTGATGCTAAATGTGTAGTGAACAACGCTTAAGAGCAGACTCAAGGAGTAGCGTATCCAACAAACAGCCAATGGCCAAACCCAGTGTGATGGCGGAAGCTAATATAATAGCGGACGCAGTGTAGTTGATGTTGTAAATGAAAGAGGATACGTGTGCAATAAGCGACCGTTGTATAAGTATTATTTAGTGATGGTATGATAAATAAGCAGAGTTGTGAGTTAAACCCAGTGGAGATACAACAGTAAGTGATAGCAAACGAACCAAGCATAAGCGGGTGGCAAGTGTTATGTGATAAGAATTTCAGTACAACACAGTGTAAATTCCTATCGCAATCGCATAGAGATTTACTGTCAAGGTTTACGCCTCTGCACTCTGTATGACTGAGTGTTTTGGTATTGCACTTGCGCAGTAATGATCGAGTGGGATAGCTAGGATTTGAGGAATGTTAATTGTGGTGGACGAAGAAAGAATTCATAATACTATAATGACCAATGCATAGGAAATGCAAGGTCGTACCGATGGAAGTACTTGTACAAACCAAATGTGGAGGCATGATTAAAATAAGTAACTACAACAGGGCACTAAATACCAAATGTCGGTGCGAAATATACCTCGAGTGTGGGAAATAACCGAAGAGCACTACACATTAGGTAGTAGCTCAATCTCAACCGACAGTGAGTCGGTAGAAGCAAGTCAATCATTGTGAATACATGTAGTTTACCGCAGTAGTTATGAGAGAAGTGGATGGAAAGTTATGAAACTCACCCAATCGCTCAGGGTAGAGATACCATGCGTCGGTTGAGAAACCATTATTACCAAATAAGGGTAAACATTGGAGATGTACAATACAGTAACAGTAACGAATGGGGCAACTAGCCCTATAATTATCAGAGTTGCGCAACGAGGCCAGTGAGCCGATGCATCAGATACCGTTGTGAATATAATGAATGGCTAGTTAGCAATGCCTAGAAACCTCACAGGCCAGACCGAATCGGTATGAGTTAGATAAACTCCAAGAGAATTCTTGGTCTAGGGACAAAACGCTAATATGGTTAAGATCCTCTAACCAGAACACATTGTATGCAGACTGCGGGGAAGTTAAAGTACTTCACGACGGCAGACATTTTAAACCAATGTTTAGTGATTGATTACGTGGGCGTAATCCCTCTTAAGGGGGGTAGAGCGCAAAGCCGCTTAGTGTGTTTTAATACCGTACAAGTGTACGTGAACTATGTAGTGCATAGCACAAAAATGATTTGCTATGATGGTTGGCGCGTGTGTTATACAAACATACACATTCATTTATGGTTAGATTGTGGTAATTGCGCACAGAAGATGCGAATACCATTGTAGGAGGTGTGTTTTTTTGTTAACAGTGGTGTGTGAGAGTACAAGTGGAAGGGAGTAAAGAAACTCCCAGGGAACTAAAACCCCGACGGTGCATAAATGTAAACCATGTATTGTATTTTGATAAAAAAAATATGTATATATATACAGTGTTGTAATTTATGAAGGGGTATGAGACCGACATAGAACCTAGTGAGAATTAAATTCCCTAGGTAACTTGAATCAAGTTGGATTTGGATGATGACTGATAGACGGAGTTCTCTATCCTGGAGATGTAATGATTATGACTAGAAGGATTAAAAGATAGAAAATGGAATATGCTTGAATTAGTTGATGCTTGAAAATGAAGTGGGAGGTGGAACTTGATTATCATGAGATCAAGGGAAGCCGAACACAAATTGGGGTAGAAAGATAGTTCAACACTGATGCTGATCACATCAGGGTTGGATAACTCTAAAGCTCCCTGTAAGTAGTCACAAATAACCACGTAAGAAAGATACAAAGAGCATGAGTTGAACTTGGAGTTGTGTTGCGTTTTCAAAATGATTTTCAAATGGTATTTCCAAAACAGCCGATTCATGAAAATACCCCAAACCTTGGTATGTTGTGTAAATGTTAAACTATGGTATTTCAAGGCTAAAAAGTGCCTTAGAAACATAAATGAACCATTTAAACCATGGTAAAACACAATAAAACACTAAGACACGGTTTGAGCAAAAAACATGCTCTAAGGTTGGAGTGAACTTGGCTAGGACCCAAAGAGCCTACCAAGACGTTATAATATTTAATTATGACTTTATAAGGCTAATTAAGTCCTTAGGAAACTTTGGTAGACAATGAAACCAAACAGAACACAAATAAATACCTTAAGGTCAATATGGGCTAAAATGTGCTCTAAGCTTGGGATAAATGTGTATAAGACCTAATGGTCATACCTATGCCTTATTTATATTGTAATGAATATATTAAATCAATTACCAAAGAAAACCAAGCTTGAAAACAAGTTAAAACACAAAAAGTGCTTTAAGGAGTCTTAAAGCACGTTTTTGAAAAATTGTCTTGTAAATGAGTTTCGAATGGCTAAATGTCCATCTACTCTTTAATTAACATGTGTACTATATAGTATCACATTTGGGTGGCTATATCAATGGGAAATCAAAAATTTCACTTCTATGTGCCTTGTTTTTGTGAATAGTAACCTAATAAGCTAGTTTGTAACATATAATGTTATAAGTAATTAAATTGGCAAATAAAGTCTAAAATACCCCTTGCTACTATTTGGGCCGGTTTTCTCATAAGGGAATGAGTCACCCTTTGTTAAATTGATAAGATAGAATTGATAAAGTAAAACACTATTTGTTTACTTAAATATCTAAACTAACAAAAGCAAACTCATCTCCTCTTTCACTTCTTTCCTTTCATTTCCCACGGTGGCCTTCTTCTTCCTCCTCTCTCCATCGGTTCCAACAGGACCATATCATTCTTCATCCTTCTTCACTTGTAATTATGACTACATGCTCCGAATTAAATTCCGAGACTACCGTTCTCTTAGTTGGAGCAAGCTCTACAACCTTGTCTTTTCAAATCATCAAAACCACCATTTTGGTGCCAAGGAGAAATTTTGGAAGGAGCTTGAGCTAATATTTTTATGCCTTGTTGATCACCTTTGCTTCAAGGTAAGGAAAAACCAAAGAAAACTCCATTTCCTTCTTTTTGGTGTTGACCGAAAATGCACCTTGTAATGGTGTCTTCTTGTCTTGTTTTAGCTTCATTTAAATCTTCCAAGGGCTAGGAGGAGTCCTCTCTTGATACTCATTCAAGCTCTCTTTCCATTCAAGGTAAAACAATTACCTGATGTGTTAAAACAAATATGTAACTAGGGTTTACAATGAGATGAAGCTTAAAGCTTATATACTCATTACAATGTTGGTATATTGTTTAGTTGTTGACAAGGAATGAAATGCCTTACCGGTTTATGAAGAAACAAGAAAGAAGTTGTGAGGAAAAGAGGTAAATGTGTTATCTCAATGTGGTTTAATGCCTTAGGAGAAATGAGCTTTTAATGCTTGCTAAAACTACCTAAAGAGCAAAGTGAATGACATAGTAAAGTGTTCTCAAGGAGACTAGTAAAAGAACATATGTCTTGTGTATGTAATTGCAGGTCAAAGGCTTATATATTGTGGAAATTCAGTGTTTAAGGTTTATGCAATTTAAGGGCCTAAGAGCCATGTTATTTAAGGGCCTAAGAGCCAAGCAATTTAAGTTTATGCACTATATTGTGATGTAGTGTAGTTAAGGCTTAGTTGTGTGTAAAGGGCATTCTTGTAGATGAAGTGAATCTTGAATGGTTAAAGGATGAAAACAATATGTTGTGTGTAAGGAATGTGTATTAAGTGATTAAGTGTTCTTGGTTGTCTAAAGGTGAAAACCTAAGTGTTTGGGTGTGAGAGTTTACAAGAGAAGCTATGGCAAATTTAGTTGATAAACAAAGGAGTTTATATGATGAAATGAGATTTTAAGACCTAGAAGGTACTAGGAATTTTTAAGTGTTAAGATGGTGGAAGAAGGTGAATCATGGTGTTCTTAGGTGTTAAGGTGCCATGGGCATTGTCTTGGAGGATTTAGAACTCAAATGGGTGTTTTGAACACACCAAGGAATTGTTATGTGAAGTGTTAAGTCTTGTTCAAGATTTGGTAAACAAAGGAAAAGAAATGCCTAGTGAAGGTCTAAGTGAAAACTTGTGGAAATTAGAAGCAATTGTGCAAAGGAGGTGTGTGTGAGAAATAATGCTTTTGGAGTGGTGGTAAAGTTTGTGAGACAACACTTGGTTAGTTAAGGTAGTAGGCATGATTACCACTTAGAAATCTAAGAAAAATGTTATAAGTGCTAGGAATTGTTGTAAGGGATTGAGTAACCAGTTAGTGATGATTTAGGAAAGTTAGTGCTTGTTTTAAGGTGTTTAACATGTAGGAAACATGTGGAAAGTTTATGGAATGATTAGGTAAGGTTTAAGGTTGGTTTAGGGGTTGAAAAATGATGTTTTGACAAGTTAATAACATGGTCCGGGACCTAGCCCTTGTATAGGTACCCGGACCACCCTTAAAAAAGAGCCGAGAGTGAAGTTTAGAAGTGGTCCGGGTCCTTAGTCCGGACCAAGACCCGGACCAAGGGTAAAATAAGGCCGAGAGTACATTCTACAAGTGGTCCGGGACCTTGGGTCCGGACCAAGTCCCGGACCAGGTCAAAAGTGTTGCAAAATCTGTTTTAAAGGCTTCTAATCATGGGGAATTGAATGGTAATGGTTTTAGGTGATGTTTAGGCCTTGTTTGGTGGCATATAAAGGCCTTAAAATGTGTAAACAAGTGTTGGGTTTGATGTGAGAGTTGTAAAGTTATTATCACAAGAGTAAGTTAAGTGTAACGGGAATGACGGGTAAACTATGGGCGCTTTAAACGTTAAGCAAACATGTTACCCCATATTAATAAAAGTAATTGTGATGTTATCAGTTGTTCGAGAATTGCTCGAGGAACATAAGTGGACGTGGTAAAGTGGACTCCGGTGACAGGTATGGTTTTCTTGCAACCTGTGTCCTACCGGATTACACCGGCTTGTATGCCAATATGTTTTACTGAGTGTTTGCCACCTTGTAAGATTAAAACATGTAATGAGTTTATAGTAATTCATTTATGTGGCGAAATTGGCCTCCGATACCATTTAACCTCAAATATATGTTAAACCTTAGCTAACCAAATCTAGGAACACATGAGTGATCGGTATTCGGAGTTGACGGCCCAAACCTTGGGAACGTTCTGACCACGGCTATGTGTGAGTTAGTTGGATATTGTTATTGTATGCAAGTGTGTGAACCTCCCTTGTGTGCTTAACTCGGTCATGATACCGTATGGTGTGTGGATGTGGTAGGCTCCGTAATGGATCTCTAACTACTTTTATAAGTATATATGTACTAACGGGGGGTGAGGAGTCCGGTTGTTCGGCCACGCGTGTGATGGACGGGAGTCGATATCATATCCAGTTCGGCTCTCTTGGTGTATGTATAGTGGTATTCCAATTTGGTTTCTACCTTCCCTTAGCTTATCCAAAGCTAGTTACTGACTCACGTCGGGCCACAGGGGCATACGTATGTTATTTCGGTGTGCTTGGGATTACTATATCCGACACACCTTGGTATAAGTTAACCGTTATTATACCGGACGGTAACGAGGTTGGTAACGGGCTTAACATGGGATTGGCAATAATCTCTAGGCTCACTATGTATACTAACTATGGTGGAAGGTTCCTTGTGAGAACCGATTTATGGTGTTATGTATTGGTGTTGTGCTATGCAAATTCCCTTGCATGCTACGATAAGTATACATTAGGTGTTTAAAATGATTGTGGTGTTATCATGTGTACGTCGAAACAAGAAAGGTTTTGTTATGTTTTGTTATGTGAGGAATGAGATATGTTGTAGGATATGGAGGGTGGGATCATGGAAATGAATCCAAGTTTGTGACAAGAGGCGTTTAAGGATAACCCGATTAATGGGTACGTGTCGTTCATTAAGGAAGTAGCTCCGTTTTAGAGGAGAGCCACTCTAGGGTTAAAGGAATCATTGGATGATTTGTTAAGTGTGGATGTGTTGGATATGTGTTGAGCCTATTGTTGGGTGTATGCAAAGTGTTGTGTGTTTATGGTTTGTATGCATGATTTAAATATAATCAACTGCATGCTAAGACGACAATTAGTTGTGCGTGGCCCGGTAGTATGTGGGCTGCGGGATTACCATACCAGCAAAGGTGCTGAGCCCCTTGGGGGCCACCCTTTCTCCCTTTCTATTTCAGGTACAAGGAGCTGGGAGCCGTTCGAGAGTAGGACGGGGTAGATGTTTATACATGGGTAGCCATTTAAATGGCGTAAGCATTGTAAGCGTAGTAAGACCGAAATTGTTATCGGCATTAGTTTGTAAATACTCGGTACAGTGGGAATGTATGTATATAACAAATGGGAAATGGAATAAGGATTGTATTGTGTAGTTGCTCGGAATCTAGTCCATCAGACCGATACAATGTACATGTATTAGCCTTGTTAGCCACGTGGGTGGTTAACGGCGTGTAACACCATTGAATTAAGTAATGTGATGAGTTGAGGTTTCCGCTGCAGTTTGATGTTAAGTACGGTGGTGGTTGGGGTGTTACATTCATATTTTGAATAAAGGATTCTCTTATATACTTAACCTAGTAAAGAAGAATTTTGTAATGCTTGCTCACGAGCTGAGGACGTATGAGCCTTTGTCTTCGGACCGGTGACATGAGAAGTATATTTTAAAAATGTATGTGATTGTTTTGACCTCCCAAAGAAACGGGGACCAGAAGGTGTCCATCGCGACGGGTTCTGCGGGATCACAGTGTATATGTACTCGACATGGGACTTGAGCCCATGAAGAGATGGAAAATGTATTTCTGTTTGCTATACATGCTAAGGCATGTTGTGTGGTATGAGTAATAAATGTTATCTTACCTTGAGTTATATTGTGGATGGATTCTAAATTGGTTATGTTATCCAGACCTATGAGTCTAACTGTTGTTATGTTACCGGACCTGAGAGTCTAAGGGTTGTTATGTAAGTACAATACTGTTAAGGTACCCGGACCGTTAAGTCCGAGGTTATCATGTGAGTATGTCATGTCATGGATGGATGGGTATATGTGCCCGGACCGTTAAGTCCGAGGTTGGATGTAAAGGGTGTTTGGTAATGGAAAGTAATTTCGAAAGTAACTCCCTTATTCTGATCCAATGATGCGTGGAAATGTGAACTTCGAGGACGAAGTTCTTTTAAGGGGGGTAGATTGAAATACCCCAAACCTTGATATGATGTTTAAATGTTAAACTATGGTATTTAAAGGCTAAAAAGGGCCTTAGAAACATCGGTGTACAATTTAAACCATAGTAAAAAACACAAATAAAACACTAAGACACAGTTTGAGCAAAAACATGCTTTAAGCTTGGGGTGAACTTGGTTAGGACCCAAAGAGCCTACCAAGATTTGATAATATTTAATTATGATTTTATAAGGCTAATTAAGTCCTTAGGAAACCTTGGTAGACAATGAAACCAAACAAAACATAAATAAATACCTTAAGGTCAATATGGGCTAAAATGTGCTCTAAGCTTGGGATAAATTTGTATAAGACCTAATGGTCATACCTATACCTTATAAATATGTTAATGAACATATTAAACCAATTACCAAAGAAAACCAAGCTTGAAAACAAGTTAGAACACAAAAAGTGCTTTAAGGAGTCTTAAAGCACGTTTTTGAAAAAATGTCTTGTAAATGAGTTTTGAATGGCTAAATGTCCATCATTACTCTTAAATGTATATGTGTACTATATAATATCACATTTGGATGTCTATATCAATAGGAAATCAAAAATTTCACTTCTATGTGCCTTGTTTTTGTGAATAGTGATTTAATAAGCTAGTTGTAACATATGTTATCATAAGTAATTAAATTGACAAATAAAGACTAAAATACCCTTATGTAGTAAAGGGGGCCGGTTTTCTAAGTGTGGTGACTCACCACTCTCTTGTTAATATGAAAAGTAAATAAAGATGACTAATTAATGTACTATTTGCTTTATAAGCACAAATATCTTCTAAAAAGCAAGTTTATCTCATTCTCTCATTTCCTTCTCATTTCACACGGTTCCAAGTCTTCTTCTACCTCCCTTCTTGCTGTTCTCTCACGGTAATACTCACCACCACCATTAAACTCTAGCTTTGACCTCTTGTAAATCCAAGCTCACTTAACCAAATCAAAAACAAACACCACCAATCTCTTCCTCTCATCAAGCTCTTCATTTCTATCTTCTTAAAATTCCAAGAGCCCCATTTCGGTGCCATGGAGTTCCACCATTGAAGGAGCTTGAGCTTGTATTTCTACATATTATTGATCCCCTTTGCTCCTAGGTAAGGAATCTCAAAGAAAAATCAAGTTTCTTTTATGTTTTTGCCTTGACCGAATTGCACATTAATGGTGCTCTTTGTGTGACTTTGTTCTAGCTTCATTCCAACCTTTCATGGACTAGGTGGAGTCCTCTCTTGATAGATATTCAAACTCTCTTCAAAGACCAAGGTAAAACAACTACATTAATGTTTTTGAAACAATGTAAACCTAGGGTTTACAATGAGATGAAGCATAAAGCTTATATACTCATTTCAATGTTGGTATATTGTTTAGTAGTTGACAAGGAATCAAATACCTTACCGGTTTTGTAAGGAAACAAGAAAGAAGTTTGGTGGAAAAGAGGTAAATATGCTATCTCAATGTGGTTTAATGCCTTAGGAGAAATGAGCTTATAATGCTTGTTAAAACTACCTAAAGAGCCAATGGTAAATGAGCTAGTAAAATGCTCTCAAGGAGTTTATTAAGGGTATATGTATTGTTGGGTGTATTTGCTGGTCAAAGGCATTATTATGTGGGAAATTCAGTGTTTATGGTTTATGCAATTTAAGGGCCTAAGAGCCATGCATTTTAAGGGCCTAAGTGCCAAGCAATTTAAATCATGCACTATATTGTGATGTAGTGTAAATTTGGTGAAGTTTTGTGTGTGATGGTGTTCTTGATGGATTTAGGTGTTCTTGAGTGTTTAATGGTGAAAACTATGAGCTTTGGAATGATGATGTGCTAAGAGAACCCATGGCAAAATTGTAAAATGTATAAGGAGTTTTAAGTGCTTGAATGAGCTTGGGTGAACTAGGAATTGTTAGAAATGCCTAAGTAATTTACAAGAGGAGAAATAATGTCTTAAGGTGTTCTAGGTAAACAAAGGACTTAGGCACCAACTAGGGTTTAGGTTGGTATGAAATAATGCTTAAGAGATGATGTTGAGATGAGGAGAAAACATTTTGGGATAGTAGTTTCCATAGGTAAGAAACAACATTAGAAACTTAATGTAAATGTTGTAAGTGTTAGTGAATTTATAAGGAAAAAATGAGTAACAAGTGAAACATGGAATTAGGAGTGTTAAAGATGATATTTGGACATTAGAATATACCTAGGAACATTAGGTAAGTTTATACATTTAATGGAGGTGGAGAAATAATGCAACAAGGTTAGAAAAATGCAAATATAGCATTCTGTAGCTTGGGTCCGGGACTTGGTTAATGGTTAAAGTCCCGGACCATATATCAAAAACAGGCCGAGAGTTGTTCCATGTAGTGGTCCGGGACTTGGGGTGAGTACAAGGTCCCGGACCACCCTATTAAATATGGCCGAGAGTACTCCAATGTGTTGGTCCGGGACTTAAGGTAAGGACCAAGTCCCGGACCACTCTAAAAATGTTGTTTAAGGTTGGAAAATGATGTCTAATGATGGAGATTGATGGATAATGATGTTATAAGGTTGTGTAGGACATGTTAGGTGAGTTATAAACGCAATTTGGTGGGTGAAAAGTTGAAGTAAAATGAAAGAGTGAAACATGTTAAAATGTAAGGGTATTTAACTAGTTAAACGGGGTTAACCATGGTCATTCGACGTTACACAAACATATTACCCCAATGTTAATGAAGGTAACTTTAATGTACCAGTTGTTCGAGAATTGTTCGAGGAACGTAAGTGGACATGGTAGAGTGGACTCGGTGACAGGTATGGTTTTCTTGCAACCTGTGTCCTACCGGATTACACCGGCTTGTATGCCAATGTGTTTTTCTGAGTGTTTGCCACCTTGTAAGATTAAAACATATAATGAGTTTATAGTAATTCATTTATGAGGCGCATCTGGTCTCCGATACCGTTTAACCTCAAATAAGTGTCAAACCTTAGCTAACTAGAACTAGGAACACGTGAGAGATCGGTATTCGGAGTTAACGACCCAAACCTTGGGAACGTTCTAACCACGGCTATGCGTGAGTTAGTTGTGTATTGTTGTTATGTGCAAGTGTGTGAACCTCCCTTGCGTGTTTAACTCGGTTGTGATACGTATGTATGTGGAGTTGTGGATGTGATAAGTTCCATAGTGGAACTCTAACTACTTACTTATTATATATATGTACTAATGGGGGGTGAGGAGTCCGGTCATGTTCCGGCCACGCGTGTGAGGACGGGAGTCGATGTCATATCCGGTTCGACTCTCTTGGTGTATGTATGGGTTGTATTCCAATTTGGTTTCAACCTTCCCTTAGCTTATCCAAAGCTAGTTTACTGACTCACGTCGGGCCACAGGGGCATACAAATGTTGTTTCGGTGTGCTTGGGATTACTATACCCGACGCACCTTGGTGTTAAGTTAACCGTTCAAATTAACAGGACGGTAATGAGGTATGTAACGGGCTTAGTATGAGATTGGCAACAATCTCCAGGCTCACCGTGTTTATTAACTATGGTGGAAGGTTCCTTGTGTGAACCATACTTGTATTGTTATGTGTTATTGCTGTCAGGGATTACGGATGTGAACTCCGGTTTATAATAGGAGGCGTTAGGGATAACCCGATTTATAGGTAAGTGTCGTCTGTTAAGGAAGGAACTCCGTTTAGAGGAGAGCCACTCTAGGGTCAAAGGAAACTATGGTTGATTTGTTATGTGTGGATGTGTTGGATGTTTGTTGAGCCCTATTGTTGGGTGTATGCAATGTGTGTGTGTTTATGGTTTACATGCGTGATTCAAATATAATCTACCGCATGTTAAGACGACAATTAGTTGTGCGTGGGCCGGTAGCATGCGGGCTGCGGGATTACCATACCAGCAAAGGTGCTGAGCCCCTTGGGGGCCACCCTTTTCTTCCTTTTCTATTTCAGGTACAAGGAGCTGGAAGCCGTTCGAGAGTAGGACGGGGTAGATGGTTATACATGGGTAGCCATATGAATGGCGTATGCATTGTAGGCGTAGTAAGTCCGAATTGTTATCGGCGTTAGTTGTAAATACTCGGTACAGTGGGAATGTATGTATATAATAAATGTTGGAAATGGAATAAGGATTGTATTGTGTAGTTGCTCGGGAATCTAGTCCATCAGAACGATACAATGTACATGTATTAGCCTTGTTAGCCACGTGGGTGGTTAACGGCGTGTAACACCATTGAATTAAGTAATGTGATGAGTTGAGATTTCCGCTGCTGTTTGATGTTAAGTGTACGGTGGTGGTTGGGGTGTTACAGCTCCCATTGCAATTTAAATCTTATAATTCACCTTGACATTCTTAAACTATCTCATTTTCTCATTTGCTCCTTAGTCACAAGTTCACAAGTATAGTCATTGTTTCTCCTAGGTAGTATATAGCCCTTTTCAAATGTAAGCCCTAAACTACACTCATCATATACCTAAGTCCCATCCTTTAATGCATTAAACACCCTAAGGTAAGACATTTACCTTGTTCTTTTTCAAGCTTCACAAACTTTCTTCCTTAAGTTTTTCCTTGTTCAATCTCGGTCACCCAACAAGTACTCCTAGCCAATGTTCAAACAAATATTCAATGACTCCAATGAGTACTAAACAACACACTAACCTTAAGGAATACAAACCTAGGCTAAAAATGTGTTTTAAGGTATTAAATTGATTGTTTTACCTTGGTTTCTCAAGACAACCTTGGATATGAATCAAGAAGGACCTCCTCTTGCCCTTGGAGAATAAGAAACAAGCTAGAACAAGGCATAACAATGAAGCCCCATGAGTGTACATTTTCGGTTATGGAGAGAAAATGATAGAAACCTAGATTTTCTTACATATTCTTTACCTTAAGAGAATGGAGAAGCCAATGAACTCTCCAAACTTGGATTTCCTCCTTATATGGCGGTTTGGCTTGGCACCAAATAGAGCTCTTGAAGTTTTGGAAAGATAGAAAGGAAGAGCTTGAGCTAACTAAGAAGAATATGTAATTTGTTTAGGTTTTGGAGCTAAAATGAGTAAGTAGTAATCAAAGGAAGGTGAAGCTAGCATGGAGGTTGCTCTTCACGTTGGAGAAGAAGAGAGGAGCAGCTCAAAACCGGTGGGAACAAGAGAGAATGAAGAGGTGAGGAGAGAGGTAAGTAAAGGTAAGATATTTATGTTAAAGGTGAATAGTGAATTTACTTACTTTTGCTTTATTCATTACTTAGCTAGATAAGTGTGGTGAGTCACACTTAAAACCGGCCCCCTTGGTCAAATAAGGTGTATTGTGGTCTTTGTTGACCATTTAGTTGACTTACTTGACTAATGTCTTAAACTAGCACTATTTGGTTACTATTCACTAAACAAGGCACATAATTGTGAAATTTTGATTTCCCATTGATTTAGACTTCCTAATGTGATACTAATTAGTACACATGTTGATTAAGGAGTAATCATGGGCATTTAGCCACTTAAAACCCCTTTCTAAGACAATTTTCAAAAATGTGCTTTAAGAGTCCTTAAAGCACAATTTGTGTTTTAACTTGTTTTGAGCTTGGTTTTCTTTGTTAATTGACTTAAAATGACCATTAGGATATTACTAAGGTCTTAGAACAACATTTGGGTGCTCACCCTAGTCTCTCCAAGCTTAGATCACGTTTTTGCTTAAACTGCTCTTTTGGGTTTCCTTATGTTTTCTTTGATTAAAATGGTTTCTTAATGTTTCTAAGGCATTCTTTAGCCTTCTTATACCGTAGTTTATCATTTAAATACCATATCTAGGTTTGGGGTATTTCAGTTAGTGTTTGTTTTCACTTGGTATATTATAATATCATGTTAGCTAGTTTGTACCCCCTTAATATAAGTCATGTGTTACATGTCCTGTTTATGATTTTTCCATGTGTTAGTTCTTGAGTGAATGTGCTCTTGTAGTTTAAATATCTAGCACAAGGTTACCTTAGGTGTTACGCGGTATACGTACTTATATACTTTAATCATGTATAATAATTTGTAATGATATTGTTATTCATACTTAAATCATGTATTATAATTGTAACGGTATTGTATTTTTGTTCTAAGTGTGATCTTTGTATATTAACTTGTACACAATTTAACTAGACTTTATAATATACCTTAGGTGGTGACATGTTGTCATGTTCTCGGACATATATATGTCCAGACTTAGTTTAATTGTTCGTAAATTATTACGTGTCCCGCATAATGTGACATGTTATTATCAAATAATCTTCACACGGTTATGATTTTATGTACTTAACCGTTTAGGGGTGTTTCAACTTACCCCCCTTAAAAGGGACTTCGTCCCGAAGTCTTACTTCCTTAACCGATATTTTCCATTCTCATTAAACCTTGGGATCAAGTCCCGTATTCATTCACGATAATCAAAGGATCAAGTCCCATATATCATGATTCTCACTACCCAGGTGTGCTTATAAACACCATGCCACATTAGCAGCTTCTCACAAGTTTTCATAGTAGTCCAAGGTATTAGCAATGTATATATAACATGTTGAGGTGTAAACCAAGGTACACGACATTCATTCATAGCACAGAGTACATCCAATACAATACACACACACAATTCTGCACCATTCATACACACAGACCTACCAACCACCGTGTGGTTGTAGGAATACACATAGTGAAAGGATCAAGTCTCCAATTCGTTCTTTCTAACCAAGGTCCACAGTTCTATTTCACCATTTGTGCTATAAGCACCACGCCACATCTATGGCTTGACTAAATTCTCAATAATATTGCAATGTACCAGTAATATTCATATACTATACTCATAAGCAATCAGATGAACAAGTCATTCGTTCATAACCACCATGCATTCAAACCAATCCACACACAGTTCACACACATAGCATCCAAAACAACACCTCAAACGAGCAACAACACAGCAAAAACGCAACGCGCCTACCCCCCTTAAAAATGGATTACGCCCCCGTAATCCTTATTGTATCATCCTAGAACCTTGGTTCAAGATGTTTAATCCTCAAGGGGCATTCTGGTTTCTATGCAATTTAACTCTCGAACGTCTGGACCATGTTAATGGCTTAGTTTCTGTCTCAAGGATTCTTATCGGTTTCCATGCCGACCTATAAACGGATTCGGGTTTAGCCTCTCTGGGTCTAAGGTATTGGCCGATATGTCACTTGTTATTCAACTAGAAAATGTGAAATACGGTCCACCAACTTCCGCTGTGCGACTCTGATTACCTTCGGGTTTAGTTTTCCCTTACTATGCCTTCCAAGGTAGTGCATGGCTTAATTGTATTCTTATAATTTGGGAGAAGGGTCTCTTGATTGACATGGGGTATTTTAATTTATACACGGTCTCGGTGGTTGTAATTGTCTATTCATTTCCTTTGGAGGTCGGATATCTATGCTCTGTAGTAACGATTTAATTCTTAGTGTTTGAATGTTATAGACGTGTCATTGTTACAACGACATGTTTAGTTTATATTACCCCTCATAATTATAAGTAGATAGCTAGTTTACTCTCCTAGCATTACCACCTATTTTATCTCTTAATGTGTACAGCCAAATTAGACGTTTTTCATCTTTAAGTAATCTTTTTTTTTCGGCCCAATTATGGCCTTGACACTGCTGGTTGACTTCAATTAGTTTCAGTCAAAAGGTTACCGAATTATATATGTTAGAAGTTTCTATGATTGTAAACCGTTTAACATAGGATATTTAGTTTCCTTATCATCATCATTGTACTTATGTCCCGCCAGGAACTAAAGTAATTGACTACTACCAGTTACATATTGCATTTGATTGCGATAGTATATATCTTACGTGGTAACTTTTAGGTTATTAGTAACATCACATCATTTCAAGTCTTCACATATTTGTAACCTCTAAGTTTTGAATCATGTATTAATGTATTCTACCCTCGTATCATCTAACATCGATACATCATCTAATCCCTCTCACTCTTATCAATCCCTTCTAATACTTTCCCATCTATTTGTAATTTATGTGTCCACTTGTAGGAGGTTTCGAGAATCATCCAACACCGACGTGATCAGCGTAAGTGTTGGACTACCCCTTCACCCAATTTGTGCTCAGTGTCACTTGACTTGGCCAGGGTCAAGCTCAACCTGGCACATCCGGTTTAAACGACAATCAATTTAACTAATTTAAGTTCTTATCCCACTTGTTCCTAGTCATCTAGCAATAAATTCATGGATTAGTATAAAAATCTAAGCCTTTAGATTAATTCTCTAGATTCTCCAACTATATATACATCTAAATGTGTACATATATATTCGGTCATTCTTGTATCCATAATAATGTATACCTATATATTATAAGTTCCAAGGTCGTATTTGTATTACAATATCCCTTTTGACTTATAAGTATATCCACATATGATTGTTTCCATAGATTTAATGTTATATTGGCACGTACATTTATATCCTCCTGATATCACAAGTTCTTTTCATCCCCAATCTTCGTACATGTGTATATATACATGTAGTCTAATAACTTCTAGTGTTAGCCAATGGGATATACGATTGTATACTTCCAAGTTCTCATACTATTACTATTTTCCCCACGGTTACAAATTATCTTAGCCCATCAATCAATTTTGTTGGCAATTTCCAAATTTCAATTCCCAATTATTCATACATATTCGATTCCCTATGCATTCCTAATTTGGACCTTAACCTACTACCCGAATTTGGCTAAGTTGGAACCATTTTGAGTGTGAGTTCCTAATTAATTTAACTAATTTTACTTTGTTTGACCGATTAGACCCACTCCGATCTGACTTAATATTCAGATTTTATCTTCTTTAAGGGGCCATCTATAAAGCCCAATTCATTTTCTGATATTCTGATTTCGTTAATTCCTCATCACTCCTCCTTGTGTGGTTCTCTTACTTGAAGTTGTTTAACTTCTTACTTGCAGGTTCCACCAAACTAACGGTGCTTAATCCGTAGTTATTACTATCGAGGTCCCACTATTAATTTTTTGTCGTTGAGTTGTATTGTTATTTAGCTCCTTAAGTTCTATAGGTATCGGGGTTTTTCCTGATTTATACATGTATATACCTTTGTTATGTAAAATTTGCTAAAGCTTATTCAGAGTTCCTCGATTTAGTCTCCGACTCTATATTTGTCTAGGTTATAATTGCTACGTTATGTTGTAGTTGAGAGGGGTTGTTATTTCAGAACGTTGAGACAACCTTATCTTCGGTTATGGTAGAGCTTAGACCAAAAGCCTATTAAGGTCTTGTATTGGACTGTTGTTAGATTTACAAATGAAATAAATTATAAGTCCATTACATATAAGTCTCCCGGGGCAAGTTCTATGCATGTTTTGAACACTCAGTTATACTTCATTTGAATATGGCATTAGGTGCTCTTTGGTATGTATATCTTGTGAGCATACCCTTTATTGGCTCTGGGGGATGCACAGGTTATCTAGAGGGTTAGTCTTTTATTAAGCTGAATACTGCAACTCTCTGTGGTATTCCACCATTCCCCCTTTTGGAATGTGTTCAACTATGATTGAAACTCAATTTT
The DNA here is from genome assembly GCA_023374045.1 of Limonium bicolor. Lineage (NCBI taxonomy): Eukaryota > Viridiplantae > Streptophyta > Magnoliopsida > Caryophyllales > Plumbaginaceae > Limonium > Limonium bicolor. The sequence goes on along the minus strand of CM041783.1, from coordinate 29,398,563 downwards.
TGTATTGCACGCACCTTGTTAATTCGATCTCCGTGATCAGGATACTCGGTAATTATTTGAGACATAGTGACAAATTCACTACCTCTTCCTTACCCGTTAAAATTGTGTCTATGTGGGAAACCAATGCCTCCTAATAGTGGTTACTTACAAGGTTCGAGATTTCATGTTATGATCTCTATACCAATGTGTTGATCTTAAGGAACTGCAATCAATGGCTGAGAAAATTTGTTATGAAAGAAGCATTAAGGAACAGAAGGAATCCGGATAGAGGACCTAAGCCTCATAACGATGTGACGATAGTCATGTAATTGGGTAATCATATTCAAGTGGTGGGATAGGTCCTGAATGGTGATAGTGGTCAAATGAGGATATACGTCTCATGCTAGAGTAGTGGCTAGATATTGTATATACTTCCAGCCTTTGGTTCGTACATTCACATTGTAAAGCTTGTTGCCCATTTTAATGGTGTGATATTATGTTGTTGTAGCGTAAAAGGATAACACGCAACCTTTAACCTTCGTGGGACGGTTACTGGGTTCTTAGGGATAAAACAATTCGAGCAAGAAGACAATGAAGGAGACGTTTGTATGTATGTTCCGTGTCTGCCGTGGTAAGGGTAGAAGGGAAGTCCAGTTATGGCCACCAGCTCCAATTGGATGACAAGAAATATAGAAAAAGCAGGGAATTTTTTGTGTTTAATATTGTTTTATGTTTTACTAAGTATCATTGTTTGTATCAATTTATTTAATTATTTAACTTTGTCTCGGATCATGTTCCTTTATTTCATTATTTGGGGGGGGGGGGGTTTACTGGCATTAATCCCCCTAAGTATATGGATGAATAATTATCTCCATAGCACTCTTATCCATACTTAACCATTTTATCTTAATTAATTGGTTAGCCAAGCTTCATTTATTTCTTTATTTTTAGGGATATTTAGTCCCCCCCCACCTTTTTTGGCTTATCGTGTAGGGTCATATCGACTGCTAAGCATGTCGACCCAAGCTGCCGATAAATTGGGTCCTTTTATAGTTTTGGTTCTCTTGGCAACGTCTTTAAACTCTACGCTCCAGTCGGATCTTCGAGGCTTGGCTATTGTATAGTATAGTTTTTCTTCTTCTCGGTGTATGGTAGACATTAGGTAATTGCCAGATCGGGTTCCCCTGAGTAAGAGGAGGCTTTCTACCTCTCTCTAGCGTTCCTTCCTACGAATTGAAAATGTTATTAGGGGCGTAGAGGTTGGAAGTAGGTGTCTATTAGGTATCCAGTAATTACTGGGGAAGATCCCTAACTAACGCGCCTCACATACTACCCACAACCCTTAACCCACTTTTAGAACTCCAAAACTCGGTATTTCCTGTTCCTGTCATCTCTAGACCCCAAGATATGCTCCACAATAGTCGGTCGAAGGATCTGATTCAGATACCAACTCCCGAGTGTCCATACCGCGCGCCCGAGAAGTTATCTTCCCGGATTATTTCTCATGTTCCACCAGCTGGTATTTTACTTTTCATTATCATTATAAGTTCGACACCATATTGGGTGTCAATAGAAGTCCTCTATAGTTAAGGAGGAGTGTTCCCTTTATATAGTTCCTTTGTTTTGTTTGCATAGTTCGTTGTGTTTCATCTCAAGGTTTCATCAATGAGAAGGGACTACACTACTTGTGCACACAAGCAATATGCAACAATAATAGCATAGGCATATAAGCAGGTTAAAACAAGCAATCCAATTTCATGCTTTAGTCTTGTGGTCATTGTCATGCAAGGCACACAGAAAACAGCCGTGTAACACGGCAACATACGGACCACACTATCCATACCTTAGTCAGAAGCAAGAGTAGTCTCACACACGGGGTCCGGTTGGCGTTCGTTACTGCCCTAACGTTAATTAAAACAACTTGTCAGTTTTATGATTTCATGCGACGACAGTTGTAACATTTTCCTAGTTTATCCCATTTTCTCGGGTGTTGTTCCCTAGGTGCACTTTTGAATGTTCAACTTATACTAGCCTTAGAAACTTTCTAAGTATTAACCTTAGGCTTTATCTCACTCCTAGGACATTTACATAGTCAATTCACACGTTAACTGAGTCCATCCTCTAGCTAATATTTAGAGTATTCTAAGCACTAACATGTAACAAGTTTATCTAAGGTGGACTTCATTCCCTTAAGATGTATTCCTTCCCTATATAAATAGTTAGCAATGTGTTTTATCCATTATCACAGCAATAAAGTCTTTAAAATACTTCTAAGCCCATCTATACAGAAATCCCAAAGTTTAGAAACTAAAACATAGTTTCGGTGTTTAACCTTACTCAGCCCCACGCATTTAAGGTACCAACTGAGGTTTAATCTTCCCAAAGTGTTTCCCCAACTTAGATAAATATATTAGCAATATTTTGGTTCATTTTTAACCAACACCACACTTTTAACACCTCTGGATATTGATCATACAGAGACACAAGTTTCAGAAAACTGAAACATCACCCTTGTGCAAACTTCCACTAAACCTCTCCTTTTAATGTATTAAACTGCTTTATAATTCCTCCCAATTGTTTAGTCTCTTAGGTAGATATATTAGCAAGATTATAAGTTAATTTCCAGACCTATACCACCCTATCATACCAACTGTACTACAGTTATACAGAAAACAGCAGTTTACTGAAAAACTGAAAACACAGTTTGTATATCTCTTCTTCAAGCTTTCTTTTAGTTCATCAATCTGTTTCTAATTCCACCCAAAACTTTCACCCAACTAGATAAGTGTATTATGGAGGTTTTAAACTCAAAACAAACTCAAAACAACTGTGTTAACACCTTTGAATGTTCATTATACAGAAATCAGAAAATGCAGAAAACTGTGAACATCATTCTGTACAGCTCCTCTTTAAGCTTCCTTTTAGGTTATAAATCAGTTTCCAAATCTTCCCAAAGTTTTTACCCAACTATATAGGTGCATTATTAAAGTTTTAAACTCAAACCCAACCCAAAACACTACTGTTATCACTTCTGAAAGTCCATTGTACAGAAGCTATAATCTGCAGAAAACTATAAACTCCAGTTTGGTACAACTCCTCTTCAAACTTTCTTTTAGTCCATAAATCAGTTTCTAATCTCACCCAAATTTTTACCAAACTAGATAATTATATTAGGAAGGTCTTGAACTTAAAAACAATTCAAACCAAGGCTGTTAACAGCTCTGAAAGTTGGTTTTATAGAAGTCAGAAACTGCATAAATCTGAAAACAAAAATTTGTATACTTTCTCTTCATTTTTTCCTGTTTGTTCATAAATCTGGTTTTCAATTTTCCCTCAACCTGATTGCCCAGTTAGTTAGGAGTTTAATCAAGACGTTAGTCTCAAACAGATTCATGACAATTTTGTAGTTAATGTTAAGCTAATGATTTGTGAAGTTGAAAATTGTACAGAACTGAAACTTATATCTTTACACTCCTCTTAACCTCTCTTTTTTAATTAAGCTAACCTCTATTTTCCCCAAAGTATTTACTCACTTAGTGAGGTGTTCCAGCAAAGTTTTAAACCAAGAATTAAGCCAGCTCAATACTGATAACATTTCTTAAACTTCCTTATACTGAAACGTGAAACCTGTAGCAACTGAAAACAAGATTCTATGTGTCTCCTCTTCAGTCCTTCTTTTAGGTTACTTATCTGTCTTCTAATCTCTCCCAAAGTACTTACCTACTTAGTTAAGTTTTCTAGCAACATTTTAAACTCAATAACAACCCAAACAACACTGTTAATCCAACTGAACGTTCTTATACTGAAACTAGTATACTGCAGAAAACTGAAAACGTGAACTCGTACCCTCTCTTCTATTTTTCTTTTGTTCATTAATCTGACTTACAGTTTTTTTTTCAAAATGCTTACACAATTAGTTAAGTGAATTAGCAAGGTTTTAAGCTCTTGAATCACTCAATACAACCCCCCTTATACTCTCTGTAACAGAGTTGTACAGAAAGTTAAATTTTTCAGAAAAACCGAAAACTAGAACCATGGACTGGTGCATGTTCTTTTCTGTTGGTTTTGTTCTGTTATCTAACCCATCTCCTATTTTCCCAACTTTTTTAGTTACTTAGTTATGTGTTTTAATACAGTTTTAATTTTCAAACAACCCAAGGCAATAGGGACTACTCTTCTGCATGTCATTTACACAGAACTTGAAAAACTGCAAAACTGAAAAACTATTGCTCACAACTGGTGGCTTTCTTCTTTCTTTCTTGTCTGTTCCTCAGCCTAACTTCTGATTTTCCACCCCACATTGCTTACCCTCTAGGTTAAGTGTGTTATCCAGCTTTTGAATTCAAAAACAGACCCAAGGTAAAAAGGACTATGCCTCTAAAACTCCTTTACACAGAATCTGTAAAACTGAAACACAACTTCAGTTTACTCCTCCACTCTTAGTGCATCTGGTTGGTTTTTAAATTATCCCAAGGGGTTTATAAACTAGTTAGGTGGATTAGCAATGTATTATATTCATCATTAAACCCATATACCCTGATAACTCCACTGGAATTTAGTTACACAAAAAGCAACATTACAGAATTCAAATTGGGTTAACAACCTAACTTGACAGATTTGTTTTGTTTTCTGATCATGGATTCAGTTTAGAGAAAACTCACCACTTAAGTATCTTAGTTGTTTTCCCTTGGTTGATCGTTGGCTGAGTGTGAAGTTCTCAGGACCTTGAAATCTTGGCCTCAACTTCTGGTTCTGTTTCAGCAAGGATTAAGCACATTTATCAGCAGATTTTTAAGCCCAGTGCATTTGTCTTCCCAGGTGGTCTTGTCATGCATACAGGGGGAAGTTGTATGCAGGTTTCATGTGTGAAAAACAAGGGAGGTTAGCAGGACTTGAGCAAGGTGTTTCAAACAGAAACAGACAGGGGAAGAAACTAGCAAGTAGTCTGTTTGGAAACTGAAAATCATAATGGAAGACACTAAAACCGACAGGTTGTGTGGCCTCACCTTGGCTGATGTGCAGGAACTAGTTGTAGGTGTTTTCTGGGTAGGTCTTAGTGCATTGATAGAGGAAGTATCCAGAGGAGCAGATGCATGTAAATGAGAGAAGAGTTTAGTGGCCATCAATCAGCATTTTCAGGCAAGGAAAATCGGAACAGAGGGGAAGGAAGGAATTAATCTTCCACAGTTCCTGGTTGCATGCTCTTACCTTGGAGCTCAGAAGACTTTGGTAAAGAATTTACAATGATTCTACTAGTGAGTTTACATGCGGAGTCCAAGCGTGAGAAATGTAGGACATTAGAGGAACTTGAGTGAGTGTTTTTCTATTCTCTGGACTGAATCAACTGAGGGAAAAGATACAGAAGGGCAGCTGAGTTGGGTTGCTCCAGGATTTCCAGAACTTGAGCACAAGGAGCCGGGCATGCACAGAGGAAATGTAAAGCTTAAGTTTCATGTACTGGCACATGGGATTGATGGGCAACTGATTATTTAATTTCTACTGGTTCCCATAAGGCAAGCGTGGAAGTTTGAAAAGAACAAACTCTGATGTGTGAAGTTTGAGACAGAACAGCAGCTGGTGCCTATCTCTTGTCATCCGACTGTCTTTTTTTTTTCTTTCTGTAACTATCAACCAGCGGCAACAAGGAAGTATGGGCAGGAGAGGATAATTTAGTGTGACTGATTATGAGACAAAGAAATCAACAGCATGAAGCATGAATGGTCTTGACTGAAAATTAGTTCTCTCTCCTCTTTTTTTTCTGACTGAAGTCGGCAGCCGCAATGCTGCTAACTAGAAAATTGTAGGAAAAACTATATACAAAAGTATAAATAAATAACTAACCTACAAATCTACTACGGGTAGCAAAATAAAACCCGGTCGGAGTATAGTGTAAATATATTACGACCGAGAGTATCGAACCCAAGGGACTTATAGAAACTAGTCCTAATCCGGGCAAAAGCCTATTCAAATAATAATGAGGGGGGAAAGTAAATGACACCATAATATACTATAACCTATCTAAATGCGAGGTTTTAGGACTAAACCACACTAAGCACCAACATGATCACGCAATGCAACTTCAAGACACGAACTTAACCAACCACATGATTGCGCCGCATGTCCTGCCGGACATCAGATGCACGACATATTCAAATTCTTGAATGTGCCGGACAAGAAGCACCCGGCAGTGCATCCGGCATGTTCATATGGTGAAAACCACTCTCTTTTCTTCAAACAAGAACTCAAAACCCATTAACAAATCGAGCATATGTCATGCCACGAAATGAACAATGAAATGGGAAATGTGGGTTAATTCGCAATCTTTAATGCTAACCCTAAATTATAGATGAAAACATCAAAGACCACTAAGATTTGTCTATCCTATCCTACTCTTAGAAATCCCCCCCTCAAGTAGAATTTGCATAAAGAGAATAAATGATCAACTAATTCACTTGCACTATGAACTAGAATCTTAATGAATGCTTGAATTGTATTGAGATAATCATATTGTTTACATAGAAGGAATTCATCCCTAACAAATACTAACAAGGATCTCTACTTCACCTCCACTCAAATAAGGAAGAAATACATAAGGGAGAAGGAGATTGAACATAGCCTCAACCCGAAAAGGAAATCTTCTCTTCTTCTTGTGGAAGGATCCGTAGAAATGCCTTGGACACCAACAATGTAGTGGAGTGGAACCAGGAAGGATGAATGGAGTGTATTGTGATGTTGAAGTGTGCCAAATGATGAAGACTCACGGCCTATTTATAGGGCTTCAAACTGTCGTTTGCCGGGCGTCGTGCCGGATCATCGGTAGCCGGCACACGTGGGAAATGTGCTCAACTGTAACGGTCGAAACCGCCAAATTTGTGTGAAACAGTGTATATGCCGGGTAGAAGATACCCGCATCACACCCGGCACTAGCTAAATCTCCAACGGTCATAACTGCCATCGTCTGGTCAACCGTGGCAACTCTTCACTTATGCCGGATGGGATATACCCGACATTGTATCCGGCAAAGCTCCTTTCCATTCTATGCTCATGCCATGCAGATTAATCCGGCATTGAGTCCGGCATCACTTGAACTTTTGCCTAGAAAATCATTCCTGCACAGAAAACTCACAAAAACATAAGTCTGTACAAATAATATACTTTAACACATAATATAACATAAATAACATATATTTAACCTTATTCAGATAATTATAATACTAAATCTAGCACATAAAATATGATAAGTCTGCGGCTTATCAAGGCCCTACCCCTACCTTTTGCTAGTCCTCGAGCAAACAAGATTAGAAGGGAGTAATTACTTATGCACAAAACAGATAAAATTTAGAATAACAATAAGATAATTATTCTCAACTCTCTGACTCTATTTCATAAGTATCACTTAAACCTCCTTATTCCATCAGAAACATACGAATGGGTATAAAAGCAAAGAATTTTCAAACCGATCAAAAACTTTTGGGCTATTTTGCATAAGGGATTTGTAATCTCTCCTTTTTCCGGTTTCCATAATTCAGCTCTATTTTTCAAGAGTTTCTGAATGTGGCCAAGACACTCATCGATGGTTTTTATTTTCAGCCCTATTTTGCAAGGTTTCTGAATCAACCATGATTTTTTTCTGCATTGAAGAACAGGGAATTTAGAGAAAAATAAAAGGAAAACTCTTATTTCTTGCTTTTATTTTGAGGCATTTTATGCAACCTCAAGGAATCTATTGCTTTTGATAAGTGCAAAACATATAGACTTATTAAGGTTTAATCACCTTATAATTTGCAGCATTTTTAGTAATGTTTCTCACTTATCTTGGGTTTTTCCTATAATTATGTTGTTATATTAATTGATGAATTATATGTGTTAAAATGTAGGGAAATGCCAAATAACCACATATTATAAGGGATTAAAGAACTCACACGAGATTGCACGCAAGAGGCGTGACCGCCCCTGCAACCGCATGGGGATAGGCGGACGTGAGTGAGTTAGATAGGCGGACACACACATTGTCCCCGGACAACACTTGTGTCCGCATGTTCTCAGGCGGACGCCCACGCGGACAAGAGATGGAGAGACCGCGGGCGAGAGACAGAGACGTCCGCATGGTTTCAGGCGGACAGGGAAGCGGACAGCCACGCGGACGTGACTAAAAATCAACGCGCGCCAGTTTTCTTCTTCGCCCATCGACTTGCTTCTGGCCATATCCATCTACTCCGCACCGCCTACCTTAATTTCCTCACGCGTCTTCAGCTCTGTCCCCTGCAATTAATGAGCAATCAATGCTCTTCCACTCCAGATCTGCCTCTTCCCTTCCTCTATATAACACATCCCAACCCCCAACTATCCATGATCGATCCACTTCACCACCACAGACTACCATCATTCATCATTCCATTTCTCTCTCCCCGTCTTCTTCATTTTATTTATTTACATTCCACAATATCCCACCTCTAGTCCTACGTATACAAAATAGCTGAACGAATGCAGGAGTGACTACAGATGATTTCTACTACTCTTGTTTCTGTTTATCTATTTAAATATGTTTAGGCTAGAATATTTATACTCTGGGATGGTTATTATGTGTTTGTATTAATTAATGCATATTTTACTGGTTTTATTTAAATACAGTCTGTTACGATTAAAGCTTATCTCTCCCTTTTTAATAAATGTCATGAGTTTATTAAATTGCTTGCTAAGTCTATTTTGATCAGACCGTGATAAATAGATAGGTTAATTAAGCCGAAATCTGGAGAAAGCTTATTATGATTAATGAGTTAGAATTTTCAGATGCAAAATAATTCCTCATATCTAAACCGTCCGTTTACATGTGTTATGCTTGAACCTGGATTAGAACCTTGCATTTTCTGGTAAACGAGTTCTTATGAGTCTATGATTTAGTCCTTAAGATAATAAGAGGAATTTTGCCAAACAATTATAATTAAACCAGTAGAGGTAGCATAATTAAGCAGATTATATTAACCTGACCCAGAGTCCCGTTTAATTTATCTATTTACTTAGTTTATTTTATCTTTCCCTTTTATTTATAATACAAGTCAATTATCCCCCCTTTTTGTGACACGCTTAGGTACTATATTGCACATTAGTCCCACGGTTCGATATCTGGTCGCTTACAATTTCACTATACTACCACGACCGGGATTTGTTTGCAGCCCGACTTTTTATTTTGAGTTTTATTCCTTTTATTTTATTTTACACCAGTTTAACCACTCAGATATACACGTCTGCAAAATGGCGCCGTTGCCGGGGACTAGATTTATTCTAGTTCCTAAGCCCCGATTATTCACCTTTTAATTATAAATATTTTGTTTCCTTATTTCTGTTAATATTATGTCCATAATATTTTGTCTATTGTTTATATTAATTATCTACTATATATTTTTATTTTATTTTTATTTTGTTGTTTAATTTAACTTTAACATTTAATTCTAACTACTAACATTTTAATTTATGTACACTAATTCCTAACATTTAATATTTGTCAATTAATTACTAACATTTTAATTTTCTGTAAATTAACTACTAACTTTTAATTTCTATAATCTAATTACTAACTTTTAATTTTATGTCATCTAACTACTAACTATAATTTTATGACATATTTATTTTGTTGTTGTTTGATAAATTTAATTAAAATAAAAAAAAATATTTGTACGTGGCAAATGGAACAGGTGTTCGAACAAGAGTTTTGCTATTCACAGTATTTATACTGCTCCGTATGTGGGGGAGCTCATGATTATGAGGATTGTCTCATATTACAAGAACAACTCTGGTTAGAGGATCAACCAGACTACCTAGAGAGAATCGCTCAACAAGAACAGCACCCCACTACGGATTTAGTTATTCTTTTCCTCTATAGTCACCTCCGCCAGTTCCATCCTTCTCTGTGCTCTATCCAGAAGATGAGGATACTTACATCCTCAGAAAATGAAGAGAAGGAATTGTCATCACCTCCCGCCAAGATATCCAAACAAAACGCCACTATCACCTTCGAAGAATCAACTTTCTCTGAAGATGATATCAATCAGCGTTCTTTCTATGAGCCTCACCTACAAAATGAGGATGTTTACATCCTCCAATTTGAGGAAAAAGAATCATCACCACCGGGACTTCTGTTAGAACTACGTTCCCGGTAGTACCTCCTCAAACACCAGGTTTCGTGGAGTATCCATTTTCCTATTTTATATGCCGAAGTAACGTTTTGTTTTGATCCAGGTGGTTTTCTTTTAATTATTGTCAACTCCGTTTTCCTGGCAGAACTGTTGTCTACTTATATTTTTGATCCAGGATAACGAAGCGGGCGTCTAGCCAAAGACGTTAAAGAAGGGCAGCTTCCTGGGAGGCAACCCGGATGAACTTTTATTTTATTTGCTTTTATGCTCTTTTAATTTTCAGGTTCTCTTTAAATTTTATTTTTGCTAACTTTTAACTCCGTTTGTAGTATGGTTGCTTCTAGTGTCTTATGCAGGTGCAAATTCATATCCACACTGCAACCAAGCTACGCTACTTGAGGCTGAAGCTCAAGTGTGGGGGAACTCCTATAACAACAAGCAAAAATAATATCAAGGGAGTACCAGTTTCTTTAATTATGCTTTTATTAAATAAAAACTGCAGAGGAGCGTTTATGTGCTTAAATGTTTATTTGTGACCTTTGTGTTTTCTCTATTTTATCTACTTACCGAAAAGGTCTTCTGAAACCTTCCCTTGTTTTTCTGGTGAACAATGAGGGCATTGTTCAAATTAAGTGTGGGGGAGTGTGCCCTTTTGGTGGAATTTTGTGCTTAAATGTTTAATCTCTCTCCTTATCTTGCGTTTGTCCAATTCAATATCGTGACCCCTTATATGTGGGTTGTTCTCTTTAAAAATAAATACTGTTATGAATTGTGGGATAAATAGTACAAAATTTTAAAATTTTGATTACTTTTGAGGAGCATTTTATATGCGGTGTGACCAAATGATCTGCAAATGGTTGGATTTTATTGCTCAGGGTTTCTTTCTTTCTGTCTTCTCTCTTAGGGATTGCTAAGGGGTGCTTCTCTGTTAAAAAAAAGAGGAGAAAATACAAAAAATAATAAGGGACTTGCGAGACACCATTGGTAACCAACAAAGAGAGTTGAGTGTTCTTAAATACTAGGCGTGATGCTTACATTTTCTCATCCCTTATGCAAAAGTGAAACAAATGCATGAATCTATTTTTTCCTTTTGTTTTCTCCTCAATGCCCATTCTTGAGAGAAGTTGACCATGGTTAAAGTTCTTAGAGTCACCTAAACAAAAGAAACATTGAAGTACCTTGGATCATACCCCGAAACTCTATATTTTATTTTTACCCTGAGCACACCTATGCCACCAGCAGTTGATGGATCACACTCCTCAATAAGTTAAAAAGATCATGAACTGTTCACTTCTTTATCCTACACTTCATAATAATATTTGTTAGTATTGAGCATTTCCTACTTGCTTGGGTACGTGGTTTTGCTTGAGGACAAGCAAAAAGATAAGTGTGGGGGTGTGATAAGTGTCCAAATGAGCATGATTTATAGGTGTATTTCATATATTATATTAGCACTTTTTCTTGCTCATTTCTCCACTTTGGTTAGTTTTTTCCTCTAGTTTATGTTTTATTGTTATCTCACAAATTTATTGTTTAAACATGAGGAAAACCAAGCTGGGAGTAAAGTAGACGAAGAGACGAACGCATAGACGCAAACGGCTCAGAAAACGGAGTCCAAACGAAGAATCTAGAGCCGGTCAAAGTTTGTAGAAGAAAATAAGTCACAACCACATGTGTGACCGCGTGGACAACACAGGCGGACAGCACACATGCAACCGCATGGGGATTGGCGGATGTGAGTGAGTTAGATAGGCGGACACACACACAGGCGGAGACCACACTTGTGTCCGCATGTTCTCAGGCGGACGCCCACGCGGACAAGAGATGGAGAGACCGCGGGCGAGAGACAGAGACGTCCGCATGGTTTCAAGCGGACAGGGAAGCGGACAGCCACGCAGACGTGACTAAAAATCAACGCGTGCCAGTTTTCTTCTTCGCCCGTCGACTTGCTTCTGCCATATCCATCTACTCCACACCGCCTACCTTAATTTCCTCACGCGTCTTCAGCTCTGTCCCCTGCAATCAATGAGCTGCAATCAATCGGCAATAAATGTTCTTCCAGATCTGCCTCTTCCCTTCTTCTATATAAACACACGTTCCTTCTGTTATCATTCACACATCCACCACCCAACATCATCGATCCACCACAGAATACCATCATCCATCCCATTTCTCTTCTCCCGTCTTCTCCATTTTATTTATTTTACATTCCACAATATCCACCTCTAGTCCTACGTATACAAAATAGCAGAACGAATGCAGGAGTGACTACAGATGATTTCTACTACTCTTGTTTCTGTTTATCTATTTAATATGTTAGGCTAGAATATTTATACTCTGGGAATGGTTATTATGTGTTTGTATTAATTATGCAATATTTTTATTGGTTTTATTTAAATACAGTCTGTTACGATTAAAGCTTATCTCTTGCCTTTTTAATAAATGTCATGAGTTTATTAAATTGCTTGCTAAGTCTATTTTGATCAGACCGGTGATAAATAGATAGGTTAATTAAGCCGTAAATCTGGAGAAAGCTTATTATGATTTAATAAGTTAGTATTTTCAGATGCAAATATAATTTCTCATATCTAACCGTCCGTTTACATGTGTTATGCTTGAACCTGGATTTGAACCTTGCATTTTCTGGTAAACGAGTTCTTTTGAGTCTATGACTTAGACCTTAATATAATAGAGGAATTTTGCCAAACAATTATAATTAAACCAGTAGACCTAGCATAATTAAGCAGATATTATATTAACCAGAACCAGAGTCCCGTTTAGTTTATCTATTTACTTAGTTTATTTTATCTTTCCTTTTTATTTATAATACAAGTCAATTAATCCCCCCTTTTTGTGACATGCTTAGGTACTATAATATGCACATTAGTCCCACGGTTCTATATCCGGTCGCTTACATTTCACTATACTACCACGACCGGGATTTGTTTGCAGCCCGACGTTTGTTTTGAGTTTTTAATTTCTTTTCTTTTATTTTTACACCAGTTTAACCACTCAGATATATACGTCTGCACTTTTCCTTTGGAAGAAGATTTTTTTTCTATTTTTCTTTTTCTTCTTCTCTTTTTTTTTTGCACAAAACCCTTTTTTAAGATTTTCACCCAAAGGATTTTTCACAATTTGAAAAGAAAGAAAATAATACCCAAAAGTACATAAAAGAAAGAATTAGGAGAAAGATCATGTACTCATGTTAAATAAAAAGAATCAAGAAGTTAAAACAGGAATCTGCAAGTCATTAGAAAGCTTACCTATTGAGAGAACAAGCATTTAATCATTCCTAATCTTATCTCAATCAAAAACATGTAAAAAGTTTGTAAAACATCGATAAAACGCAAACTTATGCATATTATAAATAAAAACTTATTTTTAAGGGGGGTCCCTGCCCTACACTTGGTAGGAACTGTCCCCCAGTGTTCAAAAGAAACAACAAAAAAAAGTAAAACGTGTTTTTTTCTTTTTTTTTTTTAAGAAACTAAAATAAATATTTTGAAAGAATTAAAAAAAACAATTCATAAAAAATAAAAGAGAATGGTAAGAAGGGCTCCCCTGTTTGACATTGAAGGTGTGAGGAGGACCCGCCCTACACTTAGCCTTTTAGGCTATTTGGCATTATCGGAGTCCTGGGCAGAATGGTGACCGAATTCGCATGCTCCTGTGGATTGGTTTGCGTTTGGGACGGGAGTTGACCTTGCTGTCTTGGTTGCGTCAGAAGTTGCTGTAATTGCAACTAACGATTTGTGCTCTTTGCGAATGGTCGAGATCTCGTTGTGAGTGTCCTAGGTCTTGTTCATCAGGGCTGACATCATGTCACAAAGTTCAGCCATTTCAGCCTCTGATGATGATGCAGGATGGGATGGTCTGTATTGCCTTGGACCTCCCTGGTAGCCGGCTTGACTTTGGAAGTGTTGAGGGGGTTGGTTCCCCTATTGCCATGGCTGTCGATACCCTTGGTTACTCACATAGTTGACTTCCTCAACATTCTAAAAGTCAGGCATGTCAGGGCTTGGAGCGTGTGGTCGTGCACTAACCACGTTCGCCTGTTGAGGAAGTTTGTTCATTGTTATTTGCTCCACCACTTTCTGTAGAGCGCTAACCTTTGTGGATGTTTGAGCATTACTCTCCAATAATTGCTCATGACATTGCATCAGTTTGTCAAATTTTGCATCACCCTCTCCCACTTGATATAAACCAGCGGTACTACCCCTGTTTCCACCGGTGGCCCAATCCCTAATCTCTTCGCAAAGAGATTCAACCCCACTAAGGAATTGATCTCCATGCTTCTTTAATATATATGCACCAAGGGAGGATAGGATCATCGTCTTGCATTGGTTGACCAATCCCTTCTAAAACAACTAAGATAGTTGTTCCTTGGTGAGGTCGTGGTGTGGACATGTGCGCAGCAACCCCTTAAATCTGTCCCAAGTCTCACAGATGTTCTCCGAGCTAGGTTGTCTGAAGTTGTAAATGTCGGCGATCATCTCTAGGGTGCGACTTGGAGGCATGAATTTGTCATAAAACTTGGTTGCCATGTCCTCCTAAGTGTTGATGGTACTAGGGGTTAGACTGTGGTACCACTTGCTGGCATTCCCTGTAAGGGCTATGGGGGAAGAGGAAAAGCCTGGCATATTGGAGGACGTTATTTGTGGAGGTTAGGCTGTTTGTATGCTGCAAGAATTTGGTAACATGGAGTAAGGCATCGTCCGGGTTCGTACTGTCGAAAAGACCCAACTCCTTTATGCATCTAATTTGATGATATGGCTTAAGTTTTTGCCATTCATCGTATTCGTTTTGTGGAAAGAGAGGTAGGTCGATTGTTGGTTTTTGGCCTTGGTTAGAAGGCCGGTTTATGTTACGGATGGTAGGTGCTGCCATTGGTGTGTTGTGTAGGTTTTGTAGGTTTCTTTGTTGTTGAAGGGAGCGAAGAAAGGTCCTCTCGATTTCTGGTTGAAATTGCTAAATCTTCAGGGAAACTCGTGGACCGCAGAAGCATTCACCTTTTAATGATTTAGGAGGAGCAAAGTACAAAATTATCGTGAATTGACCGTCAGAAGGACATTCACTTCAATTTTTAACATATAAGATTTAGGAAAATTGGGCATATGATACAAGAACTATATTTACAAAGTTTATAAAATTATTTTATCTTATATGCTTATATTGAAGTGGAAAAGTGCCATAATAAAGATCATTCAGGACGGATAATATTTTGTAATAATAAAGGAAATAATATAATGACATAATTAAATTACGAGAAACAAGAAACATGAATTTTTGGTTATGCCGGATAGAGTGCCGGGTGACGCATACCCGGCAGTGGACTTCCTCCACTAATGCCGGTTTATACATTCTGCATATTGCCCGGCGTATCCAAAGAGTGAAAAGTAACTTAATTAAAAGACATGGAAGTAAGAGATATGAAATGTAATAGATCTTGCCTAACTGTCCCTACTAATTACGGCAAATATATTGAGTGAAATTGAACATGTCGGGTTACGTGCCGGATAACTCCTGTCCGGCTTCGGACTTCCTCCGAGATGCCGGTTGTGAGAAACCCGACACAATACAGGGCAGATTAAAATCGAAATTCAAATTAAAGAATCATAGTATAGGGACTATTAGAAGAGAGAAACAACGAAAGGTGCAAGCAAGAATAAATTTGAATTGTTAAAAACTTAATATTACACAATCATAAAAATAACTTGAAAGTGCCGGACAGCATGCCGGGTAGAAACTATCCGGCATCGGACTTCCTCCGATTATGCCGGGTTTCAGTTGTCCGGCATTGTGCACGGCACCTCCGATTCTGCAACAACTAATGGTGAAATAAATCAAAGAATAAAAGAATAAAGAAAAAAGAATAAAGAATAGGGCGTTTTTTACCGAATTTAGGACTTGGACTAATTCCAAGTCCCCGGCAACGGCGCCAATTTGCTAACTAGAAAAATGTAGGAAAAACTATATACAAAAGAATAAAATAAATAAGTAAACCTACAACTCTACTACGGTAGCAAAATAAAACCCGGTCAGAGTATAGCGTAAATATATTACGACTGAGAGTACCGAACCCAAGGGACTTATAGAAAACTAGTCCTAATCCGGGCAAAAGTCTATTCAATAATAATGAGGGGGGAAAGTAAATGACACCATAATTTAACTAAAACCTATCTAAATGCGAGGTTTTAGGACTAAACCACACTAAGCACCAACATGATCACGCAATGCAACTTCAAGACACGAACTTAACCAACCAACATGATTGCGCCGGATGTCATGCCGGACATCAGATACACGGCATATTCAAATTCTTGAATGTGCCGGACAGGAAGCACCCGGTAGTGCATCCGGCACGTTCATATGGTGAAACCCACTCTCTTGCTTCAAACAAGAAACTCAAAACCCATTAACAAATCGAGCATATGTCATGCCACGAAATGAACAAGGAAATGGGAAATGTGGGTTAATTTGCAATCTTTAATGCTAACCCTAAATTATAGATGAAAACATCAAAGACCACTAAGATTTGTCTATCCTATCCTACTCTTTGGGAAATTCCCCCTCAAGTAGAATTTGCATAAAGAGAATGAATGATCAACTAATTCACTTGCATTATGAACTAGAATCTTAATGAATGCTTGAATTCGTATTGAGATATCATATTGTTTACATAGAAGGAATTCATCCCTAACCAATACTAACAAGGATCTCTACTTCACCATCCACTCAAATAAGGAAGAAATACATAAGGGAGAAGGAGAAGGAGAAGGATCTCTTGCTTCACCATCCACTCCGTACAAATGCCTTGGACACCAACAATGGAGTGGAGTGGAAACAGAGACGTGAATGGAGAGTATTGTGATGTTGAAGTGTGCCAAATGATGAAGACTCACGGCCTATTTATAGGGCTTCAAACTGTCGTTTGTCGGGCGTCGTCCGGATCATCGGTAGTGTAACACCCCATCCGAAGCCAATCGTGGTTATCGCAAAACTGAACCCTTAATCGAATACGTCGCAGCGGAAATAATAAACACCTGGACCTTGCCACGGTCTGATCGTTAGAATATACCGGCCTTAACGTTTACAACATCTATCCAAAATACATAACTAACCCAAAACATCACCATCCATAATACCACAACCAACCGAGTACAAATAGCTAAGACATAATCACAACCTTACAACAGTTTAAATATAAACAGACGGGTGCACAAGCGCATCCCGTACTCAAAATAAACATCCCATCCTAAGTCTAACCACTCCTACTCTCGTAGTGCGTCCTCATGGTTCTCTTACCTGCAAGTGTAAAAACAGCCCCCAAAGGGGGTCAGCACGAATGCTGGTACACCCTCTCATGGCCCCCAAGCTAACGGGGCTACGACGACTAATTGTCGATAGCATGGAAATTGATTACATACACAAGCATATATGAAGTGCAATAACAATAATCACAGATGAACAAGTATAGTTCACGAACAATGAAAGACTCAAGCGTTCCCTTATCAAGTGGGTTAGTAACCCCTCCTTAGTCCTCATTTCCTTAAACTTAGTTCCTTACCTTATCTTCTTAACTCAATCTCAACTTATTCTCAGTTTACAAACCATTCCTGGAAGGGATTGGTTGTAGCTTAATTCGAACCTGGGATTTAGGTGATCCCACCGCACCATCTTAATGCCACCTACTCTGGACGGGAGTCCAGCGTAGCTGAGCCGGCAACCGGCCCTAGGCTACAAGTCCGAAGACAAGTCCTTAAGCGGAGGGCGGATCTGATTCAGATACCGTCCCCCTTTTTCCTTAGCATGCATGACCGGAGATCGGTTCCGGGTTTCCTCACTCAAGTTCCAGTTAGTAGAAATCTTAATCACCATGTGCTAGCTAAGCCTTAACGGGCATTAACCAACAACCACCAAACTTAACTCTTATTCTTAACTCAGTAAGTACTAAACTTGGTTAGTAACAATCTCAAGTCTCGCGGGTTAGTGTAAAGATAACACAACACAACGAGAACAAATATAACCGGTTGCATGCTTTATCTTGTTTTAGTCATAACAATTAAACAGATAGCACACAAGCCGAGCTACACCTCGTTAGCAAGCAGGTCACAAGAAAGATTGTACCGTTCACCGTCGACGATCGTTTGGTTTATCTCTTCCTTCCAAGTCCCAATTCACAAAGCCTAAAACATTCATTCAGTTTTAGGTTATTATTCAATCCAACTCAATAGAATTACTTAACCTTCCTAGACATCAACTTTTACTCATTGTTTTCACTAAGCCGTATGGTTTTTAACTTAACTCCTAAATACATCATTTCCTCATTATCTATTACACTTACTCTCCCACTTAATGACCCTTACACCCACCAACATGTCCTTAATAATCTTATAACATCAATACTTAATTATCCCCATCATTTCCTAACCTTAAACATGGTTTTTGGTCCATACAGTGGCCTGTCCGAACTTGTGTCCGGACTTCCCAAGTTCGGACACAAGTCGAGACTCAAAACTGAATACAGACGCCTGTCCAACTTGTGTCCGGACTTCGGAAGTTCGGACATGGGTCGAGGAAAATTCAAAGTAGAAACAGGTACGTCCGAACTTGTGTCCGGACTTCCCCCAAGGTCGGACAAAAGTCGAGACTCTGAAAATTTGTACTCAACCTCAGGGCCTGTCCGAACGTCCATGTTCGGACGGATGTTCGGACAAGGCAAAAACACTCACTTTCTAAACCTTTAAACACTTAACCAATTTTCACCAAACTTCTCTAAAAGCCTCATAATGTTTCCAACATCATTTGGTACACTTACACCCTCATGCAACATCCATAAACTCATTTTCTATCTCCTTAAACACTTACTCACTTCATACCAAAATTCCTACACTTATGATATTTTCTCCTTGGTTTTCTAAGTGGTGTTCATACCTATGATAACCACTATGCCAATAATGTTCCCTCACTACTACAACATCATCTCCAAAGCATCTTTTCTTGCACTTCCCAAGATTTTCCTTAAATTCTAAGCTCTAGTTCCTACCTAAACCACTTAAAAGTTTTATGCTCTTTTACTTCAAACTTACTAAAGTTTCCTAGCTTCCTTTATCAACATTTACCTAAGTCCTAAATACCCAAGTACATACTTTTGATTCCTAAATCCTTCATGGTGATACCTAAGTCATTATAAGTCATTAAAACACCTTAATCTCACCCTTTTCATCAAGACAACCTCTAGAACTTCCTAGTACTTCCTTAGTCATTAAATTCCCTTAGAACATCTCAAACACTTAAGTTCTCCTTCAAATTTTGCCATGGTTTCTCTAGTATATAATACATCCTAACACTTGGTTTTTCTCCATCAAACAACCAACATCACTCAAATTCTCATCACAACACCTTAACACACATTTACACCAAAACCACACCACATCATCTTATGGTGCATAAACTTAAATGCTTGGCACTTAGGCCCTTAAATGAATAATCTTAACCACTGAATTTCCTCATATATTTGCCTTCAACCTGCGAATACACACAACAAGGCTCCCATTGAAATAAAATGCTTCTTGTAATTCACCTTGATGTTCTTAAACTATCTCTTTTTCTCATTTGCTCCTTAGTCACAAGTTCACAAGTATAGTCATTGTTTCTCCTAGGTTCTATATAACCCTTTTCTAATGTAAACCCTCTACTAAACTCATCACATATCTTAATCTCATTCCCTTAAACAATAAAACACCTTAAGGTAAGTAATTTACCTTGTTCTCTCACTAGCTTCACAAGCTTTCTCCTTAGATTTTTCCTTGCTCAATCTCGGTCACCAATATATCTCCTTGCCAATGTTCTAACCAATATCCAATGACTCCAATGAGTACTAGATAATACATTAACCCTAAGGAACAAACCCTAGGTTAAAAATGTGCTTTAAGGTATTAAAGTGATTGTTTTACCTTGGTTCTCAAGACAAGCTGGATATGAAGCAAGTAGGACCTCCTAAATCCTTAGAAGAGTAGAAAACAAGCTAGAAAAAGGCATACACATGGAGTCCCATGAGTGTAAATTTTCGGACAAGGAAAGAAATGATGGAAACCTAGATTTTCTTACACTTTCTTTACCTTAAGAGAATGGAGAAGCCAATGGAGTCTCCAAACTTGAATTTCCTCCTCTAATGGTGGTTTGACTTGGCACCAAAATGAAGCTCTTGAAGTTTTGAAAAGATAGAAAGGAAGAGCTTGAGCTAACTAAGGAGAATATGTGATTTGTTTTGGTTTTTGAGCTAAAATGAGCAAGATGTGTGCAAAGCTAGATGGAGCTAGCATGGAGTTGCTCTTCACGTTAATGGAGAAGGGGAGAGAGCAAGAGAAACCGTGGGAAACAAGGGAGAATGAAGAAGTGAGGAGAGAGAACCACTAAAGGTGAGATATATGTTAAAAAGGTGAATAGTTAACTTACTTGCTTTTGCTTTCTCTTTACTTAGCTAGATAAGTGTGGTGAGTCACACTTAAAAACCGGCCCCCTTGGTCAAATAAGGTAGGTTGTGGTCTTTGTTGACCATTTATTTGACTTACTTTGACTAATGTTATAAACTAGCTTAATTAATTACTATTCACAAAACAAGGCACATTGTTGTGAAATTTTTGATTTCCCATTGATATAGAACTTCCAAATGTGATACTATATAGTACACATGTTAATTAAAGAGTAATGATGGACATTTAGCCATTCAAAACTCATTTACAAGACAATTTTTCAAAAAACGTGCTTTAAGACTCCTTAAAGCACATTTTGTGTTTTAACTTGTTTTCAAGCTTGGTTTTCTTTGGATATTGATTTAAAATGACCATTAGGATATTACTATGGTCTTAGAACAATATTTGGGTGCTCTCCCAAGTCTCTCCAAGCTTAGAGCATTTTGCTTGAACTGCTCTTTTGGTGTTTCCTTATATTTTCTTTGATTAGAAATGTTTCTTAATGTTTCTAAGGCATTATTTAGCCTCCTTATATCTTAGTTTATCATTTAAACACCATATCTAAGTTTGGGGTATTTCAATCTACCCCCTTAAAAGAACTTTGTCCTCAAAGTTCACATACGTGCTTAATCATTCACGGTACTCAATTCCCTTAATCTTAACACCACATCTTATATTCACATTCACACATCTCAAGACTCAAAGGTCAATCTCAAATACAATACATAAGCATTATACATAACTCAAACTTACACCGAAGTGTAGCAACTTACACAAATTCACATCTTAAACAACCAAACAAACGACAAGCATGATCGTTTCCTAACTCAAAAGCGAGGAAGCTCTACCCCCCTTAAAAAGGAGGTACGCCCCGTACCCTATACAGACGATCTAGTCAGCAAACAAAGAGGGTACTTCGCCCATCTTATCCCCTAATTCCCACGTGGCCTCTTCGACATCCTGGTTAGACCAGAGAACCTTCACCAGTCACACTGACTTTTGGTGAGTGTCCCCAGTCTTACTGTCCAAGATTCTCTGAGGAGTCTCCACTGATCTCATATTTGGTTCAAGTCAACCTCCCAGGTTCTAACACATGGGAGGGGTGGTGCATGTATTTCTTTAGCTGTGAAATGAAAAACATCATGCACTTTACCCAGCTCAGTAGGTAAATTCAACCTGTAAGCAACCGGGCCCACCCGCTCCGTAATCTCATAAGGACCAACAAATTTCGGGCTTAATTTGCCCTTCTGCCCAAACCTGAATACACCCTTCATCGGTGAAACTCGCAGAAATACCTGGTCGCCCACTACGAACTCCAGGTCCCTTCGTCGAATATCAGCATACGACTTCTGCCTATCTTGAGCAGCTTTCATGTTCTCCCTGATTTGCTGAACTTCAGCCTTAACTTGCTCTAAGTACTCTGGTCCTATAATGACCGTCTCGCTCGACTCATCCCAGCAGAGCGGTGTACGACATGGTGTTGGGTAAAAACCTAACGGCAAGTATACCGGTCGATTGTAGCAAGTTTTCCTAGAAGTGTCCCTCCAGGTTATCGAATCCAAGGGAGGCAGCGTTTTAGTTTGATTAATATTTAAGAACAAAACAAAGTAAAATAACTCAAGTAACAGGGGGGTTTTGTTTGTTGAATTACTAAGTACTGAAGCAAAATGTAAATAAGAACAAGGGTAATGAATACAAGAGCAACAGTGAGCAGAATAATGATGTTTTTGAATTAATGAAAGGGAAAATTCCGGTTTGTTACTAATCCTCCAATTTCTTCGGTTCCTTTCTCAGTGTGTTTACCAATATCTAGATTAAAATCCTAGATCAGAATTATTCCACGTTCGGTCTCCGCTCGGTGGAATCTAATAACAGCTAATAAAATTTTAACTCTCGTTACAATTTACTAATTGCTAACAGCTTTAAGAATAATCCAGTTTAATGAATCAGTTAATATCCTAGAGGAATTACCATCTCTAAATTAACCGGTGTTGTTCCTGTTGTCTATATCTACCGCAGCTCTCACTTATAAGCAGATAAACAGATAAAATCCAGTAATTGGCCAAATCACAAGATTTATAACAATAAATAAGGAACAACACTTTATCTGTTAAATAAATGATAAATCACAAGATAATGGAACCTCAGAATTTGGATTACATAGCAAAACCGAATTTATAAAAACTACTCAGCCATGGAAATGAAAATACTGCAAAGATATGTGAACAACATTAAAGAGGGAGAAAAGAAAAGAAACTCTGATTTTAAGACTCTGCAGTGGAGTCTCGGTGTGTGATCAATGCTGCCTTCTGCCTCTTCTCCAGGAAATGGTGTTATGAATGGGATGTGGGAAAATGAGATGGAGATGGATGGAGAGTATGAGATGCACTCCAGAATGTGTGTTGAATGAGAGGGATTTGAGTTCTATTTATAGAACTCATTAGCTTGAGTAGCTAGCAGTAGCCAAATCGGTGGAGATGATGCTGGAGTCTTTTTAAGTGGAATGGTGGGTGGTGTGTTGCTGGTTTTTAGGGAAATATTTGATTTAGGGGATTGTGGATAATTGAAAGCAGCACGGAAGGGACAAAATAACAGTGTGGAAGAAATGCTGCCAAAGGATGATTAGTGCATGGGGCGGTGGTCTGTTCGAAAGAGAATTTATCTTCTTTTATTTCCTTTCGCGAGATACAGATGTCCGCTTCTAGTCATATGGTCCGGGACTGAGTTATGTATGAAGTCCCGGACCGTATCATTGAAACAGGTCGAGATTCCTTTCCTTGTGTGGTCCGGGGACTTAAGTTGTGTATAAAGTCCCGGACCATGTTTGAATTCCAGTCGAGAGTGATGCTTCATTGTGGTCCGGGACTTAAGTTATGCAACAGGTCCCGGACCATGTCTGTATTCAGGTCGAGATTTTGAGTCAACAATGTGGTCCGGGTCTTCACTCCTGCTTCAAGTCCCGGACCATAAACGATTTAAATAAGAGAAATGAGTCATATTGTGGTCCGGGTCTTAGCTCCATGTTAAGTCCGGACCAAGCCAGAATTTAATTCGAGAGTTTTGTTGTCTTTGACTCAAATCAGTTGTTGATTTTCCATGTGTTTGTTTGTTCCACTAGTCTTTGAGATTAAAAATCTGAAAAAAACAAGCCACAAAAACCTAAAAAGAAGACAATGCAAACAAGAAACATAAAAGTGCATCTCATAAGACAGGAATTAGGCAGTCAAATGGATACAAATTAGGCATCAAAAAGACCTTTTTAGAAATATGGTAAATTCTCTGACTTATCAACATCCCCACACTTAACCTTTGCTTGTCCTCAAGCAATTACTGCAATCAAAAAGTACCAAAATTTCCAAAAGCGGGGATTTATCAGGTCAGGAAAATGTTCAAGGAAATCTAATGCTGAAAAACAGTCATAAGAGACAGCGATTAGTACTGCAAGTTTTCTTAAACAGTGAAGATAGAGTGTTTGACAAATGCATGAGACTATCATCATAACTATTTAATCCAAACTTTACTCAGGGCTCTACTTTCCATTTGCTTTCCACAATTCATCGGACGACAAGGGGCAAGAAGTAATGTCATATTCCACATTACCTTTCATTGCCACATACTCATAATCAAGGAAGAATTTGCAATAAACTGTTTAGCATGAAAGAACTTTCCTTCCAATTTTTCTGAGTAAGCATTATTCATTTCATCCCCTCAGACTTTTTCTCCCCATCCTTGTAGCGGTGTTGGGCCTTCTATCCCAGATCAGATGATCTTAGGTAGATGAGTGATGAGGCACTCCATGGGCTTAATTACCGAATGGGAGAGGTCTGTTCCGGTTCAGAGTAGATTAGAGGAGTACCTTGCCTTTGTCCTTTCCTTCCATTCATTCCAAAACTTTCCAAAAGCCCCAAGTTAGTTCAAACAAAATAGTTACAAAAATGGTCTCACCTTTTTATTGAAGGAAATAGAGGAATTTTAACCAAAAACTGACAATGCAAGCAGTCTAACCAAAGTTCTTGTGGCCGAAGCTCAGATTAAATTTCAGAGATATTTGCTACTTGTACGTTATTCTCAACCAATGCATCTGATCACAAATGAAAGCCAAGTATGTTGAAATTTTTTTTTTGTGGAGGGTCATCAAAGGTTAATGAAGAGAGAATTAGTAGTTTCAGGGACAAAGAAAATAAGCAATAAACGCGTAGCCCCCCTTTACTACGAACCTCCCCACACTTAGAAATTAGCAATGCCCTCATTGCTACCAGAATATGATAATAGTGCAAAAGAAAGAATATAACTCCCCTGTAAATTGAGTGAAGAGGGCGTCCCCACACTTATGAAAAGGAACGGGAGACTCAAGGAGTGTTGGAAAAATTTTGGCAGAGTCTCCTTTGTATTCTTTCGATATCGCACACACAAAAAGATGGCAATCCTGTTGAATATCACAAAGCAGCAGACAGCGTGTGCAACAAAGTCTAGTAGCATAACAAGCAGTGGCAGTAGCAGAGGTACCAAAATAGCCATAACAATCCAACCAGAAAAGGAAAAGTACCAGCAAATGCAACCTAACAAGCTAAAAGTCATTAAAACATCACAAACGTCAACGTCAGCTGATAATCAAAAAGTGCAATAAAAGATAGATGGCCTGATGTAGGAGGAAGCAGGTGAGGTGTTGGAGCTAGGGATTTCAAATGTGAAGAATGAAGACGACCTGTTGTTCTGTGTTCTCGTGTTTTTTTTTTCAAAGTTGTATGGGTCCGGGACCTAAGATATGGATGAGGTCCCGGACCACTGTGCAAAAACAGGTCGAGAGTTTCAAGCCTCTAGGTCCGGGACTCAAGTTTTGTATAAAGTCCCGGACCGCATCGATTTTTAGTTCGAGATTTGGACGCGCCTCTGGTCCGGGTCCTAAGTTTTGTAACAGGTTCCGGACCACCCCATGAATTCTGTTCGAGACTTGCCTTCCCTTCTGGTCCGGGACTTGGGTCCTGTAACATGTCCCGGACCACTCTGTTTATTTCAACCGAAGAATTGCCTCAGTGTACTCTGTTTCTCCTCCTCCTCAGCAAACCTACATTTAACAAAATCAACCAAAGAAAAATAGCTAACAAAGGAATTAGAACAAGTAAAAAAAACGTGCATTAAAATGAAAATCAAGAGGATAGAAGAAAGAAGATTGGGTTGCCTCCCAATGAGCTGCCCGTCTTTTCGGTCTTTGGCTAGACCATGTTTTTGTTCTCTCAAGAATTTCCAGAAGATTTAGGTATCTTTGCAACCTGGTGACATGAACTCCGAGAAGCTTCCAAAACATTTTTAGAAGACCTGCCAGCATAAAACAGTAGCTGCTCACTTTCTGCATTCAAAGTGATCGTACCATGAGCAACTTCTATTCGAGCGTCGGCTGTTGCTAGGAAGGGTCTTCCAAGGATAATAGGGACCGTTGGATCTGTGGCTATGTCGAGTACGACAAAGTCGCAGGGGAAGTACAGATGCTCCACCTTGACCATCACATCCTTTGCTATTCCACAAGGGTAAACCATGGAGCGATCTGCTAACTGAAGCGTCATTCGTGTAGGCTGTAAGTCTCCAATTCCAAGCTTCTCAAATAAACTGTATGGCATGAGACTAATCGACGCTCCTAAATCAGCAAGACAGTGGTCGAAGTCAATGTCTCCTATTTTGCATGGAATTGTGAAGCTTCCAGGATCCTTGCATTTCTCTGGTAAGCACTTCTGTATGATCGCTGAACAAGTCTCTGTGAGCTGAATAGTTCCTGATTCAACTAACTTTGCCTTGCCTTATTGGATAAAAGCTTCCTTAAATACTTGGCATAGTTAGGTACCTTCGCAACTAAATCAACAAAGGGGATATCCACAGATAGTTGACGAAGTAAAGTAAGAAACTTATCGAACTCACTATCCTCCTTGGAATGCTTGGTTCTATTTGGAAATGGAATTGGGGGAGCAACTTCAACCGCCGGTGGTGTAGGTGAAGGAGATTTGGTAACTTCACAATTCCGCTCATTCTCCAGCACCGGTTGCTCTATGCTCACCTCAGGCTCGGTAGCTTTATCTTTGCCACTTCTAGTAGTTACCTTCTTCTTCGCGGTTTCCTTATCCTGCAAAGGACATTTGTTAGCCAAAATATCATCCACTAGTGTAGCATAACATTAAACTTAAGCATATCAAAAAAGGGATATCTTTAGTTAATTTCTTAAAAATTTTAAGAAATTTTCCAAGCTGTTCATCAAGGTCCCTTTTCTTTAACCTGTCAGGAAAGGGAATAGATTCTTCAATTTTATGATTTGAAACAGAAGAGTAAGAAGGTTGAGTTTCAGGAGACTCCCTCTCCTTAGGTTTTGCAGAAACTTTAATGGAGTCCTTAGCCTCTTGTTGAACGGGTAAAACTGCAGCGACAAGTGGAGTATCTTCTTCCACAGTAAATACAGCTTTGGCATACTCTCTTGGATTCTGCTCTGACTGACTGGGCAAGGAACCCAAAGGACGCTGAGCCAATTGTTGCGATATCTGAGACAACTGAGTCTCGATATTTCTATTGAATGTCCTCTGGTCATTATTGAAGGTTCTCTGCTCCTGATTGAAGGTTTCCAGCTCATTAAACTTCTTCGTGCTAATCGAGATGAAATCATTCATTCTGGCCAGTACTTCTTCCATGTTCGAGGATGTTCCGGCACCGGAACTCAGTGTCTGCTGGTTCTGGATTGGTTTCTGGTATGTTTGATTATACTGCTGTGGCGGTCTCTGATTGAAGTTGTTGCTACCACCAGCTTGATAACGGTTCTGTTGCTGAGAGTGGTAACCAGGGTTGCCCTGATTCCCGAAATAGTTACCCGGTCTGTTACCAACATAGTTCGCCGCTTCTTCTTGTGGTGGAACACACTGGCACAAGTTGGAGCCTCTGCCACAATATTCACAAGATGGATAGACCTCAGGGGTGGCTGCTGCATTTGACTGCGGGTTCATCACTACACACATTTTCTCAAACTGCTTTGACATCGCTTCCATCTTGGCAGCCAGAAAAGTATTTGAATCTACTTCATAGACTCCAGCGGTTTTCTTCGGTGCAGCTTCTCCTGTTCTCGCACCTCCCCACTGATTGGATGCATTGGCAATGGTATCCAATAGTTCCTTGATTCTAGCTATTGGTAGCTCCATGAGGCTTCCTCCTGCACAAGTGTCTACCAACAAACGACTTGAATGATCCAAATATTTATAAAAGGACTGTAAAATTACCTCCTCTCCCAAGCCATGGTGTGATACTTTGTGCACAATTCCTTTGAAACGCTCCCAAGCCTCGGATAATGTCTCACCAGTGAACGGCTTAAAGTTGGTGATTTCTCCTCTCATCATCAGCATCCGAGAGGGAGGGAAATATTTTGCCAAAAATGCATTTGCTAACTCTGCCCAGGTGGTGATACTGTTGGGTGTCAAAGAGTTTAGCCAATCTGCAGCTCTGTCCCTCAGGGAGAATGGGAAGAGAGTTAATCTGGCAGCCTCCTGTGAAGCTGGTGTAGAACAGGCTCCCACCAATCTCAGGAAGGTGGTGAGATGGACATTGGGATCCTCGGTGACTGTCCCGCTGAACTGTGGTGCGTTCATGACCATGGTAACATAGTGTGTCTTGAACTGCCACTGCACACCAGCTGGTAGCGCAGGAACCACTATTGGTGAAATAAGCCCTTCAACGCTTGGGCGGGTGTAATCCCTCATGTGCCTCTCTGGATTCTCCATATTGGTTCCTGAGGGGTTGTTTAGAATTTCTTCTTCAACAATTCCTTCTGTTGGTGAATCTTTTAGGAACACCTCCTGCTCAATTGGAGGATCCAGCACTAACCTCTTCCGAATCCTTCTTGTTACTCTTTCTATCTCTGGTTCGATTTCGAATTCAGGGTCTCCTTCAGAACGATTTTGACCATAAACCAAGATCAGATGACCGACAGTAATGCAGTTGTAAAAGAACAAAATAAAATGAGACAAAACTAAAGGGGACAAAAACAAAACAAAATTTAAAGAGGATTAAAAATAAAAATCAAACTAAGCAACCGTGCCTCCCGGCAACGGCGCCATAAACTTGTTGGTAAAAACCTAACGGCAAGTATACCGGTCGATTGTAGCAAGTTTTCTAGAAGGTGTCCCTCCAGGTTATTCGAATCCAAGGGTGAGGCAGCGTTTTAGTTTGATTAATATTTAAGAACAAAACAAAGTAAAATAACTCAAGTAACAGGGGGTTTTGTTTGTTGAATTACTAAGTACTGAAGCAAAATGTAAATAAGAACAAGGGTAATGAATACAAGAGCCAACAGTGAGCAGAATAATGATGTTTTTGAATTAATGAAAAGGGAAAATTCCGGTTTACTAATCTTCCAATTTCTTCGGTTCCTTTCTCAGTGTGTTTACCAATATCTAGATTAAAATCCTAGATCAGAATTATTCCACGTTCGGTCTCCCGCTCGGTGGAATCTAATTAACAGCTAATAATTTTAACTCTCGTTACAAATTTACTAATTGCTAACAGCTTTAAGAATAATCCAGTTTAATGATCAGTTAATATCCTAGAGGAATTACCATCTCTAAATTAACCGGTGTTGTTCCTGTTGTCTATTATCTACCGCAGCTCTCACTTATAAGCAGATAAACAGATAAAATCCAGTAATTGGCCAAATCACAAGATTTATAACAATAAATAAGGAACAACACTTTAATCTGTTAAAATGATAAATCACAAAGATAATGGAACCTCAGAATTTGGATTACATAGCAAACCGAAATTTATAAAAACTACTCAGCCATGGAAATGAAAATACTGCAAAGATATGTGAACAACATTAAAGAGGGAGAAAAGAAGAAACTCTGATTTAAGACTCTGCAGTGGAGTCTCGGTGTGTGATCAGTGCTGCCTTCTGCCTCTTCTCCAGGAAATGGTGTTATGAATGGGATGTGGGAAAATGAGATGGAGATGGATGGAGAGTATGAGATGCACTCCAGAATGTGTGTTGAATGAGAGGGATTTGAGTTCTATTTATAGAACTCATTAGCTTGAGTACGTAGCAGTAGCCAAATCGGTGGAGATGATGCTGGAGTCTTTTTAAGTGGAATGGTGGGTGGTGTTGCTGGTTTTAGGGAAATAATTTGATTTAGTGGGATTGTGGATAATTGAAAGCAGCACGGAAGGGACAAAATAACAGTGTGGAAGAAATGCTGGAAAGGATGATTAGTGCATGGGGCGGGTGGTCTGTTCGAAAGAGAATTTTATTCTCTTTTCTTCCTTTCGCGAGATACAGATGTCCGCTTCTAGTCATATGGTCCGGGACTTGAGTTATGTATGAAGTCCCGGACCGTATCATTGAAACAGGTCGAGATTCCTTTCCTTGTGTGGTCTGGGACTTAAGTTGTGTATAAAGTCCCGGACCATGTTTGAATTCCAGTCGAGAGTGATGCTTCATTGTGGTCCGGGACTTAAGTTATGCAACAGGTCCCGGACCATGTCTGTATTCAGGTCGAGATTTTGAGTCACAATGTGGTCCGGGTCTTCACTCCTGCTTCAAGTCCGGACCATAAACGATAAACGATTTAAATAAGAGAAATGAGTCAGCTATTGTGGTCCGGGTCTTAGCTCCATGTTAAGTCCCGGACCAAGCCTGAATTTAATTCGAGAGTTTGTTGTCTTTGACTCAAATCAGTTTGTTGATTTTCCATGTGTTCCACTAGTCTTTGAGATTAAAAATCTGAAAAAGCACACAAAAAACCATAAAAGAAGACAATTGCAAACAAGAAACATAAAAGTGCTCATAAGACAGGAATTTAGCAGTCAATGGTAACAGATTAGGCATCAAAAGACCCTTTAGAAATAGGTAAATTCCTGACTTATCACATGGTCTACCGTACAACGCTTGAAAAGGTGCCATCTTGATCGAAGCGTGATAGCTGTTGTTGTATGAAAACTCGATCAGATGTAGTCTGTCAATCCAACTGCCCTAGAAGTCTAAGGCACATGCTCTCAGCATGTCCTCGAGTGTCTGAATAGTACGCTCAGTCTGACCATCTGTCTGAGGATGGAACGGGTACTCAGCTTGAGTTCTATACCCAACGCATCTCTGGTAGCTCTCCAGTACCTCGAAAGGAATCTAGTATCTCTGTCTGACACTATGGTCTTTGGTATCCCGTGATGTCTCATGATTTCTTTCTCAAATAACTCAGCTAATTTGGTCACCTTCCAAGTATCCTTCGCCGGTATGAATCAGGCTACTTTGGTAAGGCGATCCACCACCACCCATATCATGTTGAGACCTCCCCTAGTAGGTGGAAGCCCAACTACGAAGTCCATGGAGATATCAAGGAACTTCCACTCCGGAACTGGCATCGACTGTACCATTCCGCCCCGGTCGTCGGTGCTCGAATTCACCTTCTGGCATGTGAGACACCTCAAGATGAACTCGGTAACATTGTCTTCATACCCGGTCTTCTTATTGTTTATTCTTTGATTTATTTCACCATTAGTTGTTGCAGAATCGGGAGGTGCCGTGCACAATGCCGGACAACTGAAACCCGGCATAATCGGAGGAAGTCCGATGCCGGATAGTTTCTACCCGGCATGCTGTCCGGCACTTTCAAGTTATTTTTATGATTCGTGTAATATTAAGTTTTTAACAATTCAAATTTATTCTTGCTTGCACCTTTCATTGTTTCTCTCTTCTAATAGTCCCTATACTATGATTCTTTAATTTGAATTTCGATTTTTAATCTGCCCTGTATTGTGTCGGGTTTCTCACAACCGGCATCTCGGAGGAAGTCCGAAGCCGGACAGGAGTTATCCGGCACGTAACCCGACATGTTCAATTTCACTCAATATATTTGCCGTAATTAGTAGGGACAGTTAGGCAAGATCTATTACATTTCATATCTTACTTCCATGTCTTTTAATTAAGTTACTTTTCACTCTTTGGATACGCCGGGCAATATGCAGAATGTTATAAACCGGCATTAGTGGAGGAAGTCCACTGCGGTATGCGTCACCCGGCACTCTATCCGGCATAACCAAAAATTCTGTTCTTCGTGTATTCTCGTAATTTTAATTATGTCATATTATTTCCTTAATTATTACAAAATTACTCCCTGTCCTGAATGACTTCCTTGTAGCACGTTTTTACTTCAAATGCAATAAATGAATTTATCTAAACTTGTATATAGTTTTCATGTAAGGAATTATGCAAAATTTAAATTTTCAAAATAATTATCTTATTGTATGAAGTGACATCCAAATAGTAAAAATCAATATAATTTTGTACTTTGCTCCTCCTAAATCATTAAAAGGTGAATGCTTCTGCGGTCCACGAGTTTCCCTGAAGATTTAGCAAATTTCAACCCAGAAATCGAGAGGACCTTTCTTCGCTCCCTTCAACAACAAAGAAACCTACAAAACCTACACAACACACCAATGGCAGCACCTACCATCCGTAACATAAACCGGCCTTCTAACCAAGGCCAAAAACCAACAATCGACCTACCTCTCTTTCCACAAAACGAATACGATGAATGGCAAAAAACTTAAGCCATATCATCAAATTAGATGCATAAAGGAGTTGGGTCTTTCGACAGTACGAACCCGGACGATGCCTTACTCCATGTTACCAAATTCTTGCAGCATACAAACAGCCTAACCTCCACAAATAACGTCCTCCAATATGCCAGGCTTTCCTCTTCCCCCATAGCCCTACAGGGAATGCCAGCAAGTGGTACCACAGTCTAACCCCTAGTACCATCAACACTTAGGAGGACATGGCAACCAAGTTTTATGACAAATTCATGCCTCCAAGTCGCACCCTAGAGATGATCGCCGACATTTACAACTTCAGACAACCTAGCTCGGAGAACATCTGTGAGACTTGGGACAGATTTAAGGGGTTGCTGCGCACATGTCCACACCACGACCTCACCAAGGAACAACTATCTTAGTTGTTTTAGAAGGGATTGGTCAACCAATGCAAGACGATGATCCTATCCTCCCTTGGTGCATATATATTAAAGAAGCATGGAGATCAATTCCTTAGTGGGGTTGAATCTCTTTGCGAAGAGATTAGGGATTGGGCCACCGGTGGAAACAGGGGTAGTACCGCTGGTTTATATCAAGTGGGAGAGGGTGATGCAAAATTTGACAAACTGATGCAATGTCATGAGCAATTATTGGAGAGTAATGCTCAAACATCCACAAAGGTTAGCGCTCTACAGAAAGTGGTGGAGCAAATAACAATGAACAAACTTCCTCAACAGGCGAACGTGGTTAGTGCACGACCACACGCTCCAAGCCCTGACATGCCTGACTTTTAGAATGTTGAGGAAGTCAACTATGTGAGTAACCAAGGGTATCGACAGCCATGGCAATAGGGGAACCACCCCCTCAACACTTCCAAAGTCAAGCCGGCTACCAGGGAGGTCCAAGGCAATACAGACCATCCCATCCTGTCATCATCAGAGGCTGAAATGGCTGAACTTTGTGACATGATGTCAGCCCTGATGAACAAGACCTAGGACACTCACAACGAGATCTCGACCATTCGCAAAGAGCACAAATCGTTGCAGTTGCAATTACAGCAACTTCTGACGCAACCAAGACAGCAAGGTCAACTCCCGTCCCAAACGCAAACCAATCCACAGGAGCATGCGAATTCGGTCACCATTCTGCCCAGGACTCCGATAATGCCAAATAGCTAAAAGGCTAAGTGTAGGGCGGGTCCTCCTCACACCTTCAATGTCAAACAGGGGAGCCCTTCTTACCATTCTCTTTTATTTCTTTTATGAATTGTTTTTTTTAATTCTTTCAAAATATTTATTTTAGTTTCTTAAAAAAAAAAGAAAAAAACACGTTTTACTTTTTTTTGTTGTTTCTTTTGAACACTGGGGACAGTGTTCCTACCAAGTGTAGGGCAGGGACCCCCCTTAAAAAAATAAGTTTTATTTATAATATGCATAAGTTTTGCGTTTTATCGATGTTTTACAAACTTTTTACATGTTTTTGATTGAGATAAGATTAGGAATGATTAAATGCTTGTTCTCTCAATAGGTAAGCTTTCTAATGACTTGCAGATTCCTGTTTTTAACTTCTTGATTCTTTTTATTTAACATGAGTACATGATCTTTCTCCTAATTCTTTCTTGTACTTTTGGGTATTATTTTCTTTTCTTTTCAAATTGTGAAAAATCCTTTGGGTGAAAATCTTAAAAAAGGGTTTTGTGCAAAAAAAAGAAGAGAAGAAGAAAAGAAAAATAGAAAAAAAATCTTCTTCCAAAGGAAAAGTGCAGACGTATATATCTGAGTGGTTAAACTGGTGTAAAAATAAAAGAAAAGAAATTAAAAACTCAAAACAAACGTCGGGCTGCAAACAAATCCCGGTCGTGGTAGTATAGTGAAATGTAAGCGACCGGATATAGAACCGTGGGACTAATGTGCATATTATAGTACCTAAGCATGTCACAAAAAGGGGGGATTAATTGACTTGTATTATAAATAAAAAGGAAAGATAAAATAAACTAAGTAAATAGATAAACTAAACGGGACTCTGGTTCTGGTTAATATAATATCTGCTTAATTATGCTAGGTCTACTGGTTTAATTATAATTGTTTGGCAAAATTCCTCTTATTATCTTAAGGTCTAAGTCATAGACTCAAAAGAACTCGTTTACCAGAAAATGCAAGGTTCAAATCCAGGTTCAAGCATAACACATGTAAACGGACGGTTAGATATGAGAAATTATATTTGCATCTGAAAATACTAACTTATTAAATCATAATAAGCTTTCTCCAGATTTACGGCTTAATTAATTAACCTATCTATTTATCACGGTCTGATCAAAATAGACTTAGCAAGCAATTTAATAAACTCATGACATTTATAAAAAAGGCAAGAGATAAGCTTTAATCGTAACAGACTGTATTTAAATAAAACCAATAAAAATATTGCATAATTAATACAAACACATAATAACCATTCCCAGAGTATAAATATTCTAGCCTAACATATTAAATAGATAAACAGAAACAAGAGTAGTAGAAATCATCTGTAGTCACTCCTGCATTCGTTCTGCTATTTTGTATACGTAGGACTAGAGGTGGATATTGTGGAATGTAAAATAAATAAAATGGAGAAGACGGGAGAAGAGAAATGGGATGGATGATGGTATTCTGTGGTGGATCGATGATGTTGGGTGGTGGATGTGTGAATGATAACAGAAGGAACGTGTGTTTATATAGAAGAAGGGAAGAGGCAGATCTGGAAGAACATTTATTGCCGATTGATTGCAGCTCATTGATTGCAGGGGACAGAGCTGAAGACGCGTGAGGAAATTAAGGTAGGCGGTGTGGAGTAGATGGATATGAAGGGAAGAAGCAAGTCGACGGGCGAAGAAGAAAACTGGCACGCGTTGATTTTTAGTCACGTCTGCGCTGGCTGTCCGCTTCCCTGTCCGCTTGAAACCATGCGGACGTCTCTGTCTCTCGCCCGCGGTCTCTCCATCTCTTGTCCGCGTGGGCGTCCGCCTGAGAACATGCGGACACAAGTGTGGTCTCCGCCTGTGTGTGTGTCCGCCTATCTAACTCACTCACATCCGCCAATCCCCATGCGGTTGCTGTGTGTGTGTCCGCCTGTGTTGTCCACGCGGTCACACATGTGGTTGTGACTTATTTTCTTCTACAAACTTTGACCGGCTCTAGATTCTTCGTTTGGACTCCGTTTTCTGAGCCGTTTGCGTCTATGCGTTCGTCCTTCGTCTACTTTACTCCCAGCTTGGTTTTCCTCATGTTTAAACAATAAATTGTGAGATAACAATAAAACATAAACTAGAGGAAAAAACTAACCAAAGTGGAGAAATGAGAAGAAAAAAAAGTGCTAATATAATATATAGAAATACACCTATATAATCATGCTCATTGGACACTTATCACACCCCCACACTTATCTTTTTGCTTGTCCTCAAGCAAAACCACGTACCCAAGCAAGTAGGAAATGCTCAATACTAACAAATATTATTATGAAGTGTAGGATAAAGAAGTGAACAGTTCATGATCTTTTTAACTTATTGAGGAATGTGATCATCAACTGCTGGTGGCATAGGTGTGCTCAGGGTAAAAATAAAATATAGAGTTTCGGGGTATGATCCAAGGTACTTCAATGTTTCTTTTGTTTAGGTGACTCTAAGAACTTTAACCATGGTCAACTTCTCTCAAGAATGGGCATTGAGAGAAACAAAAGGAAAAATAGATTCATGCATTTGTTTCACTTTTGCATAAGGGATGAGAAAATGTAAGCATCACGCCTAGTATTTAAGAACACTCAACTCTCTTTGTTGGTTACCAATGGTGTCTCGCAAGTCCCTTATTATTTTTTTGTATTTTTCTCCTCTTTTTTAACAGAGAGAGCACCCCTTAGCAATCCCTAAGAGAGAAGACAGAAAGAAAACCCTGAGCAATAAAATCCAACCATTTGCAGATCATTGGTCACACCGCATATAAAATGCTCCTCAAAAGTAATCAAAAATTTAAAATTTTGTACTATTTATCCCAATTCATAACAGTATTTATTTTTAAAGAGAACAACCCACATATAAGGGGTCACGATATTGAATTGGACAAACGCAAGATAAGGAGAGAGATTAAACATTTAAGCACAAAATTCCACCAAAAGGGCACACTCCCCCACACTTAATTTGAACAATGCCCTCATTGTTCACCAGAAAAACAAGGGAAGGTTTCAGAAGACCTTTTCGGTAAGTAGATAAAATAGAGAAAACACAAAGGTCACAAATAAACATTTAAGCACATAAACGCTCCTCTGCAGTTTTTATTTAATAAAAGCATAATTAAAGAAATGGTACTCCCTTGATATTATTTTTGCTTGTTGTTATAGGAGTTCCCCCACACTTGAGCTTCAGCCTCAAGTAGCGTAGCTTGGTTGCAGTGTGGATATGAATTTGCACCTGCATAAGACACTAGAAGCAACCATACACAAACGGAGTTAAAAGTTAGCAAAAATAAAATTTAAAGAGAACCTGAAAATTAAAAGAGCATAAAAGCAAATAAAATAAAAGTTCATCCGGGTTGCCTCCCAGGAAGCTGCCCTTCTTTAACGTCTTTGGCTAGACGCCCGCTTCGTTATCCTGGATCAAAATATAAGTAGACAACAGTTTGCCAGGAAAACGGAGTTGACAATAATTAAAAGAAACCACCTGGATCAAAACAAAACGTTACTTCGGCATATAAAATAGGAAAATGGATACTCCACGAAACCTGGTGTTTGAGGAGGTACTACCGGGAACGTAGTTCTAACAGAAGTCCCGGTGGTGATGATTCTTTTTCCTCAAATTGGAGGATGTAAACATCCTCATTTGTAGGTGGAGGCTCATAGAAAGAACGCTGATTGATATCATCTTCAGAGAAAGTTGATTCTTCGAAGGTGATAGTGGCGTTTTGTTTGGATATCTTGGCGGGAGGTGATGGCAATTCCTTCTCTTCATTTTTGAGGATGTAAGTATCCTCATCTTCTGGATAGAGAACAGAGAAGGATGGAAACTGGCGGTAGGTGACTATAGAGGGAAGAGAATAACTTACATCCGTAGTGGGGTGCTGTTCTTGTTGAGCGATTCTCTCTAGGTAGTCTGGTTGATCCTCTAACCAGAGTTGTTCTTGTAATATGAGACAATCCTCATAATCATGAGCTCCCCCACATACGGAGCAGTATAAATACTGTGAATAGAAACTCTTTTCGAAACCTGTTTACACCTGTTCCATGCATGACGTACAAATATTTTTTTTTATTTAATTAAATTTATCAAACAACAACAAAATAAATATGTCATAAAATTATAAGTTAGTAGTTAGATGACATAAAATTAAAAGTTAGTAATTAGATTGCTAGAAATTAAAAGTTAGTAGTTAATTTACAGAAAATTAAATGTTAGTAATTAATTGACAGAATAATTAAATGTTAATTAGTGTACATAAAATTAAAATGTTAGTAGTTAGAATTAAATGTTAGAAGTTAAATTAACAACAAATATAATAATATAAACAAAATATAGTAGATAATTAATATAAACAATAGACAAAATATTATGGACATAATATTAACAGAAATAAGAGAACAAAATATTTAATTAAACAGGTGAATAATCCGGGGCTTAGGAACTAGAATAAATCTAGTCCCCGGCAACGGCGCCATTTTGCAGACGTGTATATGAGTGGGTTAAACTGGTGTAAAAATAAAATAAAAGGAATTAAAACTCAAAATAAACGTCGGGCTGCAAAACAAATCCCGGTCGTGGTAGTATAGTGAAATGTAAGCGACCGGATATCGAACCGTGGGACTAATGTGCATATTATAGTACCTAAGCGTGTCACAAAAAGGGGGGATTAATTGACTTGTATTATAAATAAAAGGGAAAGATAAAATAAACTAAGTAAATAGATAAATTAAACGGGACTCTGGGTCAGGTTAATATAATCTGCTTAATTATGCTACCTCTACTGGTTTAATTATAATTGTTTGGCAAAATTCCTCTTATTATCTTAAGGACTAAATCATAGACTCATAAGAACTCGTTTATCAGAAAATGCAAGGTTCTAATCCAGGTTCAAGCATAACACATGTAAACGGACGGTTTAGATATGAGGAATTATATTTGCATCTGAAAATTCTAACTCATTAAATCATAATAAGCTTTCTCCAGATTTACGGCTTAATTAACCTATCTATTTATACCGGTCTGATCAAAATAGACTTAGCAAGCAATTTAATAAACATGACACTTTATTAAAAAGGGGAGAGATAAGCTTTAATCGTAAAGAGACTTTATTAATTAAAAACAGTAAAAATATTGCATAATTAATACAAACACATAATAACCATTCCAGAGTATAATATTATAGCCTAGACATATAAACAGCCTAAACAAATAGTAAACATAAACGAAAGAGTAGTAAATCATCTGTAGTCACTCCTGCATTCGTTCAGCTATTTTGTATACGTAGGACTAGAGGTGGATATTGTGGAATGTAAAATAAATAAAATGGAGAAGACGGGAGAAGAGAAATGGAATGATGAATGATGGTAGTCTGTGGTGAAGTGGATCGATCATGGATAGTTGGGGTGGTGGATGTGTTTATATAGAGGAAGGGAAGAGGCAGATCTGGAGTGGAAGAGCATTGATTGCTCATTAATTGCAGGGGACAGAGCTGAAGACGCGTGAGGAAATTAAGGTAGGCGGTGCGGAGTAGATGGATATGGCAGAAGCAAGTCGATGGGCGAAGAAGAAAACTGGCGCGCGTTGATTTTTAGTCACGTCCGCGTGGCTGTCCGCTTCCCTGTCCGCCTGAAACCATGCGGACGTCTCTGTCTCTCGCCCGCGGTCTCTCCATCTCTTGTCCGCGTGGGCGTCCGCCTGAGAACATGCGGACACAAGTGTTGTCCGCGACAATGTGTGTGTCCGCCTATCTAACTCACTCACGTCCGCCTATCCCCATGCGGTTGCAGGGGCGGTCACGCCTCTTGCGTGCAATCTCGTGTGAGTTTCTTTAATCCCTTATAATATGTGGTTATTTGGCATTTTCCCTACATTTTAACACATATAATTCATCAATTAATATAACAACATAATTATAGGAAAACCCAAGATAAGTGAGAAACATTACTAAAAATGCTGCAAATTATAAGGTGATTAAACCTTAATAAGTCTATATGTTTTGCACTTATCAAAAGCAATAGATTCCTTGAGGTTGCATAAAATGCCTCAAAATAAAAGCAAGAAATAAGAGTTTTTCCTTTTATTTTTCTCCTAAATTCCCTGTTCTTCAATGCAGAAAAAAATCATGGTTGATTCAGAAACCCTTGCAAATAGGGCTGAAAAATAAAAACCATCGATGAGTGTCTTGGCCACATTCAGAAACTCTTGAAAAATAGAGCTGAATTATGGAAACCGGAAAAAGGAGAGATTACAAATCCCTTATGCAAAATAGCCCAAAAGTTTTTGATCGGTTTTGAAAATTCTTTGCTTTTATACCCATTCGTATGTTTCTGATGGAATAAGGAGGTTTAAGTGATACTTATGAAATAGAGTCAGAGAGTTGAGAATAATTATCTTATTGTTATTCTAAATTTTATCTGTTTTGTGCATAAGTAATTACTCCCTTCTAATCTTGTTTTGCTCGAGGACTAGCAAAAGGTAAGGGTAGGGCCTTGATAAGCCGCAGACTTATCATATTTTATGTGCTAGATTTAGTATTATAATTATCTGAATAAGGTTAAATATATGTTATTTATGTTATATTATGTGTTAAAGTATATTATTTGTACAGACTTATGTTTTTTGTGAGTTTTCTGTGCAAGGAATGATTTTCTAGGCAAAAGTTCAAGTGATGCCGGACTCAATGCCGGATTAATCCTGCACGGCATGAGCATAGAATGGAAAGGAGCTTTGCCGGATACAATGTCGGGTATATCCCATCCGGCATAAGTGAAGAGTTGCCACGGTTGACCAGACGATGGCAGTTATTGACCGTTGGAGATTTAGCTAGTGCCGGGTGTGATGCCGGGTATCTTCTACCCGGCATATACACTGTTTCACACAAATTTGGCGGTTTCGACCGTTACAGTTGAGCACATTTCCCACGTGTGCCGGCTACCGATGATCCGGCACGACGCCCGGCAAACGACAGTTTGAAGCCCTATAAATAGGCCGTGAGTCTTCATCATTTGGCACACTTCAACATCACAATACACTCCATTCACGTCTCTGTTTCCACTCCACTACATTGTTGGTGTCCAAGGCATTTCTACGGATCCTTCCACAAGAAGAAGAGAAGATTTCCTTTTCGGGTTGAGGCTATGTTCAATCTCCTTCTCCCTTATGTATTTCTTCCTTATTTGAGTGGATGGTGAAGTAGAGATCCTTGTTAGTATTTGTTAGGGATGAATTCCTTCTATGTAAACAATATGATTATCTCAATACAAATTCAAGCATTCATTAAGATTCTAGTTCATAGTGCAAGTGAATTAGTTGATCATTTATTCTCTTTATGCAAATTCTACTTGAGGGGGAATTTCCCAAGAGTAGGATAGGATAGACAAATCTTAGTGGTCTTTGATGTTTTCATCTATAATTTAGGGTTAGCATTAAAGATTGCGAATTAACCCACATTTCCCATTTCATTGTTCATTTCGTGGCATGACATATGCTCGATTTGTTAATGGGTTTTGAGTTTCTTGTTTGAAGAAGAGAGTGGTTTTCACCATATGAACATGCCGGATGCACTGCCGGGTGCTTCTTGTCCGGCACATTCAAGAATTTGAATATGTCGTGCATCTGATGTCCGGCAGGACATGCGGCGCAATCATGTTGGTTGGTTAAGTTCGTGTCTTGAAGTTGCATTGCGTGATCATGTTGGTGCTTAGTGTGGTTTAGTCCTAAAACCTCGCATTTAGATAGGTTATAGTTATATTATGGTGTCATTTACTTTCCCCCTCATTATTATTTGAATAGGCTTTTGCCCGGATTAGGACTAGTTTTCTATAAGTCCCTTGGGTTCGATACTCTCGGTCGTAATATATTTACACTATACTCCGACCGGGTTTTATTTTGCTACCCGTAGTAGATTTGTAGGTTTAGTTATTTATTTTATACTTTTGTATATAGTTTTTTCCTACAATTTTCTAGTTAGCAGCATTGCGGCTGCCGACTTCAGTCAGAAAAAAAAGGAGAGAGAAACTAATTTTCAGTCAAGACCATTCATGCTTCATGCTGTTGATTTCTTTGTCTCATAATCAGTCACACTAAATTATCCTCTCCTGCCCATACTTCCTTGTTGCCCGCTGGTTGATAGTTACAGAAAGAAAAAAAAAAGACAGTCGGATGACAAGAGATAGGCACCAGCTGCTGTTCTGTCTCAAACTTCACACATCAGAGTTTGTTCTTTCTCAAACTTCCACGCTTGCCTTATGGGAACCAGTAGAAATTAAATAATCAGTTGCCCATCAATCCCATGTGCCAGTACATGAAACTTAAGCTTTACATTTCCTCTGTGCATGCCCGGCTCCTTGTGCTCAAGTTCTGGAAATCCTGGAGCAACCCAACTCAGCTGCCCTTCTGTATCTTTTCCCTCAGTTGATTCAGTCCAGAGAATAGAAAAAACACTCACTCAAGTTCCTCTAATGTCCTACATTTCTCACGCTTGGACTCCGCATGTAAACTCACTAGTAGAATCATTGTAAATTCTTTACCAAAGTCTTCTGAGCTCCAAGGTAAGAGCATGCAACCAGGAACTGTGGAAGATTAATTCCTTCCTTCCCCTCTGTTCCGATTTTCCTTGCCTGAAAATGCTGATTGATGGCCACTAAACTCTTCTCTCATTTACATGCATCTGCTCCTCTGGATACTTCCTCTATCAATGCACTAAGACCTACCCAGAAAACACCTACAACTAGTTCCTGCACATCAGCCAAGGTGAGGCCACACAACCTGTCGGTTTTAGTGTCTTCCATTATGATTTTCAGTTTCCAAACAGACTACTTGCTAGTTTCTTCCCCTGTCTGTTTCTGTTTGAAACACCTTGCTCAAGTCCTGCTAACCTCCCTTGTTTTTCACACATGAAACCTGCATACAACTTCCCCTGTATGCATGACAAGACCACCTGGGAAGACAAATGCACTGGGCTTAAAAATCTGCTGATAAATGTGCTTAATCCTTGCTGAAACAGAACCAGAAGTTGAGGCCAAGATTTCAAGGTCCTGAGAACTTCACACTCAGCCAACGATCAACCAAGGGAAAACAACTAAGATACTTAAGTGGTGAGTTTTCTCTAAACTGAATCCATGATCAGAAAACAAAACAAATCTGTCAAGTTAGGTTGTTAACCCAATTTGAATTCTGTAATGTTTGCTTTTTGTGTAACTAAATTCCAGTGGAGTTATCAGGGTATTATGGTTTAATGATGAATATAATACATTGCTAATCCACCTAACTAGTTTATAAACCCCTTGGGATAATTTAAAAACCCAACCAGATGCACTAAGTGGGAGGAGTAAACTGAAGTTGTGTTTCAGTTTTACAGATTCTGTGTAAAGGAGTTTTAGAGGCATAGTCCCTTTTACCTTGGGTCTGTTTTGAATTCAAAAGCTGGATAACACACTTAACCTAGAGGGTAAGCAATGTGGGGTGGAAAATCAGAAGTTAGGCTGAGGAACAGACAAGAAAGAAAGAAGAAAGCCACCAGTTGTGAGCAATAGTTTTTCAGTTTTGCAGTTTTTCAAGTTCTGTGTAAATGACATGCAGAAGAGTAGTCCCTTGCCTTGGGTTGTTTGAAAATTAAAACTGTATTAAAACACATAACTAAGTAACTAAAAAAGTTGGGGAAAATAGGAGATGGGTTAGATAACAGAAACAAACCAACAGAAAAGAACATGCACCAGTCCATGGTTCTAGTTTTCGGTTTTTCTGAAAAATTTAACTTTCTGTACAACTCTGTTACAGAGAGTATAAGGGGGGTTGTATTGAGTGATTCAAGAGCTTAAAACCTTGCTAATTCACTTAACTAATTGTGTAAGCATTTTGAAAAAAAAACTGTAAGTCAGATTAATGAACAAAAAGAAAAATAGAAGAGAGGGTACGAGTTCACGTTTTCAGTTTTCTGCAGTATACTTGTTTCAGTATAAGAACGTTCAGTTGGATTAACAGTGTGTTGTTTGGGTTGTTATTGAGTTTAAAATGTTGCTAGAAAACTTAACTAAGTAGGTAAGTACTTTGGGAGAGATTAGAAGACAGATAAGTAACCTAAAAGAAGGACTGAAGAGGAGACACATAGAATCTTGTTTTCAGTTGCTACAGGTTTCACGTTTCAGTATAAGGAAGTTTAAGAAATTTATCAGTATTGAGCTGGCTTAATTCTTGGTTTAAACTTTGCTGGAACACCTCACTAAGTGAGTAAATACTTTGGGGAAATAGAGGTTAGCTTAATTAACTAAAAGAGAGGTTAAAGAGGAGTTACAGAAATTAACGTTTTCAGTTTCTGTCCAATTTCCC
The DNA here is from genome assembly GCA_023374045.1 of Limonium bicolor. Classification (NCBI taxonomy): domain Eukaryota; kingdom Viridiplantae; phylum Streptophyta; class Magnoliopsida; order Caryophyllales; family Plumbaginaceae; genus Limonium; species Limonium bicolor. Next base: position 29,354,902 of record CM041783.1, on the reverse strand, counting down.
AACTTCAGTATAACTCCTTTCAGTAACCTTAACAAAATTGTCATGAATCTGTTTTGAGACTAAAGTCTTGATTAAACTCCTAACTAACTGGGCAATCAGGTTGAGGAAAATTGAAAACAGATTTATGAACAAACAGGAAGAAATGAAGAGAAAGTATACAAATTTTTGTTTTTCATTTATTATGCAGTTTCTGACTTCTATAAAACCAACTTTCAGAGCTGTTAACAGCCTTGGTTTGAATTGTTTTTAAGTTCAAGACCTTCCTAATATAATTATCTAGTTTGGTAAAAATTTTGGGTGAGATTAGAAACTGATTTATGGACTAAAAGAAAGTTTGAAGAGGAGTTGTACCAAACTGGAGTTTATAGTTTTTCTGCAGATTATAGCTTCTGTACAATGGACTTTCAGAAGTGATAACAGTAGTGTTTTGGGTTGGGTTTGAGTTTAAAACTTTAATAATGCACCTATATAGTTGGGTAAAAACTTTGGGAAGATTTGGAAACTGATTTATAACCTAAAAGGAAGCTTAAAGAGGAGCTGTACAGAATTGATGTTCACAGTTTTCTGCATTTTCTGATTTCTGTATAATGAACATTCAAAGGTGTTAACACAGTTGTTTTGAGTTTGTTTTGAGTTTAAAACCTCCATAATACACTTATCTAGTTGGGTGAAAGTTTTGGGTGGAATTAGAAACAGATTGATGAACTAAAAGAAAGCTTGAAGAAGAGATATACAAACTGTGTTTTCAGTTTTTCAGTAAACTGCTGTTTCTGTATAACTGTAGTACAGTTGGTATGATAGGGTGGTATAGGTCTGGAAATTAACTTATAATCTTGCTAATATATCTACCTAGAGACTAAACAATTGGGAGGAATTATAAAGCAGTTTAATACATAAAAGGAGAGGTTTAGTGGAAGTTTGCACAAGGGTGATGTTTCAGTTTTCTGAAACTTGTGTCTCTGTATGATCAATATCCAGAGGTGTTAAAAAGTGTGGTGTTTGGTTAAAAATGACCCAAAATATTGCTAATATATTTATCTAAGTTGGGGAAACACTTTGGGAAGATTAAACCTCAGTTGGTACCTTAATGTGGGGCTGAGTAAGGTTAAACACCGAAACTATGTTTTAGTTTCTAAACTTTGGGATTTCTGTATAGATGGGCTTTAGAAGTATTTTAAAGACTTTATTGCTGTGATAATGGATTACACATTGCTAACCTATTTATATAGGGAAGGAATACATCTTAAGGGAATGAAAGTCCACCTTAGATAAACTTGTTACATGTTAGTGCTTAGAATACTCTAAAATTAGCTAGAGGATGGACTCAGTTAACGTGTGAATTGACTATGTAAATGTCCTAGGAGTGAGATAAAGCCTAAGGTTAATACTTAGAAAGTTTCTAAGGGCTAGTATAAGTTGAACATTCAAAAGTGCACCTAGGGAACAACACCCGAGAAAATGGGATAAACTAGGAAAATGTTACAACTGTCGTCGCATGAAATCATAAAACTGACAAGTTGTTTTAATTAACGTTAGGGCCGTAACGAACGCCAACCCGGACCCCGTGTGTGAGACTACTCTTGCTTCTGACTAAGGTATGGATATGTGTGGTCCGTATGTTGCCAGTGTTACACGGCTTGTTTTCTGTGTGCCTTGCATGACAATGACCACAAGACTAAAGCATGAAATTGGATTGCTTGTTTAAACCTGCTTATATGCCTATGCTATTATTGTTGCATATTGCTTGTGTGCACACAGTAGTGTAGTCCCTTCTCATTGATGAAACCTTGAGATGAAACACCGAACTATGCAAACAAAACAAAGGAACTATATAAAGGGAACACTCCTCCTTAACTATAGAGGACTTCTATTGACACCCAATATGGTGTCGAACTTATAATGATAATGAAAAGTAAAATAAAACCAGCTGGTGGAACATGAGAATAATCCGGGAAGATAACTTCTCGGGCGCGCGGTATGGACACTCGGGAGTTGGTATCTGAATCAGATCCTTCGACCGACTATTGTGGAGCATATCTTGGGGTCTAGAGATGACAGGAACAGGAAATACCGAGTTTTGGAGTTCTAAAAGTGGGTTAAGGTTTGTGGGTAGTATGTGAGGCGCGTTAGTTAGGGATCTTCCCCAGTAATTACTGGATACCTAATAGACACCTACTTCCAACCTCTACGCCCCTAATAACATTTTCAATTCGTAGGAAGGAACGCTAGAGAGGTAGAAAGCCTCCTCTTACTCGGGGACCCGATCTGGCAATTACATAATGTCATACCATACACCCGAGAAGAAGAAAAACTATACTATACAATAGCCCAAGCCTCGAAGATCCGACTGGAGCGTAGAGTTTAAAGACGTTGCCAAGAGAACCAAAACTATAAAAGGACCAAATTTATCGGCAGCTTGGGTCGACATGCTTAGCAGTCGATATGACCCTACACGATAAGCCAAAAAAAGGTGGGGGGGACTAAAATATCCCTAAAAATAAAGAAATAAATGAAGCTTGGCTAACCAATTAATTAAGATAAAATGGTTAAGTATGGATAAGAGTGCTATGGAGATAAATTATCAATCATATACTTAGGGGGATTAATGCCAGTAAACCCCCCCCCCCCCAAATAATGAAATAAAGGAACATGATCCGAGACAAAGTTAAATAATTAATAAAATTGATACAAAACAATGATACTTAGTAAAACATAAAACAATATTAAACACAAAAAAAATTCCTGCTTTTTCCTATATTTCTTGTCATCCAATTGGAGCTGGTGGCCATAACTGGACTTCCCTTCTACCCTTACCACGGCAGACACGGAACATACATACAAACGTCTCCTTCATTGTCTTCTTGCTCGAATTGTTTTATCCCTTAAGAACCCAGTAACCGTCCCACGAAGGTTAAAGGTTGCGTGTTATCCTTTTACGCTACAACAACATAATATCACACCATTAAAATGGGCAACAAGCTTTACAATGTGAATGTACGAACCAAAGGCTGGAAGTATTACAATATCTAGCCACTACTCTAGCATGAGACGTATATCCTCATTTGACCACTATCACCATTCAGGACCTATCCCACCACTTGAATATGATTACCAATTACATGACTATCGTCACATCGTTATGAGGCTTAGGTCCTCTATCCGGATTCCTTCTGTTCCTTAATGCTTCTTTCATAACAAATTTTCTCAGCCATTGATTGCAGTTCCTTAAGATCAACACATTGGTATAGAGATCATAACATGAAATCTCGAACCTTGTAAGTACCCACTATTAGGAGGCATTGGTTTCCCACATAGACACAATTTTAACGGGTAAGGAAGAGGTAGTGAATTTGTCACTATGTCTCAAATAATTACCGAGTATCTGATCACGGAGATCGAATTAACGAAGGTGCGTGCAATACAAAAATTGAGTTTCAATCATAGTTGAACACATTCCAAAAAGGGGAAGGGTGGAATACCACAGAGAGTTGCAGTATTCAGCTTAATAAAAGACTAACCTCTAGATAACCTGTGCATCCCCCAGAGCCAATAAAGGGTATGCTCACAAGATATACATACCAAAGAGCACCTAATGCCATATTCAAATGAAGTATAACTGAGTGTTCAAAACATGCATAGAACTTGCCCCGGGAGACTTATATGTAATGGACTTATAATTTATTTCATTTGTAAATCTAACAACAGTCCAATACAAGACCTTTTAATGGCTTTTGGTCTAAGCTCTACCATAACCGAAGATAAGGTTGTCTCAACGTTCTGAAATAACAACCCCTCTCAACTACACATAACGTAGCAATTATAACCTAGACAAATATAGAGTCGGAGACTAAATCGAGGAACTCTGAATAAGCTTTAGCAAATTTTACATAAACAAAGGTATATACATGTATAAATCAGGAAAAAACCCCGATACCTATAGAACTTAAGGAGCTAAATAACAATACAACTCAACGACAAAAATTAATAGTGGGACCTCGATAGTAATAACTACGGATTAAGCACCGTTAGTTTGGTGGAACCTGCAAGTAAGAAGTTAACAACTTCAAGTAAGAGAACCACACAAGGAGGAGTGATGAGGAATTAACGAAATCAGAATATCAGAAAATGAATTGGGCTTTATAGATGGCCCCTTAAAGAAGATAAAATCTGAATATTAAGTCAGATCGGAGTGGGTCTAATCGGTCAAACAAAGTAAAATTAGTTAAATTAATAGGAACTCACACTCAAAATGGTTCCAACTTAGCCAAATTCGGGTAGTAGGTTAAGGTCCAAATTAGGAATGCATAGGGAATATCGATATGTATGAATAATTGGGAATTGAAATTTGGAAATTGCCAACAAAATTGATTGATGGGCTAAGATAATTTGTAACCGTGGGAAAATATAGTATGAGAACTTGGAAGTATACAATCGTATATCCCTTGGCTAACACTAGAAGTTATTAGACTACATGTATATATACACATGTACGAAGATTGGGGATGAAAAGAACTTGTGATATCAGGAGATATAAATGTACGTGCCAATATAACATTAAATCTATGGAAACAATCATATGTGGATATACTTATAAGTCAAAAAGGATATTGTAATACAATAACGACCTTGAACTTATAATATATAGGTATACATTATTATGGATACAAGAATGACCGAATATATATGTACACATTTAGATGTATATATTTGGAGAATCTAGAGAATTAATCTAAAGGCTTAGATTTTTATACTAATCCATGAATTTTTGCTAGATGACTAGGAACAAGTGGGATAAGAACTTTTAAATTAGTTAAATTGATTGGTCGTTTAAACCGGATGTGCCAGGTTGAGCTTGACCCTGGCCAAGTCAAGTGACACTGAGCACAAATTGGGGTGAAGGGGTAGTCCAACACTTACGCTGATCACGTCGGTGTTGGATGATTCTCGAAACCTCCTACAAGTGGACACATAAATTACAAATAGATGGGAAATTTTATAAGTGAGGATTAGAAAAGTGAGAGGGATGCAATATCGATGTTAGATGATACGAGCGGGTAGAATACATTAATACATGATTCAAAACTTAGAGGTTACAAATATGTGAAGACTTGAAATGATGTGATGTTACTAATAACCTAAAAGTTACCACGTAAGATATATACTATCGCAATCAAATGCAATATGTAACTGGTAGTAGTCAATTACTTTAGTTCCTGGCGGGACATAAGTACAATGATGATGATAAGGAAACTAAATATCCTATGTTAAACGGTTTACAATCATAGAAACTTCTAACATATAATTCGGTAACCTTTTGACTGAAACTAATTGAAGTCAACCAGCAGTGTCAAGGCCATAATTGGGCCGAAAAAAAAAAGATTACTTAAAGATGAAAAACGTCTAATTTGGGCTGTACACATTAAGAGATAAAAATAGGTGGTAATGCTAGGAGAGTAAACTAGCTATCTACTTATAATTATGAGGGGTAATATAAACTAAACATGTCGTTGTAACAATGACACGTCTATAACATTCAAACACTAAGAATTAAATCGTTACTACAGAGCATAGATATCCGACCTCCAAAGGAAAAAATAGACAAGTTACAACCCACCGAGACCGTGTATAAATTAAAATACCCCATGTCAATCAAGAGACCCTTACTCCAAATTATAAGAATACAATTAAGCCATGCACTACCTTGGAAGGCATAGTAAGGGAAAACTAAACCCGAAGGTAATCAGAGTCGCACAGCGGAAGTTGGTGGACCGTATTTCACATTTTCTAGTTGAATAACAAGTGACATATCGGCCAATACCTTAGACCCAGAGAGGCTAAACCCGAATCCGTTTATAGGTCGGCATGGAAACCGATAAGAATCCTTGAGACAGAAACTAAGCCATTAACATGGTCCAGACGTTCGAGAGTTAAATTGCATAGAAACCAGAATGCCCCTTGAGGATTAAACATCTTGAACCAAGGTTCTAGGATGATACAATAAGGATTACGGGGGCGTAATCCATTTTTAAGGGGGGTAGGCGCGTTGCGTTTTGCTGTGTTGTTGCTCGTTTGAGGTGTTGTTTTGGATGCTATGTGTGTGAACTGTGTGTGGATTGGTTTGAATGCATGGTGGTTATGAACGAATGACTTGTTCATCTGATTGCTTATGAGTATAGTATATGAATATTACTGGTACATTGCAATATTATTGAGAATTTAGTCAAGCCATAGATGTGGCGTGGTGCTTATAAGCACAAATGGTGAAATAGAACTGTGGACCTTGGTTAGAAAGAACGAATTGGAGACTTGATCCTTTCACTATGTGTATTCCTACAACCACACGGTGGTTGGTAGGTCTGTGTGTATGAATGGTGCAGAATTGTGTGTGTGTATTGTATTGGATGTACTCTGTGCTATGAATGAATGTCGTGTACCTTGGGTTTACACCTCAACATGTTATATATACATTGCTAATACCTTGGACTACTATGAAAACTTGTGAGAAGCTGCTAATGTGGCATGGTGTTTATAAGCACACCTGGGTAGTGAGAATCATGATATATGGGACTTGATCCTTTGATTATCGTGAATGAATACGGGACTTGATCCCAAGGTTTAATGAGAATGGAAAAATCGGTTAAGGAAGTAAGACTTCGGGACGAAGTCCCTTTTAAGGGGGGTAAGTTGAAACACCCCTAAACGGTTAAGTACATAAAATCATAACCGTGTGAAGATTATTGATAATAACATGTCACATTATGCGGGACACGTAATAATTTTACGAACAATTAAACTAAGTCTGGACATATATATGTCCGAGAACATGACAACATGTCACCACCTAAGGTATATTATAAAGTCTAGTTAAATTGTGTACAAGTTAATATACAAAGATCACACTTAGAACAAAAATACAATACCGTTACAAATTATAATACATGATTTAAGTATGAATAACAATATCATTACAAATTATTATACATGATTAAAGTATATAAGTACGTATACCGCGTAACACCTAAGGTAACCTTGTGCTAGATATTTAAACTACAAGAGCACATTCACTCAAGAACTAACACATGGAAAAATCATAAACAGGACATGTAACACATGACTTATATTAAAGGGGTACAAACTAGCTAACATGATATTATAATATACCAAGTGAAAACAAACACTAACTGAAATACCCCAAACCTAGATATGGTATTTAAATGATAACTACGGTATAAGAAGGCTAAAGAATGCCTTAGAAACATTAAGAAACCATTTTAATCAAGAAAACATAAGGAAACACCAAAAGAGCAGTTTAAGCAAAAACGTGATCTAAGCTTGGAGAGACTAGGGTGAGCACCCAAATGTTGTTCTAAGACCTTAGTAATATCCTAATGGTCATTTTAAGTCAATTAACAAAGAAAACCAAGCTCAAAACAAGTTAAAACACAAATTGTGCTTTAAGGACTCTTAAAGCACATTTTTGAAAAATTGTCTTAGAAAGGGGTTTTAAGTGGCTAAATGCCCATGATTACTCCTTAATCAACATGTGTACTAATTAGTATCACATTAGGAAGTCTAAATCAATGGGAAATCAAAAATTTCACAATTATGTGCCTTGTTTAGTGAATAGTAACCAAATAGTGCTAGTTTAAGACATTAGTCAAGTAAGTCAACTAAATGGTCAACAAAGACCACAATACACCTTATTTGACCAAGGGGGCCGGTTTTAAGTGTGACTCACCACACTTATCTAGCTAAGTAATGAATAAAGCAAAAGTAAGTAAATTCACTATTCACCTTTAACATAAATATCTTACCTTTACTTACCTCTCTCCTCACCTCTTCATTCTCTCTTGTTCCCACCGGTTTTGAGCTGCTCCTCTCTTCTTCTCCAACGTGAAGAGCAACCTCCATGCTAGCTTCACCTTCCTTTGATTACTACTTACTCATTTTAGCTCCAAAACCTAAACAAATTACATATTCTTCTTAGTTAGCTCAAGCTCTTCCTTTCTATCTTTCCAAAACTTCAAGAGCTCTATTTGGTGCCAAGCCAAACCGCCATATAAGGAGGAAATCCAAGTTTGGAGAGTTCATTGGCTTCTCCATTCTCTTAAGGTAAAGAATATGTAAGAAAATCTAGGTTTCTATCATTTTCTCTCCATAACCGAAAATGTACACTCATGGGGCTTCATTGTTATGCCTGTTCTAGCTTGTTTCTTATTCTCCAAGGGCAAGAGGAGGTCCTTCTTGATTCATATCCAAGGTTGTCTGAGAAACCAAGGTAAAACAATCAATTTAATACCTTAAAACACATTTTTAGCCTAGGTTTGTATTCCTTAAGGTTAGTGTGTTGTTTAGTACTCATTGGAGTCATTGAATATTTGTTTGAACATTGGCTAGGAGTACTTGTTGGGTGACCGAGATTGAACAAGGAAAAACTTAAGGAAGAAAGTTTGTGAAGCTTGAAAAAGAACAAGGTAAATGTCTTACCTTAGGGGTGTTTAATGCATTAAAGGATGGGACTTAGGTATATGATGAGTGTAGTTTAGGGCTTACATTTGAAAAGGGCTATATACTACCTAGGAGAAACAATGACTATACTTGTGAACTTGTGACTAAGGAGCAAATGAGAAAATGAGATAGTTTAAGAATGTCAAGGTGAATTATAAGAACATTTAAATTGCAATGGGAGCTGTAACACCCCAACCACCACCGTACACTTAACATCAAACTGCAGCGGAAATCTCAACTCATCACATTACTTAATTCAATGGTGTTACACGCCGTTAACCACCCACGTGGCTAACAAGGCTAATACATGTACATTGTATCGTTCTGATGGACTAGATTCCCGAGCAACTACACAATACAATCCTTATTCCATTTCCAACATTTATTATATACATACATTCCCACTGTACCGAGTATTTACAACTAACGCCGATAACAATTTCGGACTTACTACGCCTACAATGCATACGCCATTCATATGGCTACCCATGTATAACCATCTACCCCGTCCTACTCTCGAACGGCTTCCAGCTCCTTGTACCTGAAATAGAAAAGGAAGAAAAGGGTGGCCCCCAAGGGGCTCAGCACCTTTGCTGGTATGGTAATCCCGCAGCCCGCATGCTACCGGGCCACGCACAACTAATTGTCGTCTTAACATGCGGTAGATTATATTTGAATCACGCATGTAAACCATAAACACACAACACATTGCATACACCCAACAATAGGGCTCAACAAACATCCAACACATCCACACATAAAAATCAACCATAGTTTCCTTTGACCCTAGAGTGGCTCTCCTCTAAACGGAGTTCCTTCCTTAACAGAGACACTTACCACTATATAAATCGTTATCCCTAACGCCTCCTATTATAAACCGGAGTTCACATCCGTAATCCCTGACAGCAATAACACATAACAATACAAGTATGGTTCACACAAGGAACCTTCCACCATAGTTAATAAACACGGTGAGCCTGGAGATTGTTGCCAATCTCATACTAAGCCCGTTACATACCTCATTACCGTCCTGTTAATTTGAACGGTTAACTTAACACCAAGGTGCGTCGGGTATAGTAATCCCAAGCACACCGAAACAACATTTGTATGCCCCTGTGGCCCGACGTGAGTCAGTAAACTAGCTTTGGATAAGCTAAGGGAAGGTTGAAACCAAATTGGAATACAACCCATACATACACCAAGAGAGTCGAACCGGATATGACATCGACTCTCGCTCCTCACGCGTGGCCGGAACATGACCGGACTCCTCACCCCCCATTAGTACATATATATATATATAAGTAAGTTAGAGTTCCACTATGGAACTTATCACATCCACAACCATACGGTATCACAACCGAGTTAAACACGCAAGGGAGGTTCACACACTTGCACATAACAACAATACACAACTAACTCACGCATATCGTGGTTAGAACGTTCCCAAGGTTTGGGTCGTTAACTCCGAATACCGATCTCTCACGTGTTCCTAGTTCTAGTTAGCTAAGGTTTGACACTTATTTGAGGTTAAACGGTATCGGAGACCAGATGCGCCTCATAAATGAATTACTATAAACTCATTATATGTTTTAATCTTACAAGGTGGCAAACACTCAGAAAAACACATTGGCATACAAGCCGGTGTAATCCGGTAGGACACAGGTTGCAAGAAAACCATACCTGTCACCGGAGTCCACTCTACCATGTCCACTTACGTTCCTCGAACAATTCTCGAACAACTGGTACATTAAAGTTACCTTCATTAACATTGGGGTAATATGTTTGTGTAACGTCGAATGACCATGGTTACCCCGTTTAACTAGTTAAATACCCTTACATTTTTAACATGTTTCACTCTTTCATTTTACTTCAACTTTCACCCACCAAATTGCGTTTATAACTCACCTAACATGTCCTACACAACCTTATAACATCATTATCCATCAATCTCCATCATTAGACATCATTTTCCAACCTTAAACAACATTTTTAGAGTGGTCCGGGACTTGGTCCTTACTTAAGTCCCGGACCAACACATTGGAGTACTCTCGGCATATTAATAGGGTGGTCCGGGACCTTGTACTCACCCAAGTCCCGGACCACTACATGGAACAACTCTCGGCCTGTTTTTGATATATGGTCCGGGACTTTAACCATTAACCAAGTCCCGGACCCAAGCTACAGAATGCTATATTTGCATTTTCTAACCTTGTTGCATTATTTCTCCACCTCCATTAAATGTATAAACTTACCTAATTCCTAGGTATATTCTAATGTCCAAATATCATCTTTAACACTCCTAATTCCATGTTTCACTTGTTACTCATTTTTTCCTTATAATTCACTAACACTTACAACATTTACATTAAGTTTCTAATGTTGTTTCTTACCTATGGAAACTACTATCCAAAATGTTTTTCCTCATCTCAACATCATCTCTTAAGCATTATTTCATACCAACCTAAACCCTAGTTGGTGCCTAAGTCCTTTGTTTACCTAGAACACCTTAAGACATTATTTCTCCTCTTGTAATTACTTAGGCATTTCTAAAATTCCTAGTTCACCCAAGCTCATTCAAGCACTTAAAACTCCTTATACATTTTACAATTTTGCCATGGGTTCTCTTAGCACATCATCATTCCAAAGCTCATAGTTTTCACCATTAAACACTCAAGAACACTAAATCCATCAAGAACACCATCACACACAAAACTTCACCAAATTTACACTACATCACAATATAGTGCATGATTTAAATTGCTTGGCACTTAGGCCCTTAAAATGCATGGCTCTTAGGCCCTTAAATTGCATAAACCATAAACACTGAATTTCCCACATAATAATGCCTTTGACCAGCAAATACACCCAACAATACATATACCCTTAATAAACTCCTTGAGAGCATTTTACTAGCTCATTTACCATTGGCTCTTTAGGTAGTTTAACAAGCATTATAAGCTCATTTCTCCTAAGGCATTAAACCACATTGAGATAGCATATTTACCTCTTTTCCACCCAAACTTCTTTCTTGTTTCCTTACAAAACCGGTAAGGTATTTGATTCCTTGTCAACTACTAAACAATATACCAACATTGAAATGAGTATATAAGCTTTATGCTTCATCTCATTGTAAACCCTAGGTTTACATTGTTTCAAAAACATTAATGTAGTTGTTTTACCTGGTCTTTGAAGAGAGTTTGAATATCTATCAAGAGAGGACTCCACCTAGTCCATGAAAGGTTGGAATGAAGCTAGAACAAAGTCACACAAAGAGCACCATTAATGTGCAATTTCGGTCAAGGCAAAACATAAAAGAAACTTGATTTTTCTTTGAGATTCCTTACCTAGGAGCAAAGGGGATCAATAATATGTAGAAATACAAGCTCAAGCTCCTTCAATGGTGGAACTCCATGGCACCGAAATGGGGCTCTTGGAATTTAAGAAGATAGAAATGAAGAGCTTGATGAGAGGAAGAGATTGGTGGTGTTTGTTTTTGATTTGGTTAAGTGAGCTTGGATTTACAAGAGGTCAAAGCTAGAGTTTAATGTGGTGGGAGTATTACCGTGAGAGAACAGCAAGAAGGGAGGTAGAAGAAGACTTGGAACCGTGTGAAATGAGAAGGAAATGAGAGAATGAGATAAACTTGCTTTTAGAAGATATTGTGCTTATAAAGCAAATAGTACATTAATTAGTCATCTTTATTACTTTCATATTAACAAGAGAGTGGTGAGTCACCACAATTAGAAAAACCGGCCCCCTTTACTTACATAAGGGTATTTTAGTCTTTATTTGTCAATTTAATTAATTAGGATACATATGTTACAAACTAGCTTATAATCACTATTCACATCAAAAACAAGGCACATAGAAGTGAAATTTTTGATTTCCTATTGATATAGACATCCAAATGTGATATTATATAGTACACATATACATTTAAGAGTAATGATGGACATTTAGCCATTCAAAACTCATTTACAAGACAATTTTCAAAAACGTGCTTTAAGACTCCTTAAAGCACTTTTTGTGTTCTAACTTGTTTTCAAGCTTGGTTTTCTTTGGTAATTGGTTTAATATGTTCATTAACATATTTATAAGGTATAGGTATGACCATTAGGTCTTATACAAATTTATCCCAAGCTTAGAGCACATTTTAGCCCATATTGACCTTAAGGTATTTATTTATGTTTTGTTTGGTTTCATTGTCTACCAAGGTTTCCTAAGGACTTAATTAGCCTTATAAAATCATAATTAAATATTATCAAATCTTGGTAGGCTCTTTGGGTCCTAACCAAGTTCACCCCAAGCTTAGAGCATGTTTTTGCTCAAACTGTGTCTTAGTGTTTTATTGTGTTTTTACTATGGTTTAAATTGTACACCGATGTTTCTAAGGCACTTTTTAGCTTTAAATACCATAGTTTAACATTTAAACATCATATCAAGGTTTGGGGTATTTCAATCTACCCCCCTAAAAGAACTTCGTCCTCGAAGTTCACATTTCCACGCATCATTGGATCAGAATAAGGGAGTTACTTTCGAAATTACTTTCCATTACCAAACACCCTTTACATCCAACCTCGGACTTAACGGTCCGGGCACATACCCATCCATCCATGACATGACATACTCACATGATAACCTCGGACTTAACGGTCCGGGTACCTTAACAGTATTGTACTTACATAACAACCCTTAGACTCTCAGGTCCGGGTAACATAACAACAGTTAGACTCATAGGTCTGGATAACATAACCAATTTAGAATCCATCCACATTATAACTCAAGGTAAGTAAGATAACATTTATTACTCATACCACACAACATGCCTTAGCATGTATAACAAACAGAAATACATTTTCCATCTCTTCATGGGCTCAAGTCCCATGTCGAGTACATATACACTGTGATCCCGCAGAACCCGGTCGCGATGGACACCTTCTGGTCCCCGTTTCTTTGGGAGGTCAAAAACAATCACATACATTTTTAAAATATACTTCTCATGTCACCGGTCCGAAGACAAAGGCTCATACGTCCTCAGCGTGAGCAAGCATTACAAAATATTCTTTACTAGGTTAAGTATATAAGAGAATCCTTTATTCAAAATATGAATCGGCTGTTTTGGAAATACCATTTGAAAATCCTTTTTGAAAACGCAACACAACTCCAAGTTCAACTCATGCTCTTTGTATCTTTTTAACGTGGTTATTTGTGACTACTTACAGGGAGCTTCTAGAGTTATCCAACCCTGATGTGATCAGCATCAGTGTTGAACTATCTTTCCACCCCAATTTGTGTTCGGCTTCCTTGATCTCATGATAATCAAGTTCCACCTCCCACTTCATTTTCAAGCATCAACTAAGTCAAGCATATTCCATTTTCTATCTTTTATCCTTCTAGTCATAATCATTACATCTCCAAGGGATAGAACTCCGTCTATCAGTCATCATCCAAATCCAACTTGATTCAAGTTACCTAGGGAATTTAATTCTCACTAGGTTCTATGTCGGTCTCATACCCTTCATAAATCACAACACTGTATATATATACATTTTTTTTTTATCAAAATACAATACATGGTTCACATTTATGCACCGTCGGGTTTTAGTTCCCGGGAGTTTCTTTACTCCCTTCCACTTGTACTCTCACACCCACTGTTAACAAAATAAACACACCTCCTACAATGGTATTCGCATCTTCTGTGCGCAATTACCACAATCTAACCATAAATGAATGCGTATGTTTGTATAACACACGCGCCAACCATCATAGCAAATCATTTTTTTGTGCTATGCACTACATAGTTCACGTACACTTGTACGGTAAAACACACTAAGCGGCTTTGCGCTCTACCCCCCTTAAGAGGGATTACGCCCACGTAATCAATCACTAAACATGGTTTAAAATGTTCTGCCGTCGTGAAGTACTTTAACTTCCCCGCGGTCTGCTATACAATGTGTTCTGGTTAGAGGATCTTAACCATATTAGTGTTTTGTCCCTAGACCAGAATTCTCTTTGGAGTTTATCTAACTCATAACCGATTTCGGTCCTGGCCTGTGAGGTTTCTAGGCATTGCTAACTAGCCATTCATTCATATTCACAACGGTATCTGATGCATCGGCTCACTGGCCTCTGTTGCGCAACTCTGATAATTATAGGGCTAGTTTGCCCCATTCGTTACTGTTACTGTATTGTACATCTCCAATGTATTACCCTTATCTTGGTAATAATGGTTTCTCAACCGACGCATGGTATCTCTTACCCTGAGCGAATTGGGTGAGTTTCATAACTTTCCATCCACTTCTCTCATAACTTACTGCGTAAACTACTATGTAATTCACAATGATTGACTTGCTTCTACCGACTCACTGTCGGTTGAGATTGAGCTACTACCTAATGTGTAGTGCTCTCTCGGTTATTTCCCACACTCGAGGTATATTTCGCACCGACATTTGGTATTTAGTGCCACTGTAGTCACTTATTCTTAATCATGCCTCCACATTTGTTTTGTACAAGTACTCTTCCATCGGTACGACCTTGCATTTCCTATGCATTGGTCATTATAGTATTATGAATTTCTTTCTACGTCCACCACAATTAACATTTCCTCAAATCCTAGCTATCCCACTCGATCATTACTGCGCAAGTGCAATACCAAAACACTCAGTCATACAGAGTGCAGAGGCGTAAACCCTTGACAGTAAATCTCTCATGCGATTGCGATAGGAATTTACACTGTGTTTTACTGAAATTCTTATCACATAACACTTGCCACCCGCTTACTGCTTGGTTCGTTTGCTATCACTTACTGTTGTATCTCCACTGGGTTTAACTCACAACTCTGCTTATTTATCATACCATCACTAAATAATACTTATACAACGGTCGCTTATTGCACACCGTATCCTCTTTCATTTTACAACATCAACTTACACTGCGTCCGCTATTATATTAGCTTCCGCCATCACACTGGGTTGGCCACTTGGCTGTTTGTTGGATACGCTACTCCTTGAGTCTTTATGCTCCTTAAGCGTTGTTCACTACACATTTAGCATCACGCACCTATGGTGGTTGCTATCAGACTTATCACTCTTCCTTTCTACATACTGGTACAAACACTTCCTTTTCGTATTATTCTTATTCAAATCATTCTAGGGTTATAACAACATGGTCCATCCTCATCGTACATCTTGAACTTGGTTCACACAACTACCGCTCTCGCGGTTTCACAATACCGAGAGGTGTCCCCACTCTTAAAGCAGTGGTTCGTTCTCCGCTCTATTTACTTGTACAACATATACTTCTGCAACCGATCACATTTACATAACACAAGTTGTTTGTGGCTTATAAGCCTCACCGTTACGATTCCTTCCAAGCTGTCTCTTTGGCAACTTAGGGTCCTATTGTTAAGTGGGCTACCCAGTGTTTAGTCCGCGTAATTGTTTCAAATCTTGCGTTCCTATTACATTGCTTCATCCAACAATGTTTAATCCAAACACCCTTCAAGGATTGCTCCTGGGTGTTACTAAAATATGCCATTACGTTTGGCTTGCACTTATGGGTACATTCAGTAAACTACGCTTTCCTGTGTTCTTAGCTGGGTTTTTCGTTTCAGCTATCATGTTTTTTTTTTGAAGATTCTTAAGACGTATCCAATGTCTTTATATAATAGTCGGTGCACTTCGCACCTCCCAACTCCCAAATATCTCCTTGAACAATTTCACCAATTCCTTTGGTCTTCTTAACTGGGTTCCTTTACTCCAACCATTCATGGTAATCCTTAGCTCTTACTTGACTTTTACTGCTGACCGTAGTATGGAGTCGACTACTTCCCGTGTTCCGGACTCTACTCGTATACATATGTGGGGTATCATACTGATACATTGCTACTTACCCAACTAACCTATAAGCAGGTCTGTCAGGCCCACATGCTCCTATCGGAGTGCGGTCGTCCACAACACAGTTGGTACACTCGTAGTGTCCGTCACACGCCTAGGTGAAGTATTCTGTTGTCAACTCCCTTGTATTGTCCTGTGACAATATACATTCCGTGCTTCCCGAACTTAATCAAGGGAAAGTTTATCAACCGTTGTATCATTATAAACTCCATCCATTCCCTCGGGTTGCTACCCTTGGGCTTACTGGTTTCCATCCGGTTGTTCGAAAGTAAACTGGGTGTAAATTAGCTACTGTGTGGCACTACGGCCGGTGTAGGTCTCCTGGTTTGGTTTTAAAAGAGGTTTGAAACAGAATGGGTTTGAAAGAAAATTTGGTTTTGAAGGAAAAGAGTTTGAAATAAATCTGAGTCTGAAAGAAAATTTTTCATGGTCTCACAACGTCTTCCTGCCTTAACCAAGTCTAGCTTCTTGCTGACTGGTGTATTTCCAATTATAAAGGTTAAGCTGTTCAGCCCTTCCAAGGTTATGATGATCTCCTTTAACTTCTTGTTACTTCACTAAGTACTTGGTATCTGCTAAAACTTTTCCCGAACAGCCCTGTTATAGCAGCACTTGCCATGGCAAGTGCGCCATGCTAACTGGCTATCGGTTAAACACACACACCGGTTGTGTCTTTGTTCTTACCTGCACTGTCATCAGTGGCCTTGTTGGCCCTTACTTGATCTTACCGTCTTGACAATAAATCTTCTGAGTACTTCTCGCTGTCTCCACATAATAATCATTAACTGGGGTGTTTCCCATTCTGGGAGATCTCCCTCTTTTTTTTACTTAATACCGTTCCACCTTCGTAGCCCGTTCCACGCATTTATGGTGGTTACTGAGACTTGTCTCTTGTTTGGGTACTACGTTGTAGTTCCTTTGTCGGTTAGTATACCGCTGGTGTCATCGTTTAGTATTGGTAGTCCCGCAGACACTTGTCTCGGGTTTCATTACTTCATTTCTTGCCTGTTGCACAGTCAGTGCGTAGCAAGCTGGTTGTTCTCGACTGCTTGGCATGTCGACCCAGGTTGCCGGAAATTCTATTCTCCCATACACAAGATTCTTCATTCTTCGCTATGAAACGCGGTTAACATTGTTCAGATGGAAACTGTCTCCGGGATTCCCACCTTTCGGGATCTACCGTGTGACAGGTTCTCCGTACTCACATAAGTTCTTAATAACAACCAGCTCGGGTTTCCCGAGTAAGAGGGGACTTTCATCTCTCTGGCGTTCTTTCCCAAGTCATAAAATAGGGATTGTGGAGGGCGGGAAGGATATTGTAGGTTTCCAGTATTCACTGATAGTTCCTAACTAGCGTACCACTCACGCTATCACTCAACCCTTAACCCAAAGTACTAAAATCTTAACTCGGTACTTCCTAAGCTCGGTAACTTAGTCATCAGAGCGATACTTCGCTCTGATACCACTTTTTGTAACACCCCAACCACCACCGTACACTTAACATCAAACTGCAGCGGAAATCTCAACTCATCACATTACTTAATTCAATGGTGTTACACGCCGTTAACCACCCACGTGGCTAACAAGGCTAATACATGTACATTGTATCGGTTTGATGGACTAGATTCCCGAGCAACTACACAATACAATCCTTATTCCATTTCCAACATTTATTATATACATACATTCCCACTGTACCGAGTATTTACAACTAACGCCGATAACAATTTCGGACTTACTACGCCTACAATGCATACGCCATTCATATGGCTACCCATGTATAACCATCTACCCCGTCCTACTCTCGAACGGCTTCCAGCTCCTTGTACCTGAAATAGAAAAGGAAGAAAAGGGTGGCCCCCAAGGGGCTCAGCGCCTTTGCTGGTATGGTAATCCCGCAGCCCGCATGCTACCGGGCCACGCACAACTAATTGTCGTCTTAACATGCGGTAGATTATATTTGAATCACGCATGTAAACCATAAACACACAACACATTGCATACACCCAACAATAGGGCTCAACAAACATCCAACACATCCACACATAACAAATCAACCATAGTTTCCTTTGACCCTAGAGTGGCTCTCCTCTAAATGGAGTTCCTTCCTTAACAGACGACACTTACCTATAACGGGTTATCCCTAACGCCTCCTATTAAAACCGGAGTTCACATCCGTAATCCCTGACAGCAATAACACATAACAATACAAGTATGGTTCACACAAGGAACCTTCCACCATAGTTAATAAACACGGTGAGCCTGGAGATTGTTGCCAATCTCATACTAAGCCCGTTACATACCTCATTACCGTCCTGTTAATTTGAACGGTTAACTTAACACCAAGGTGCGTCGGGTATAGTAATCCCAAGCACACCGAAACAACATTTGTATGCCCCTGTGGCCCGACGTGAGTCAGTAAACTAGCTTTGGATAAGCTAAGGGAAGGTTGAAACCAAATTGGAATACAACCCATACATACACCAAGAGAGTCGAACCGGATATGACATCGACTCCCGTCCTCACACGCGTGGCCGGAACATGACCGGACTCCTCACCCCCCATTAGTACATATATACTTATAAGTAAGTAGTTAGAGTTCCACTATGGAACTTATCACATCCACAACCATACGGTATCACAACCGAGTTAAACACGCAAGGGAGGTTCACACACTTGCACACAACAACAATACACAACTAACTCACGCATAGCCGTGGTTAGAACGTTCCCAAGGTTTGGGTCGTTAACTCCGAATACCGATCTCTCACGTGTTCCTAGTTTCTAGTTAGCTAAGGTTTGACACTTATTTGAGGTTAAACGGTATCGGAGACCAGATGCGCCTCATAAATGAATTACTATAAACTCATTACATGTTTTAATCTTACAAGGTGGCAAACACTCAGAAAAACACATTGGCATACAAGCCGGTGTAATCCGGTAGGACACAGGTTGCAAGAAAACCATACCTGTCACCGGAGTCCACTCTACCATGTCCACTTACGTTCCTCGAACAATTCTCGAACAACTGGTACATTAAAGTTACCTTCATTAACATTGGGGTAATATGTTTGTGTAACGTCGAATGACCATGGTTAACCCCGTTTAACTAGTTAAATACCCTTACATTTTTAACATGTTTCACTCTTTCATTTTACTTCAACTTTTCACCCACCAAATTGCGTTTATAACTCACCTAACATGTCCTACACAACCTTATAACATCATTATCCATCAATCTCCATCATTAGACATCATTTTCCAACCTTAAACAACATTTTTAGAGTGGTCCGGGACTTGGTCCTTACCTTAAGTCCCGGACCAACACATTGGAGTACTCTCGGCCATATTTAATAGGGTGGGTCGGGACCTTGTACTCACCCCAAGTCCCGGACCACTACATGGAACAACTCTCGGCCTGTTTTTGATATATGGTCCGGGACTTTAACCATTAACCAAGTCCCGGACCCAAGCTACAGAATGCTATATTTGCATTTTTCTAACCTTGTTGCATTATTTCTCCACCTCCATTAAATGTATAAACTTACCTAATGTTCCTAGGTATATTCTAATGTCCAAATATCATCTTTAACACTCCTAATTCCATGTTTCACTTGTTACTCATTTTTTCCTTATAAATTCACTAACACTTACAACATTTACATTAAGTTTCTAATGTTGTTTCTTACCTATGGAAACTACTATCCCAAAATGTTTTCTCCTCATCTCAACATCATCTCTTAAGCATTATTTCATACCAACCTAAACCCTAGTTGGTGCCTAAGTCCTTTGTTTACCTAGAACACCTTAAGACATTATTCTCCTCTTGTAAATTACTTAGGCATTTCTAACAATTCCTAGTTCACCCAAGCTCATTCAAGCACTTAAAACTCCTTATACATTTTACAAATTTTGCCATGGGTTCTCTTAGCACATCATCATTCCAAAGCTCATAGTTTTCACCATTAAACACTCAAGAACACCTAAATCCATCAAGAACACCATCACACACAAAACTTCACCAAATTTACACTACATCACAATATAGTGCATGATTTAAATTGCTTGGCACTTAGGCCCTTAAAATGCATGGCTCTTAGGCCCTTAAATTGCATAAACCATAAACACTGAATTTCCCACATAATAATGCCTTTGACCAGCAAATACACCCAACAATACATATACCCTTAATAAACTCCTTGAGAGCATTTTACTAGCTCATTTACCATTGGCTCTTTAGGTAGTTTTAACAAGCATTATAAGCTCATTTCTCCTAAGGCATTAAACCACATTGAGATAGCATATTTACCTCTTTTCCACCCAAACTTCTTTCTTGTTTCCTTACAAAAACCGGTAAGGTATTTGATTCCTTGTCAACTACTAAACAATATACCAACATTGAAATGAGTATATAAGCTTTATGCTTCATCTCATTGTAAACCCTAGGTTTACATTGTTTCAAAAACATTAATGTAGTTGTTTTACCTTGGTCTTTGAAGAGAGTTTGAATATCTATCAAGAGAGGACTCCACCTAGTCCATGAAAGGTTGGAATGAAGCTAGAACAAAGTCACACAAAGAGCACCATTAATGTGCAATTTCGGTCAAGGCAAAAACATGAAAGAAACTTGATTTTTCTTTGAGATTCCTTACCTAGGAGCAAAGGGGATCAATAATATGTAGAAATACAAGCTCAAGCTCCTTCATGGTGGAACTCCATGGCACCGAAATGGGGCTCTTGGAATTTTAAGAAGATAGAAATGAAGAGCTTGATGAGAGGAAGAGATTGGTGGTGTTTGTTTTTGATTTGGTTAAGTGAGCTTGGATTTACAAGAGGTCAAAGCTAGAGTTTAATGGTGGTGGTGAGTATTACCGTGAGAGAACAGCAAGAAGGGAGGTAGAAGAAGACTTGGAACCGTGTGAAATGAGAAGGAAATGAGAGAATGAGATAAACTTGCTTTTTAGAAGATATTTGTGCTTATAAAGCAAATAGTACATTAATTAGTCATCTTTATTTACTTTTCATATTAACAAGAGAGTGGTGAGTCACCACACTTAGAAAACCGGCCCCCTTTACTACATAAGGGTATTTTAGTCTTTATTTGTCAATTTAATTACTTATGATAACATATGTTACAAACTAGCTTATTAAATCACTATTCACAAAAACAAGGCACATAGAAGTGAAATTTTGATTTCCTATTGATATAGACATCCAAATGTGATATTATATAGTACACATATACATTTAAGAGTAATGATGGACATTTAGCCATTCAAAACTCATTTACAAGACAATTTTTCAAAAACGTGCTTTAAGACTCCTTAAAGCACTTTTTGTGTTCTAACTTGTTTTCAAGCTTGGTTTTCTTGGTAATTGGTTTAATATGTTCATTAACATATTTATAAGGTATAGGTATGACCATTAGGTCTTATACAAATTTATCCCAAGCTTAGAGCACATTTTAGCCCATATTGACCTTAAGGTATTTATTTATGTTTTGTTTGGTTTCATTGTCTACCAAGGTTTCCTAAGGACTTAATTAGCCTTATAAAATCATAATTAAATATTATCAAATCTTGGTAGGCTCTTTGGGTCCTAACCAAGTTCACCCCAAGCTTAGAGCATGTTTTTGCTCAAACTGTGTCTTAGTGTTTTATTGTGTTTTTACTATGGTTTAAATTGTACACCGATGTTTCTAAGGCACTTTTTAGCCTTAAATACCATAGTTTAACATTTAAACATCATATCAAGGTTTGGGGTATTTCAATCTACCCCCCTTAAAAGAACTTCGTCCTCGAAGTTCACATTTCCACGCATCATTGGATCAGAATAAGGGAGTTACTTTCGAAATTACTTTCCATTACCAAACACCCTTTACATCCAACCTCGGACTTAACGGTCCGGGCACATATACCCATCCATCCATGACATGACATACTCACATGATAACCTCGGACTTAACGGTCCGGGTACCTTAACAGTATTGTACTTACATAACAACCCTTAGACTCTCAGGTCCGGGTAACATAACAACAGTTAGACTCATAGGTCTGGATAACATAACCAATTTAGAATCCATCCACATTATAACTCAAGGTAAGATAACATTTATTACTCATACCACACAACATGCCTTAGCATGTATAACAAACAGAAATACATTTTCCATCTCTTCATGGGCTCAAGTCCCATGTCGAGTACATATACACTTGATCCCGCAGAACCCGGTCGCGATGGACACCTTCTGGTCCCCGTTTCTTTGGGAGGTCAAAACAATCACATACATTTTTAAAATATACTTCTCATGTCACCGGTCCGAAGACAAAGGCTCATACGTCCTCAGCTCGTGAGCAAGCATTACAAAATATTCTTTACTAGGTTAAGTATATAAGAGAATCCTTTATTCAAAATATGAATCGGCTGTTTTGGAAATACCATTTGAAAATCCTTTTTGAAAACGCAACACAACTCCAAGTTCAACTCATGCTCTTTGTATCTTTCTTAACGTGGTTATTTGTGACTACTTACAGGGAGCTTCTAGAGTTATCCAACCCTGATGTGATCAGCATCAGTGTTGAACTATCTTTCCACCCCAATTTGTGTTCGGCTTCCCTTGATCTCATGATAATCAAGTTCCACCTCCCACTTCATTTTCAAGCATCAACTAAGTCAAGCATATTCCATTTTCTATCTTTTAATCCTTCTAGTCATAATCATTACATCTCCAAGGGATAGAACTCCGTCTATCAGTCATCATCCAAATCCAACTTGATTCAAGTTACCTA
Organism: Limonium bicolor; assembly: GCA_023374045.1. Taxonomy (NCBI): domain Eukaryota; kingdom Viridiplantae; phylum Streptophyta; class Magnoliopsida; order Caryophyllales; family Plumbaginaceae; genus Limonium; species Limonium bicolor. The sequence goes on along the minus strand of CM041783.1, from coordinate 29,331,711 downwards.
GGGAATTTAATTCTCACTAGGTTCTATGTCGGTCTCCTACCCCTTCATAAATCACAACACTGTATATATATACATATTTTTTTTATCAAAATATAATACATGGTTCACATTTATGCACCGTCGGGGTTTTAGTTCCCCGGGAGTTTCTTACTCCCTTCCACTTGTACTCTCACACACCACTGTTAACAAAATAAACAACCTCCTACAATGTTATTCGCATCTTCTGTGCGCAATTACCACAATCTAACCATAAATGAATGCGTATGTTTGTATAAACACACGCGCCAACCATCATAGCAAATCATTTTTGTGCTATGCACTACATAGTTCACGTACACTTGTACGGTAAAACACACTAAGCGGCTTTGCGCTCTACCCCCCTTAAGAGGGATTACGCCCACGTAATCAATCACTAAACATTGGTTTAAAATGTTCTGCCGTTGTGAAGTACTTTAACTTCCCCGCGGTCTGCTATACAATGTGTTCTGGTTAGAGGATCTTAACCATATTAGCGGTTTTGTCCCTAGACCAAGAATTCTCTTTGGAGTTTATCTAACTCATAACCGATTTCGGTCCTGGCCTGTGAGGTTTCTAGGCATTGCTAACTAGCCATTCATTCATATTCACAACGGTATCTGATGCATCGGCTCACTGGCCTCTGTTGCGCAACTCTGATAATTATAGGGCTAGTTTCCCCATTCGTTACTGTTATTCTGTGTATGTATGTACATCTCCAATGTATTACCCTTATCTTGGTAATAATGGTTTCTCAACCGACGCATGGTATCTCTTACCCTGAGCGAATTGGGTGAGTTTCATAACTTTCCATCCACTTCTCTCATAACTTACTGCGTAAACTACTATGTAATTCACAATGATTGACTTGCTTCTACCGACTCACTGTCGGTTGAGATTGAGCTACTACCTAATGTGTAGTGCTCTCTCGGTTATTTCCCACACTCGAGGTATATTTCGCACCGACATTTGGTATTTAGTGCCACTGTAGTCACTTATTCTTAATCATGCCTCCACATTTGGTTTGTACAAGTACTCTTCCATTGGTACGACCTTGCATTTCCTATGCATTGGTCATTATAGTATTATGAATTTCTTTCTACGTCCACCACAATTAACATTTCCTCAAACCTAGCTATCCCACTCGATCATTACTGCGCAAGTGCAATACCAAAACACTCAGTCATACAGAGTGCAGAGGCGTAAACCCTTGACAGTAAATCTCTCATGCGATTGCGATAGGAATTTACACTGTGTTTTACTGAAATTCTTATCACATAACACTTGCCACCGCTTACTGCTTGGTTCGTTTGCTATCACTTACTGTTGTATCTCCACTGGGTTTAACTCACAACTCTGCTTATTTATCATACCATGACTAAATAATACTTATACAACGGTCGCTTATTGCACACCGTATCCTCTTTCATTTTACAACATCAACTTACACTGCGTCCGCTATTATATTAGCTTCCGCCATCACACTGGGTTTGGCCACTTGGCTGTTTGTTGGATACGCTACTCCTTGAGTCTTTATGCTCCTTAAGCGTTGTTCACTACACATTTAGCATCACGCACCTATGGTGGTTGCTATCAGACTTATCACTCTTCCTTTCTACATACTGGTACAAACACTTCCTTTTCGTATTATCTTATTCAAATCATTCTAGGGTTATAACAACATGGTCCATCCTCATCGTACATCTTGAACTTGGTTCACACAACTACCGCTCTCGCGGTTTCACAATACCGAGAGGTGTCCCCACTCTTAAAGTAGTGGTTCGTTCTCCGCTCTATTTACTTGTACAACATATACTTCTGCAACCGATCACATTTACATAACACAAGTTGTTTGTGGCTTATAAGCCTCACCGTTACGATTCCTTCCAAGCTGTCTCTTTGGCAACTTAGGGTCCTATTGTTAAGTGGGCTACCTACAGTGTTTAGTCCGCGTAATTGTTTCAAATCTTGCGTTCCTATTACATTGCTTCATCCAACAATGTTTAATCCAAACACCCTTCAAGGATTGCTCCTGGTGTTACTAAAATATGCCATTACGTTTGGCTTGCACTTATGGGTACAATCAGTAAAACTACGCTTTCCTGTGTTCTTAGCTGGGTTTTTCGTTTCAGCTATCATGTTTTTTTTTTGAAGATTCTTAAGACGTATCCAATGTCTTTATATAATAGTCGGTGCACTTCGCACCTCCCAACTCCCAAATATCTCCTTGAACAATTTCACCAATTCCTTTGGTCTTCTTAACTGGGTTCCTTTACTCCAACCATTCATGGTAATCCTTAGCTCTTACTTGACTTTTACTGCTGACCGTAGTATGGAGTCGACTACTTCCCGTGTTCCGGACTCTACTCGTATACATATGTGGGGTATCATACTGATACATTGCTACTTACCCAACTAACCTATAAGCAGGTCTGTCAGGCCCACATGCTCCTATCGGAGTGCGGTCGTCCCACAACACACAGTTGGTACACTCGTAGTGTCCGTCACACGCCTAGGTGAAGTATTCTGTTGTCAACTCCCTTGTATTGTCCTGTGACAATATACATTCCGTGCTTCCGAACTTAATCAAGGGAAAGTTTATCAACCGTTGTCATTATATAAACTCCATCCATTCCCTCGGGTTGCTACCCTTGGGCTTACTGGTTTCCATCCGGTGTTCGAAAGTAAACTGGGTGTAAATTAGCTACTGTGTGGCACTACGGCCGGTGTAGGTCTCCTGGTTTGGTTTAAAAGAGGTTTGAAACAGAATGGGTTTGAAAGAAAATTTGGTTTCGAAGGAAAAGAGTTTGAAATAAATCTGAGTCTGAAAGAAAATTTTTCATGGTCTCACAACGTCTTCCTGCCTTAACCAAGTCTAGCTTCTTGCTGACTGGTGTATTTCCAATTATAAAGGTTAAGCTGTTCAGCCCTCCAAGGTTATGATGATCTCCTTTAACTTCTTGTTACTTCACTAAGTACTTGGTATCTGCTAAAACTTTTCCCGAACAGCCCTGTTATAGCAGCACTTGCCATGGCAAGTGCGCCATGCTAACTGGCTATCGGTTAAACACACACACCGGTTGTGTCTTTGTTCTTACCTGCACTGTCATCAGTGGCCTTGTTGGCCCTTACTTGATCTTACCGTCTTGACAATAAATCTTCTGAGTACTTCTCGCTGTCTCCACATAATAATCATTAACTGGGGTGTTTCCCATTCTGGGAGATCTCCCTTTTTTTTACTTAATACCGTTCCACCTTCGTAGCCCGTTCCACGCATTTATGGTGGTTACTGAGACTTGTCTCTTGTTTGGGTACTACGTTGTAGTCCTTTGTCGGTTAGTATACCGCTGGTGTCATCGTTTAGTATTGGTAGTCCCGCAGACACTTGTCTCGGGTTTCATTACTTCATTTCTTGCCTGTTGCACAGTCAGTGCGTAGCAAGCTGGTTGTTCTCGACTGCTTGGCATGTCGACCCAGGTTGCCGGAAATTCTATTCTCCCATACACAAGATTCTTCATTCTTCGTTATGAAACGCGGTTAACATTGTTCAGATGGAAACTGTCTCCGGGATTCCCACCTTTCGGGATCTACCGTGTGACAGGTTCTCCGTACTCACATAAGTTCTTAATAACAACCAGCTCGGGTTTCCCGAGTAAGAGGGGACTTTCATCTCTCTGGCGTTCTTTCCCAAGTCATAAAATAGGGATTGTGGAGGGCGGGAAGGATATTGTAGGTTTCCAGTATTCACTGATAGTTCCTAACTAGCGTACCACTCACGCTATCACTCAACCCTTAACCCCCAAGTACTAAAATCTTAACTCGGTACTTCCTAAGCTCGGTAACTTAGTCATCAGAGCGATACTTCGCTCTGATACCACTTTTTGTAACACCCCAACCACCACCGTACAAACATCAAACTGCAGCGGAAATCTCAACTCATCACATATTTATTCAATGGTGTTACACGCCGTTAACCACCCACGTGGCTAACAAGGCTAATACATGTACATTGTATCGGTTTGATGGACTAGATTCCCGAGCAACTACACAATACAATCCTTATTCCATTTCCAACATTTATTATATACATACATTCCCACTGTACCGAGTATTTACAACTAACGCCGATAACAATTTCGGACTTACTACGCCTACAATGCATACGCCATTCATATGGCTACCCATGTATAACCATCTACCCCGTCCTACTCTCGAACGGCTTCCAGCTCCTTGTACCTGAAATAGAAAAGGAAGAAAAGGGTGGCCCCCAAGGGGCTCAGCGCCTTTGCTGGTATGGTAATCCCGCAGCCCGCATGCTACCGGGCCACGCACAACTAATTGTCGTCTTAACATGCGGTAGATTATATTTGAATCACGCATGTAAACCATAAACACACAACACATTGCATACACCCAACAATAGGGCTCAACAAACATCCAACACATCCACACATAACAAATCAACCCATAGTTTCCTTTGACCCTAGAGTGGCTCTCCTCTAAATGGAGTTCCTTCCTTAACAGACGACACTTACCTATAAATCGGGTTATCCCTAACGCCTCCTATTATAAACCGGAGTTCACATCCGTAATCCCTGACAGCAATAACACATAACAATACAAGTATGGTTCACACAAGGAACCTTCCACCATAGTTAATAAACACGGTGAGCCTGGAGATTGTTGCCAATCTCATACTAAGCCCGTTACATACCTCATTACCGTCCTGTTAATTTGAACGGTTAATTTAACACCAAGGGGTCGGTGGTATAGTAATCCCAAGCACACCGAAACAACATTTGTATGCCCCTGTGGCCCGACGTGAGTCAGTAAACTAGCTTTGGATAAGCTAAGGGAAGGTTGAAACCAAATTGGAATACAACCCATACATACACCAAGAGAGTCGAAACGGATATGACATCGACTCCCGTCCTCACACGCGTGGCCGGAACATGACCGGACTCCTCACCCCCCATTAGTACATATATACTTATAAGTAAGTAGTTAGAGTTCCACTATGGAACTATCACATCCACAACCATACGGTATCATAACCGAGTTAAACACGCAAGGGAGGTTCACACACTTGCACACAACAACAATACACAACTAACTCACGCATAGCCGTGGTTAGAACGTCCCAAGGTTTGGGTCGTTAACTCCGAATACCGATCTCTCACGTGTTCCTAGTTCTAGTTAGCTAAGGTTTGAACTTATTTGATTTGGTTAAACGGTATCGGAGACCAGATGCGCCTCATAAATGAATTACTATAAACTCATTACATGTTTAATCTTACAAGGTGGCAAACACTCAGAAAAACACATTGGCATACAAGCCGGTGTAATCCGGTAGGACCAGGTTGCAAGAAAACCATACCTGTCACCGGAGTCCACTCTACCATGTCCACTTACGTTCCTCGAACAATTCTCGAACAACTGGTACATTAAAGTTACCTTCATTAACATTGGGGTATATGTTTGTGTAACGTCGAATGACCATAGTTTACCCCGTTTAACTAGTAAATACCCTTACATTTTTAACATGTTTCACTCTTTCATTTTACTTCAACTTTTCACCCACCAAATTGCGTTTATAACTCACACTAAATGTCCTACACAACCTTATAACATCATTATCCATCAATCTCCATCATTAGACATCATTTTCCAACCTTAAACACATTTTTAGAGTGGTCCGGGACTTGGTCCTTACCTTAAGTCCCGGACCAACACATGGGAGTACTCTCGGCCATATTAATAGGGTGGTTCGGGACCTTGTACTCACCCCAAGTCCCGGACCACTACATGGAACAACTCTCGGCCTGTTTTTGATATATGGTCCGGGACTTTAACCATTAACAAGTCCCGGACCCAAGCTACAGAATGCTATATTTGCATTTTTCTAACCTTGTTGCATTATTTCTCCCCCTCCATTAAATGTATAAACTTACCTAATGTTCCTAGGTATATTCTAATGTCCAAATATCATCTTTAACCTCCTAATTCCATGTTTCACTTGTTACTCATTTTTTCCTTATAAATTCACTAACACTGACAACATTTACATTAAGTTTCTAATGTTGTTTCTTACCTATGGAAACTACGATCCCAAAATGTTTTCTCTCATCTCAACATCATCTCTTATAGCATTATTTCATACCAACCTAAACCCTAGTTGGTGCCTAAGTCCTTTGTTTACCTAGAACACCTTAAGACATTATTTCTCCTCTTGTAAATTACTTAGGCATTTCTAACAATTCCTAGTTCACCAAGCTCATTCAAGCACTTAAAACTCCTTATACATTTTACAATTTTGCCATGGGTTCTCTTAGCACATCATCATTCCAAAGCTCATAGTTTTCACCATTAAACACTCAAGAACACACTAAATCCATCAAGAACACCATCACACACAAAACTTCACCAAATTTACACTACATCACAATATAGTGCATGATTTAAATTGCTTGGCACTTAGGCCCTTAAAATGCATGGCTCTTAGGCCCTTAAATTGCATAAACCATAAACACTGAATTTCCCACATAATAATGCCTTTGACCAGCAAACACACCCAACAATACATATACCCTTAATAAACTCCTTGAGAGCATTTTACTAGCTCATTTACCATTGGCTCTTTAGGTAGTTTTAACAAGCATTATAAGCTCATTTCTCCTAAGGCATTAAACCACATTGAGATAGCATATTTACCTCTTTTCCACCCAACTTCTTTCTTGTTTCCTTACAAAACCGGTAAGGTATTTGATTCCTTGTCAACTACTAAACAATATACCAACATTGAAATGAGTATATAAGCTTTATGCTTCATCTCATTGTAAACCCTAGGTTTACATTGTTTCAAAAACATTAATGTAGTTGTTTTACCTTGGTCTTTGAAGAGAGTTTGAATATCTATCAAGAGAGGACTCCACCTAGTCCATGAAAGGTTGGAATGAAGCTAGAACAAAGTCCACAAAGAGCACCATTAATGTGCAATTTCGGTCAAGGCAAAAACATAAAAGAAACTTGATTTTTCTTTGAGATTCCTTACCTAGGAGCAAAGGGGATCAATAATATGTAGAAATACAAGCTCAAGCTCCTTCAATGGTGGAACTCCATGGCACCGAAATGGGGCTCTTGGAATTTTAAGAAGATAGAAATGAAGAGCTTGATGAGAGGAAGAGATTGGTGGTGTTTGTTTTTGATTTGGTTAAGTGAGCTTGGATTTACAAGAGGTCAAAGCTAGAGTTTAATGGTGGTGGTGAGTATTACCGTGAGAGAACAGCAAGAAGGGAGGTAGAAGAAGACTTGGAACCGTGTGAAATGAGAAGGAAATGAGAGAATGAGATAAACTTGCTTTTTAGAAGATTTTGTGCTTATAAAGCAAATAGTACATTAATTAGTCATCTTTATTTTTTTTCATATTAACAAGAGAGTGGTGAGTCACCACACTTAGAAAACCGGCCCCCTTTACTACATAAGGGTATTTTAGTCTTTATTTGTCAATTTAATTACTTATGATAACATATGTTACAAACTAGCTTATTAAATCACTATTCACAAAAACAAGGCACATAGAAGTGAAATTTTTGATTTCCTATTGATATAGACATCCAAATGTGATATTATATAGTACACATATACATTTAAGAGTAATGATGGACATTTAGCCATTCAAAACTCATTTACAAGACATTTTTCAAAAACGTGCTTTAAGACTCCTTAAAGCACTTTTTGTGTTCTAACTTGTTTTCAAGCTTGGTTTTCTTTGGTAATTGGTTTAATATGTTCATTAACATATTTATAAGGTATAGGTATGACCATTAGGTCTTATACAAATTTATCCCAAGCTTAGAGCACATTTTAGCCCATATTGACCTTAAGGTATTTATTTATGTTTTGTTTGGTTTCATTGTCTACCAAGGTTTCCTAAGGACTTAATTAGCCTTATAAAATCATAATTAAATATTATCAAATCTTGGTAGGCTCTTTGGGTCCTAACCAAGTTCACCCCAAGCTTAAAGCATGTTTTTGCTCAAACTGTGTCTTAGTGTTTTATTGTGTTTTTACTATGGTTTAAATTGTACACCGATGTTTCTAAGGCCCTTTTTAGCCTTTAAATACCATAGTTTAACATTTAAACATCATATCAAGGTTTGGGGTATTTCAATCTACCCCCCTTAAAAGAACTTCGTCCTCGAAGTTCACATTTCCACGCATCATTGGATCAGAATAAGGGAGTTACTTTCGAAATTACTTTCCATTACCAAACACCCTTTACATCCAACCTCGGACTTAACGGTCCGGGCACATATACCCATCCATCCATGACATGACATACTCACATGATAACCTCGGACTTAACGGTCCGGGTACCTTAACAGTATTGTACTTACATAACAACCCTTAGACTCTCAGGTCCGGTAACATAACAACAGTTAGAACTCATAGGTCTGGATAACATAACCAATTTAGAATCCATCCACAATATAACTCAAGGTAAGATAACATTTATTACTCATACCACACAACATGCCTTAGCATGTATAGCAAACAGAAATACATTTTCCATCTCTTCATGGGCTCAAGTCCCATGTCGAGTACATATACACTGTGATCCCGCAGAACCCGGTCGCGATGACACCTTCTGGTCCCCGTTTCTTTGGGAGGTCAAAACAATCACATACATTTTTAAATATACTTCTCATGTCACCGGTCCGAAGACAAAGGCTCATACGTCCTCAGCTCGTGAGCAAGCATTACAAAATATTCTTTACTAGGTTAGTATATAAGAGAATCCTTTATTCAAAATATGAATGTAACACCCCAACCACCACCGTACACTTAACATCAAACTGCAGCGGAAACCTCAACTCATCACATTACTTAATTCAATGGTGTTACACGCCGTTAACCACCCACGTGGCTAACAAGGCTAATACATGTACATTGTATCGGTCTGATGGACTAGATTTCCGAGCAACTACACAATACAATCCTTATTCCATTTCCAACATTTGTTATATACATACATTCCCACTGTACCGAGTATTTACAAACTAATGCCGATAACAATTTCGGTCTTACTACGCTTACAATGCTTACGCCATTTAAATGGCTACCCATGTATAAACATCTACCCCGTCCTACTCTCGAACGGCTCCCAGCTCCTTGTACCTGAAATAGAAAAGGAGAGAAAGGGTGGCCCCCAAGGGGCTCAGCACCTTTGCTGGTATGGTAATCCCGCAGCCCACATACTACCGGGCCACGCACAACTAATTGTCGTCTTAGCATGCAGTTGATTATATTTAAATCATGCATACAAACCATAAACACACAACACTTTGCATACACCCAACAATAGGCTCAACACATATCCAACACATCCACACTAACAAATCATCCAATGATTCCTTTAACCCTAGAGTGGCTCTCCTCTAAAACGGAGCTACTTCCTTAATGAACGACACGTACCCATTAATCGGGTTATCCTTAAACGCCTCTTGTCACAACTTGGATTCATTTCCATGATCCACACCCTCCATATCCTACAACATATCTCATTCCTCACATAACAAAACATAACAAAACCTTTCTTGTTTCGACGTACACATGATAACACCACAATCATTTTAAACACCTAATGTATACTTATCGTAGCATGGCAAGGGAATTTGCATAGCACAACACCAATACATAACACCATAAATCGGTTCTCACAAGGAACCTTCCACCATAGTTAGTATACATAGTGAGCCTAGAGATTATTGCCAATCCCATGTTAAGCCCGTTACCAACCTCGTTACCGTCCGGTTATATAGAACGGTTAACTTATACCCAAGGTGTGTCGGATATAGTAATCCCAAGCACACCGAAATAACATACGTATTGCCCCTGTGGCCCGACGTGAGTCAGTAACTAGCTTTGGATAAGCTAAGGGAAGGTAGAAACCAAATTGGAATACCACCTATACATACACCAAGAGAGCCGAACTGGATATGATATCGACTCCCGTCCATCACACGCGTGGCCGGAACAACCGGACTCCTCACCCCCCCCCTTAGTACATATATACTTATAAATAAGTAGTTAGAGATCCATTACGGAGCCTACCACATCCACACACCATACGGTATCATGACCGAGTTAAGCACACAAGGGAGGTTCACACACTTGCATACAATAACAATATCCAACTAACTCACACATAGCCGTGGTCAGAACGTTCCCAAGGTTGGGCCGTCAACTCCGAATACCGATCACTCATGTGTTCCTAGATTTGGTTAGCTAAGGTTTAACATATATTTGAGGTTAAATGGTATCGGAGGCCAATTTCGCCACATAAATGAATTACTATAAACTCATTACATGTTTTAATCTTACAAGGTGGCAAACACTCAGTAAAACATATTGGCATACAAGCCGGTGTAATCCGGTAGGACACAGGTTGCAAGAAAACCATACCTGTCACCGGAGTCCACTTTACCACGTCCACTTATGTTCCGAGCAATTCTCGAACAACTGATAACATCACAATTACTTTTATTAATATTGGGGTAACATGTTTTGCTTAACGTTTAAAGCGCCCATAGTTTACCCCGTCATTCCCGTTACACTTAACTTACTCTTGTGATAATAACTTTACAACTCTCACATCAAACCCAACACTTGTTTACACATTTTAAGGCCTTTATATGCCACCAAACAAGGCCTAAACATCACCTAAAACCATTACCATTCAATTCCCCATGATTAGAAGCCTTTAAAACAGATTTTGCAACACTTTTGACCTGGTCCGGGACTTGGTCCGGACCCAAGGTCCCGGACCACTTGTAGAATGTACTCTCGGCCTATTTTACCCTTGGTCCGGGTCTTGGTCCAGGACTAAGGACCCGGACCACTTCTAAACTTCACTCTCGGCTCTTTTTTAAGGGTGTGGTCCGGTACCTATACAAGGCTAGGTCCCGGACCATGTTATTAACTTGTCAAAACATCATTTTTCAACCCCTAAACCAACCTTAAACCTTACCTAATCATTCCATAAACTTTCCACATGTTTCCACATGTTTAAACACCTTAAAACAAGCACTAACTTTCCTAAATCATCACTAACTGGTTACTCAATCCCTTACACAATTCCTAGCACTTATAACATTTTTCTTAGATTTCTAAGTGGTATATCATGCCTACTACCTTAACTAACCAAAGTGTTGTCTCACAAACTTTACCACCACTCCAAAAGCATTATTTCTCACACACACCTCCTTTGCACAATTGCTTCTAATTTCCACAAGTTTTCACTTAGACCTTCACTAGGCATTTCTTTTCCTTTGTTTACCAAATCTTGAACAAGACTTAACACTTCACATAAACAATTCCTTGGTGTGTTCAAAACACCCATTTGAGTTCTAAATCCTCCAAGACAATGCCCATGGCACCTTAACACCTAAGAACACCATGATTCACCTTCTTCCACCATCTTAACACTTAAAATTCCTAGTACCTTCTAGGTCTTAAAATCTCATTTCATCATATAAACTCCTTTGTTTATCAACTAAATTTTGCCATAGCTTCTCTTGTAAACTCTCACACCAAACACTTAGGTTTTCACCTTTAGACAACCAAGAACACTTAATCACTTAATACACATTCCTTACACACAAACATATTGTTTTCATCCTTTAACCATTCAAGACATTCATCTTTACAAGAAATGCCCTTTACACACAACTAAGCCTTTAACTACACTACATCACAATATAGTGCATAAACTTAAATTGCTTGGCTCTTAGGCCCTTAATAACATGGCTCTTAGGCCCTTAATTGCATAAACCTTAAACACTGAATTTCCACATATATAAGCCTTTGACCTGCAATTACATACACCAAGACATATGTTCTTTTACTAGTCTCCTTGAGAACACTTTACTATGTCATTCACCATTTGCTCTTTAGGTAGTTTTAGCAAGCATTAAAAGCTCATTTCTCCTAAGGCATTAAACCACATTGAGATAACACATTTACCTCTTTTCCTCACAACTTCTTTCTTGTTTCTTCATAAAACCGTAAGGCATTTCATTCCTTGTCAACAACTAAACAATATACCAACATGTAATGAGTATATAAGCTTTAAGCTTCATCTCATTGTAAACCCTAGTTACATATATTGTTTTAACACATCAAGGTAATTGTTTTACTTTGAATGGAAAGAGAGCTTGAATGAGTATCAAGAGAGGACTCCTCCTACCCTTGGAAGATTTAAATGAAGCTAAAACAAGACAAGAGAAGACACCATTACAAGGTGCATTTTCGGTCAACACCAAAAATGAAGGAAATGGAGTTTTCTTTGGTTTTTCCTTACCTTGAAGCAAAGGTGATCAACAAGGCATAAAAATTTAGCTCAAGCTCCTTCCATGAAAATTCTCCTTGGCACCAAAATGGTGGTTTTGATGATTTGAAAAGACAAGGTTGTAGAGCTTGCTCCAACTAAGAGAACGGTAGTCTCGGAATTAATTCGGAGCATGTAGTCATAAGTTACAAGTGAAGAAGGATGAAAGAATGATATGGTCCTGTTGGAAACCGATGGAGAGAGGAAGAAGAAGAAGGCCACCGTGGGAAATGAAAGGAAAGAAGTGAAAGAGGAGATGAGTTTGCTTTTGTTAGTTTAGATATTTAAGTAAAGCAAATAGTGTTTTACTTTATCATTTCTATCTTATCAATTTAACAAAGGGGTGACTCATTCCCTTATGAGAAAACCGGCCCAAATAGTAGCAAGGGGTATTTTAGACTTTATTTGCCAATTTAATTACTTATAACATTATATGTTACAACTAGCTTATTAAGGTTACTATTCACAAAAAACAGGCACACATAAGTGAAATTTTTGATTTCCCATTGATATAGCCACCCAAATGTGATACTATATAGTACACATGTTAATTAAAGAGTAATGATGGACATTTAGCCATTCGAAACTCATTTACAAGACAATTTTTCAAAAACGTGCTTTAAGACTCCTTAAAGCACTTTTTGTTTTTAACTTGTTTTCAAGCTTGGTTTTCTTTGGTAATTGATTTAATATATTCATTAACATAAATAAGGCATAGGTATGACCATTAGGTCTTATACACATTTATCCCAAGCTTAGAGCACATTTTAGCCCATATTGACCTTAAGGTATTTATTTGTGTTCTGTTTGGTTTCATTGTCTACCAAAGTTTCCTAAGGACTTAATTAGCCTTATAAAGTCATAATAATAAATATTATAACGTCTTGGTAGGCTCTTTGGGTCCTAGCCAAGTTCACTCCAACCTTAGAGCATGTTTTTGCTCAAACCGTGTCTTAGTGTTTTATTGTGTTTTACCATGGTTTAAATGGTTCATTTATGTTTATAAGGCACTTTTTAGCCTTTAAATACCATAGTTTAACATTTACACAACATACCAAGGTTTGGGGTATTTTAATGAATCGGCTGTTTTGGAAATACCATTTGAAAATCATTTTTGAAAACGCAACACAACTCCAAGTTCAACTCATGCTCTTTGTATCTTTCTTAACGTGGTTATTTGTGACTACTTACAGGGAGCTTTTAGAGTTATCCAACCTGATGTGATCAGCATCAGTGTTGAACTATCTTATCTTTCTACCCCAATTTTCAATGTGTTCGGCTTCCCTTGATCTCATGATAATCAAGTTCCACCTCCCACTTCATTTTCAAGCATCAACTAATTCAAGCATATTCCATTTTCTATCTTTTAATCCTTCTAGTCATAATCATTACATCTCCAAGGATAGAACTCTCCGTCTATCAGTCATCATCAAATCCAACTTGATTCAAGTTACCTAGGGAATTTAATTCTCACTAGGTTCTATGTCGGTCTCATACCCCTTCATAAATTACAACACTGTATATATATACATATTTTTTTTATCAAAATACAATACATGGTTTACATTTATGCACCGTCGGGGTTTTAGTTCCCTGGGAGTTTCTTTACTCCCTTCCACTTGTACTCTCACACACCACTGTTAACAAAATAAACACACCTCCTACAATGGTATTCGCATCTTCTGTGCGCAATTACCACAATCTAACCATAAATGAATGTGTATGTTTGTATAACACACGCGCCAACCATCATAGCAAATCATTTTTGTGCTATGCACTACATAGTTCACGTACACTTGTACGGTAAAACACACTAAGCGGCTTTGCGCTCTACCCCCCTTAAGAGGGATTACGCCCACGTAATCAATCACTAAACATTGGTTTTAAAATGTTCTGCCGTCGTGAAGTACTTTAACTTCCCCGCGTCTGCTATACAATGTGTTCTGGTTAGAGGATCTTAACCATATTAGCGGTTTTGTCCCTAGACCAAGAATTCTCTTTGGAGTTTAATCTAACTCATAACCGATTTCGGTCCTGGCCTGTGAGGTTCTAGGTTTCTAGCATTGCTAACTAGCCATTCATTCATATTCACAACGGTATCTGATGCATCGGCTCACTGGCCTCTGTTGCGCAACTCTGATAATTATAGGGCTAGTTTGCCCCATTCGTTACTGTTACTGTATTGTACATCTCCAATGTATTACCCTTATCTTGGTAATAATGGTTTCTCAACCGACGCATGGTATCTCTTACCCTGAGCGAATTGGGTGAGTTTCATAACTTTCCATCCACTTCTCTCATAACTTACTGCGTAAACTACTATGTAATTCACAATGATTGACTTGCTTCTACCGACTCACTGTCGGTTGAGATTGAGCTACTACCTAATGTGTAGTGCTCTCTCTCGGTTATTTCCCACACTCGAGGTATATTTCGCACCGACATTTGGTATTTAGTGCCACTGTAGTACTTATTCTTAATCATGCCTCCACATTTGGTTTTGTACAAGTACTCTTCCATCGGTACGACCTTGCATTTCCTATGCATTGGTCATTATAGTATTATGAATTTCTTTCTTCGTCCACCACAATTAACATTTCCTCAAATCCTAGCTATCCCACTCGATCATTACTGCGCAAGTGCAATACCAAAACACTCAGTCATACAGAGTGCAGAGGCGTAAACCCTTGACAGTAAATCTCTCTCATGCGATTGTGATAGGAATTTACACTGTGTTTTACTGAAATTCTTATCACATAACACTTGCCACCCGCTTACTGCTTGGTTCGTTTGCTATCACTTACTGTTGTATCTCCACTGGGTTTAACTCACAACTCTGCTTATTTATCATACCATCACTAAATAATACTTATACAACGGTCGCTTATTGGCACACCGTATCCTCTTTCATTTTACACACATCAACTTACAACTGCGTTCCGCTATTATATTAGCTTCCGCCATCACACTGGGTTTGGCCACTTGGCTGTTTGTTGGATTACGCTACTCCTTGAGTCTTTATGCTCCTTAAGCGTTGTTCACTACACATTTAGCATCACGCACCTATGGTGGTTGCTATCAGACTTATCACTCTTCCTTTCTACATACTGGTACAAACACTTCCTTTTCGTATTATTCTTATTCAAATCATTCTAGGGTTATAACAACATGGTCCATCCTCATCGTACATCTTGAACTTGGTTCACACAACTACCACTACCGCTCTCGCGTTTCACAATACCGAGAGGTGTCCCCACTCTTAAAGCAGTGGTTCGTTCTCCGCTCTATTTACTTGTACAACATATACTTCTGCAACCGATCACATTTACATAACACAAGTTGTTTGTGGCTTATAAGCCTCACCGTTACGATTCCTTCCAAGCTGTCTCTTTGGCAACTTAGGGTCCTATTGTTAATTGGGCTACCTACAGTGTTTAGTCCGCGTAATTGTTTCAAATCTTGCGTTCCTATTACATTGCTTCATCCAACAATGTTTAATCCAAACACCCTTCAAGGATTGCTCCTGGGTGTTACTAAAATATGCCATTACGTTTGGCTTGCACTTATGGGTACATTCAGTAAACTACGCTTTCCTGTGTTCTTAGCTGGGTTTTTTTCTTTCAGCTATCATGTTTTTTTTTTGAAGATTCTTAAGACGTATCCAATGTCTTTATATAATAGTCGGTGCACTTCGCACCTCCCAACTCCCAAATATCTCCTTGAACAATTTCACCAATTCCTTTGGTCTTCTTAACTGGGTTCCTTTACTCCAACATTCATGGTAATCCTTAGCTCTTACTTGACTTTTACTGCTGACCGTAGTATGGAGTCGACTACTTCCCGTGTTTCCGGACTCTACTCGTATACATATGTGGGGTATCATACTGATACATTGCTACTTACCCAACTAACCTATAAGCAGGTCTGTCAGGCCCACATGCTCCTATCGAGTGCGGTCGTCCCACAACACAGTTGGTACACTCGTATGTCCGTCACACGCCTAGGTGAAGTATCTGTTGTCAACTCCCTTGTATTGTCCTGTGACAATATACATTCCGTGCTTCCCAAACTTAATCAAGGGAAAGTTTATCAACCGTTGTATCATTATAAACTCCATCCATTCCCGGTTGCTACCCTTGGGCTTACTGGTTTCCATCCGGTTGTTTCGAAAGTAAACTGGGTGTAAATTAGCTACTGTGTGGCACTACGGCCGGTGTAGGTCCCTGTTTTTTGGTTTTTAAAAGAGGTTTGAAACAGAATGGGTTTGAAAGAAAATTTGGTTTTGAAGGAAAGATTTTGAAATAAATCTGAGTCTGAAAGAAAATTTTCATGGTCTCACAACGTCTTCCTGCCTTAACCAAGTCTAGCTTCTTGCTGACTGGTGTATTTCCATTATAAAGGTTAAGCTGTTCAGCCCTTCCAAGGTTATGATGATCTCCTTTAACTTCTTGTTACTCACTAACTACTTGGTATCTGCTAAAACTTTTCCCGAACAGCCCTGTTATAGCAGCACTTGCCATGGCAAGTGCGCCATGCTAACTGGCTATCGGTTTAAACACACACACCGTTGTGTCTTTGTTCTTACCTGCACTGTCATCAGTGGCCTTGTTGGCCCTTACTTGATCTTACCGTCTTGACAATAAATCTTCTGAGTACTTCTCGCTGTCCTCCACATAATATCATTACTGGGGTGTTTCCCATTCTGGGAGATCTCCCTCTTTTTTTTTACTTAATATACCGTTTCCACCTTCGTAGCCCGTTCCACGCATTTATGGTGGTTACTGAGACTTTGTCTCTTGTTGGGTACTACGTTTGTAGTTCCTTTGTCGATGGTTAGTATACCGCTGGTGTCATCGTTTAGTATTGGTAGTCCCGAAGACACTTGTCTTGGGTTTCATTACTCATTTCTTGCCTGTTGCACAGTCAGTGCGTAGCAAGCTGGGTGTTCTCGACTGCTTGGCATGTCGAACCAGGTTGCCGGAAATTCTATTCTCCCATACACAAGATTCTTCATTCTTCGCTATGAAACGCGGTTTAACATTGTTCAGATGGAAACTGTCTCCGGGATTCCCACCTTTCGGGATCTACCGTGTGACAGGTTCTCCGTACTCACATAAGTTCTTAATACAACCAGCTCGGGTTTCCCGAGTAAGAGGGGACTTTCATCTCTCTGGCGTTCTTTCCCAAGTCATAAAATAGGGATTGTGGAGGGCGGGAGGATATTGTAGGTTTCCAGTATTCACTGATAGTTCCTAACTAGCGTACCACTCACGCTATCACTCAACCCTTAACCAAAGTACTAAAATCTTAACTCGGTACTTCCTAAGCTCGGTAAAATTAGTCATCCAGGCGATACTTCGCTCTGATACCATTTTGTAACACCCCCAACCACCACCGTACACTTAACATCAAACTGCAGCGGAAATCTCAACTCATCACATTACTTAATTCAATGGTGTTACACACCGTTAACCACCCACGTGGCTAACAAGGCTAATACATGTACATTGTATCGGTTTGATGGACTAGATTCCCGAGCAACTACACAATACAATCCTTATTCCATTTCCAACATTTATTATATACATACATTCCCACTGTACCGAGTATTTACAACTAACGCCGATAACAATTTCGGACTTACTATGCCTACAATGCATACGCCATTCATATGGCTACCCATGTATAACCATCTACCCCGTCCTACTCTCGAACGGCTTCCAGCTCCTTGTACCTGAAATAGAGAAAAGGAAGAAAAGGGTGGCCCCCAAGGGGCTCAGCGCCTTTGCTGGTATGGTAATCCCGCAGCCCGCATGCTACGGGCCACGCACAACTAATTGTCGTCTTAACATGCGGTAGATTATATTTGAATCACGCATGTAAAACCATAAACACACAACACATTGCATACACCCAACAATAGGGCTCAACAAACATCCAACACATCCACACATAACAAATCAACCATAGTTTCCTTTGACCCTAGAGTGGCTCTCCTCTAAATGGAGTTCCTTCCTTAACAGACGACACTTACCTATAAATCGGGTTATCCCTAACGCCTCCTATTAAAACCGGAGTTCACATCCGTAATCCCTGACAGCAATAACACATAACAATACAAGTATGGTTCACACAAGGAACCTTCCACCATAGTTAATAAACACGGTGAGCCTGGAGATGTGTGCAAATCTCATACTAAGCCCGTTACTTACCTCATTACCGTCCTGTTAATTTGAACGGTTAACTTAACACCAAGGTGCGTCGGGTATAGTAATCCCAAGCACACCAAAACAACATTTGTATGCCCCTGTGGCCGACGTGAGTCAGTAAACTAGCTTTGGATAAGCTAAGGGAAGGTTGAAACCAAATTGGAAATACAAACCCATACATACACCAAGAGAGTCGAACCGGATATGACATCGACTCCCGTCCTCACACGCGTGGCCGGAACATGACCGGACTCCTCACCCCCCATTAGTACATATATACTTATAAGTAAGTAGTTAGAGTTCCACTATGGAAACTTATCAATCCACAACCATACGGTATCACAACCGAGTTAAACACGCAAGGGAGGTTCACACACTTGCACACAACAACAATACACAACAAACTCACGCATAGCCGCGGTTAGAACGTTCCCAAGGTTTGGGTCGTTAACTCCGAATACCGATCTCTCACGTGTTCCTAGTTCTAGTTGCTAAGGTTTGACACTTATTTGAGGTTAAACGGTATCGGAGACCAGATGCGCCTCATAAATGAATTACTATAAACTCATTACATGTTTTAATCTTACAAGGTGGCAAACACTCAGAAAAACACATTGGCATACAAGCCGGTGTAGTCGGTAGGACACAGGTTGCAAGAAAACCATACCTGTCACCGGAGTCCACTCTACCATGTCCACTTACGTTCCTCGAACAATTCTCGAACAACTGGTACATTAAAGTTACCTTCATTAACATTGGGGTAATATGTTTGTGTAACGTCGAATGACCATGGTTAACCCCGTTTAACTAGTTAAATACCCTTACATTTTAAACATGTTTCACTCTTTCATTTTACTTCAACTTTTCACCCACCAAATTGCGTTATAACTCACCTAACATGTCCTACACAACCTTATAACATCATTATCCATCAATCCTCCATCATTAGACATCATTTTCCACCTTAAACAACATTTTTAGAGTGTCCGGGACTTGGTCCTTACCTTAAGTCCCGGACCAACACATTGGAGTACTCTCGGCCATATTTAATAGGTGGTCCGGGACCTTGTACTCACCCCAAGTCCCGGACACTACATGGAACAACTCTCGGCCTGTTTTTGATATATGGTCCCGGACTTTAACCATTAACCAAGTCCCGGACCCAAGCTACAAAATGCTATATTTGCATTTTTCTAACCTTGTTGCATTATTTCTCCACCTCCATTAAATGTATAAACTTACCTAATGTTCCTAGGTATATTCTAATGTCCAAATATCATCTTTAACACTCCTAATTCCATGTTTCACTTGTTACTCATTTTTTCCTTATAAATTCACTAACACTTACAACATTTACATTAAGTTTCTAATGTTGTTTCTTACCTATGGAAACTACTATCCCAAATGTTTTCTCCTCATCTCAACATCATCTCTTAAGCATTATTTCATTCCAACCTAAACCCTAGTTGGTGCCTAAGTCCTTTGTTTACCTAGAACACCTTAAGACATTATTCTCCTCTTGTAATTACTTAGGCATTTCTAACAATTTCCTAGTTCACCCAAGCTCATTCAAGCACTTAAAACCTTATACATTTTACAAATTTTGCCATGGGTTCTCTTAGCACATCATCATTCCAAAGCTCATAGTTTTCACCCATTAAACACTCAAGAACATAATCCATCAAGAACACCATCACAAACAAAACTTCACCAAATTTACACTACATCACAATATAGTGCATGATTTAAATGCTTGGCACTTAGGCCCTTAAATGCATGGCTCTTAGGCCCTTAAATTGCATAAACCATAAACACTGAATTCCACATAATAATGCCTTTGACCAGCAAATACACCCCAAAAAATACATATACCCTTAATAAACTCCTTGAGAGCATTTTACTAGCTCATTTACCATTGGCTCTTTAGGTAGTTTTAACAAGAATTATAAGCTCATTTCTTAAGGCATTAAACCACATTGAGATAGCATATTTACCTCTTTTCCACCCCAACTTCTTTCTTGTTTCCTTACAAAACGGTAAGGTATTTGATTCCTTGTCAACTACTAAACAATATACCAACATTGAAATGAGTATATAAGCTTTATGCTTCATCTCATTGTAAACCTAGGTTTACATTGTTTCAAAAACATTAATGTAGTTGTTTTACCTTGGTCTTTGAAGAGAGTTTGAATATCTATCAAGAGAGGACTCCACCTAGTCCATGAAAGGTTTGGAATTAAGCTAGAACAAAGTCACACAAAGAGCACCATTAATGTGCAATTTCGGTCAAGGCAAATACATAAAAGAAACTTGATTTCTTTGAGATTTTACCTAGGAGCAAAGGGGATCAATAATATGTAGAAATACAGCTCAAGCTCCTTCAATGGTGGAACTCCATGCAACGAAATGGGGCTCTTGGAATTTTAAGAAGATAGAAATGAAGAGCTTGATAGAGGAAGAGATTGGTGGTGTTTGTTTTTGATTTGGTTAAGTGAGCTTGGATTTACAAGAGGTCAAAGCTAGAGTTTAATGGTGGTGGTGAGTATTACCGTGAGAGAACAGCAAGAAGGGAGGTAGAAGAAGACTTGGAACCGTGTGAAATGAGAAGGAAATGAGAGAATGTGATAAACTTGCTTTTTAGAAGATATTTGTGCTTATAAAGCAAATAGTACATTAATTAGTCATCTTTATTTACTTTTCATATTAACAAGAGAGTGGTGAGTCACCACACTTAGAAAAAACCGGCCCCCTTTACTACATAAGGGTATTTTAGTCTTTATTTGTCAATTTAATTACTTATGATAACATATGTTACAACTAGCTTATTAAATCACTATTCACAAAAACAAGGCACATAGAAGTGAAATTTTTGATTTCCTATTGATATAGACATCCAAATGTGATATTATATAGTACACATATACATTTAAGAGTAATGATGGACATTTAGCCATTCAAAACTCATTTACAAGACAATTTTTCAAAAGGTGCTTTAAGACTCCTTAAAGCACTTTTTGTGTTCTAACTTGTTTTCAAGCTTGGTTTTCTTTGGTAATTGGTTTAATATGTTCATTAACATATTTATAAGGTATAGGTATGACCATTAGGTCTTATACAAATTTATCCCAAGCTTAGAGCACATTTTAGCCATATTGACCTTAAGGTATTTATTTATGTTTTGTTTGGTTTCATTGTCTACCAAGGTTTCCTAAGGACTTAATTAGCTTATAAAATCATAATTAAATATTATCAAATCTGGTAGGCTCTTTGGGTCCTAACCAAGTTCACCCCAAGCTTAGAGCATGTTTTTGCTCAAACTGTGTCTTAGTGTTTTATTGTGTTTTTACTATGGTTTAAATTGTACACCGATGTTTCTAAGGCACTTTTTAGCCTTTAAATACCATAGTTTAACATTTAAACATCATATCAAGGTTTGGGGTATTTCAATCTACCCCCCTTAAAGAACTTCGTCCTCGAAGTTCACATTTCCACGCATCATTGGATCAGAATAAGGGATTACTTTCGAAATTACTTTCCATTACCAAACACCCTTTACATCCAACCTCGGACTTAAGGTTGGGGCACATATACACATCCATCCATGACATGACATACTCACATGAAACCTCGATAACGGTCCGGTACCTTAACAGACTGTACTTACATAACAAACCCTTAGACTTCAGGTCCGGGTAACATTAACAAAGTAGACTCATAGGTCTGGAATAACCATAACAATTTAGAATCATCCACATTATAAACTCAAGGTAAGAAACATTTATTACTCATACCACACATGCCTTAGCATGTATAACAACAGAAATAAATTTTCCATCTCTTCATGGGCTCAAGTCCTTAGTCGAGTACTTATACAATGTGACCGAAGAACCCCGTCGATATATATATACGACTAATAACGTCTTACACAAGTCACTTAGATACAATAAATAGGTTTAATAGAGCTGAAACAAAAAAAGAGAGCAACATGCTCTAGCCGGGATTCGAAACCGAGACCTTTCGTACCTAACCCGAGACTTAACCGTTTGAGCTGCTGTTTAATTCGGTAGTTTATGCTCACGAATCAATTTAAGTAACAAACTTACTAAGGTAACAGAAAGGAAAAGAAAAACAGTCGTCGGTTACCCTCATCCTTCACGATACAGAAAATTCAGATAGATCAGCAGGGAAACAGAAACAAATTCCCTTATTCCCACTCAAGCGACAAGATTCTATTCACTCATCTCCACACACGACCGTCTTGTAACTCGTACAGCCACTGCCTCTGGAAATGCACAGCGACGTTGTTTAACTCACAGAGCCATACCTCCTTGTTTCAACCCATTAGTTTAAACCTTTGTCCTAGCCAAGCTCTTCCTCGCTTGCATGCCCGCGCCAACTGCAAGCCAAGAACGCTGTGGTCATTCATACGTGAAGGTAACTCCAGTTCATCGATGGTTTCTTCCTGTACTTGATTTCCTTTCATTCTCGGTAACAGCCTCAGCCATTACTCAACTCCATTCCCCACTGTTTTTACGTGGAAATCAGGGGAGTATACCCAGTTTGAAGAGGAAGGAAAGATCCAAGAGCATAGCCTTCTCCTTAAGCATTTCGGTGAGCCTAAACATTTCCTTTCTCACTTCTGTTTGGCACCTTTACTCGATCTGATCAGAAACCGCACAACCAGTTCCTCTGGTCTGTGCATTTGCTGTGCGAGACTGCTATAGGCTAACCGAGGAAGGAATCCTGGAGATCCTGAAACCAAACCATCTCCAAGGACTGCTAAGGTGAGATCATGTGTTCAGAGAGTGATTGTGTTATTCCAGTTCCCCACCCTTTTCTGTTTTCTGGGCCGAGTGCTTTACTCATGGGCTAACTCGTTTTACTCCTTCATTCCTGTTTAGCCTCGCCTGAGAGAGTGTATCAAAGTCCCAGTAACATCAGTCAGTCTCGTGTCAAAAAAAAGGGGAAACAAGGTAAAGATCATGCTACCTCAACTTAATCCAACTGTGTCTTTCTTTCTGAACTAGCACAGTTTTTGATCTCTGAGTAAACTCCCCATTGCAGTCAAAGTGACCACGGTGCTGTAAGTTCCTTATGCGCCAAGAACCAACCAAGAGAAACAACCAAGAGGTTTAAGTGGTGAGCTATCCTTGACTGAAACCTTGATCAAAAGAAAATGCATGCTCGGTTAACAACTAAAAATGGATAGAAACAGATGCATTTAGTATAGTTTCTGTTCTGTTACAGTTTAGATGACTAAATCATGCTGAGTCACTTGTCTAGCCATTTATACAAGGGAACCCTTTTGAAGAGAAAGAAAGGCTAGACTGATCCATCGGTTGGTAGGAAATAGCAGGAAAAAAAAAACTGTAGCAGCTCCGTCTTCCTTTTTAAATATAACCAGTTCTGTAGCACAAATTCCTGAGAGTGGATTCTTCTTACTGGTTTGGATAGTCTTGAGTTGCTACAACACTATAACCCTATAATACCTCTAACTATGTCTCCATACGTGAGGATGTTGAAGGAAAGAAGTAAAACAGATCCTAACTAAAGAAAAAGAAAACAAAACAGAGACAGATGTAGCAGTTTCTATTTTTCTTTGATTTCTGAGTAGTCTACAACTGATGAGACCGTGTGTTTATGTATCTGGATGGCATTTTGAAGTTCATAAGTTTTGAAACTTCTACCAATTTTGAAGTCCTTATCAGTTTTGAAGTTCTGTTAGTGTTGGGAGTTGCTATTGCTTTGAAAGTCTCTGCTAACTTTGAAGTTTCTGATTAGTTTGAGTTTTTCTGTGTTTGTATAACTTTGCTCGTGAAGGGTGTAGGGTGTAATGAATTTAAAACCCACTCTAACATACTCAATCATACATAGGAACTCTTGGGAGAGTTAGGAACCCAACCAGATAGACAAACAGTGGAAAAAGAAAAGACATCTCAGCAGTTTAAGTAGCTCTGCCTGTTTCAGTTTTCAGATCTGTGTAAAAGTTGCAGAGAAGTGACTCATGGAACCTTGGAGTATTCGTGGTTTAAAACTACACTAAAACTAATGCCTACACAACCAAATCGAGTGGGGGATTAAACTTATAGCAAACCTGTAACAGAAAACAAGTTACAAAATACTGTCTGGTTGTTGTTATCAGTACAGACCTTTGGGGTATTTGTTTTATTGAGAAGATGATCTTGGTAACTTTAACTGAATGTCTTGGGTTGCTTAAATGAATTAGAACTAAACCAAGACTCCTAATTGAGAGTATAATCGGTGGGAAGAGAAACAGACAGTGAGGGAAGCAATAACACAATCAGCTCCTGTTTTGATTTCAGTTGGATTTCAGTTTCAGTTCCTATCAGAGCAGGTTCTGATTAATCCTGTGTGTCTAACAACGTTGCCTAGAGTTTAGGTTGAGCTAGGAAGAATTTGATAACGCACCAAGGTTGACAGTTTAGAAAGGCTAGGAGGAATGTAATTAGATAGGAGACAGACAAGTAAGAAAGCAAGAGCATATACACGTTTCTGTTTTAATCTCAATACCAGAAATTTTCAGTTCTGTAAAACAAGATTTCCAGAGAACACAGAAGGATGACCTTAGGTAGTTTAAGAACTTAAAACCTATCTAAAGCACTTAACCAAGTAGGGGAACACCTGGTAGGAAAGAAAAACAGATCGTAAGTCAGCTGTGAGTGAAACAGGAGAGAAACAGATAGGGACATATATCAGTTTTAGACTGAGTTCTGCAATCCTAACCTTCTGTATATCAATTTTCTTTGGGTTTAAACCGTATAGTGATGAGTCTGATTTGTGGTCAAACTGTACTAAGGTATCTGTTAGATAACTAAGCAACCTAGGGAGAACTCAAACCATAACCGTGAGTGAATTACAGACACAAGAACAAAAGAAATATCAGGTCGCGTTTTCAAGTCTACAGTTCGACAGTTTAGACTGATTCTGTAAAATGAGTTTCTGAGATGATAACACCCTGAGTTGAGTTGTTTTTTTTTTTAAGTTCAAACCCCTTACCAATGCAAGCATCGAGTGGTGTACTAGCTTAAGAAGTTTGGAAACCAAATCAGTAAAGCTAAATAAAGAACTGAGCAAGGAGTAAACAAATGCTGCTTCAGTTTCTGGTTTCTTCTGTTTTCGAACTCTGTAGGGTGATTTCTGTGTCTGTAACAGAGGGAAACGAGAGTGTAAAGACACCATGAAATGAGTAACTAGACAGATGAGAGAGAGGGAGGAGTGAAAAAGGGAACTATATCCGGTAATGAGAAACACAACAGAGGGGGAAAAAGTCTAACAAACTTAATGCATCAGTAACTGTTTCTGAATTTTATGTCTTCTGTACAGATCTGTTACAGAAGTAACTAATGGTGGGATTTAGTTAAGTGGTGTGGTAGTTCTAGATCTATTAATCTGTAGAGTAGAAATGGTGTGTGATGGTGAGTTAGAGGTGTGAAATGAGATTAGCTGTATATATATATGTAACCGATATTAAAACACGTGGGAAGAAACCTTGGTTATATTTTACCATAAGGTTTGCGATGTTATCAAATTGAATACCTGTAACATTATAAATTATGGGATCACAATGTGGTTAGTAAGAATTATATGGTAAAAGAATTCAAGTGTAACACATGTGTATGCTATTTTTCGATATACATAACAACTACCAAGAACACATGTAATAAAGTCTAGTGACACATAAATATCGTACCATATAATATTATGGAAAAGATGTAACACAATAATATTGTGTAACTAAGGATATAGTTATTCAAGTTGTTATGCTAAATGCACACATATATAAATAAAAACGTACCAAGAAATAAAGTTATACTCTATAACTATAACGACATAAAATACTAAGGTTAGTATAGGACCTTGGTTTGATAAATGAACCTTAGTGAAATACCATAAGTGTATAACGTAAGGTTTCATGCTCTAATATAAACCGAGTATTAATCCACACAACGAGTAAGGGGTCATCAAATATTAATAACGATACGTTAACTAGTAATAAATGTTAAGTCGGGGGACATAGTACTAGAATTTCAAACGTTATTCGGAAATACCGAATTGTGCTGTCATGTGGATTGACACTTAGTATTCCTTGTATTACTAGATCGCATCCCCGACGTACGCGCTCGAAAGCTCTAGTGGTCTGCTCTGCACGAATCTAGTCAACGGTGTACGGTATGTAAAGGGATTTGATCCGGGTTGTCCTGAGGAATTCCTCGGGCTCGGATTTGTTTGATAAATAACTTGTGTGAATGTATGTATGTGATGTATGTATGTGTGATGTATGTGTACGATGAGTAGTTATGTTCATTGCATTATTTATTCATGCACGAACGTCCTACGGGACTAATATTACGTCGACTATAGATCGACTTATATAAAACTACATATGCGAAATGTGTGTTGTGACCACTGTTGTCTGACCTAATGCGCTAAGTATTACAAGTATGTAGTTATAACCTAAGTAAAATACTTAGGAACGAGGCACGACATTGTCGGTCTCTAGAGCTTTGACTCAAAAGTGAATGTTACCTAGAATAACTCTAGGCATGCGTAAGACCCATAGGGCAGCCAACAAATTAAGTGATGTACTCCATAACTAAAACTGTATCTGACTATCTAACTAACAAAGCTAACAGTGGAGTGTAAAATGAATGTGATGATGTACCTTAATCCAGACAGTCACTGGCTGCTGGTCGCGCGTAGAGATCTCTTGGGATATCCCGTATCGGGTTTTCCCTAGTTAAATCCTGATCGAGCCTAGATAGATCGTCAGGCGGAGTGTGCTACCGTTGGCACCAGGCCCTTGGCCACCTAAATGGACGCCTTTACAAAGGCAAAGTGAATAAGTCCCAGAGTCTTCGGATGATCAGGGCAGTGAGCACCTTGTGTGTACGTGGGACTACTGTCCAAGTGAATATATTTCGGGTTGTCCTAACTGACGCCCGACTGTGCTAACCTAAAAACAATATGTGAAGCCCAGAGGGCCGAGTGATAAACTATGTGATGATGTTATACGATGAATGAGTTCATACTAGTGATGATGTTATAAACGATGAATGAGTTCATACTATGTGATGATGTAATGTACGATGATGAGTTCATACTATGTGATGATGTTAATGTACGATGAATGAGTTCTCAATGCCATTGTATTGTATGACGTATGACAGTAATGTGTATATCCATATATGACTGTTTGGATTGGATGAATGATTACATAATCATGCATGCTGTTACAGTATTTGTTATATCTGTAAAATGACACAAGCATGAAATCAATCTAATATCAAGACGGCTAAAAATGACAAGTGACCAATAGGGTCCAGATCCGGCATACTCAGCGTCTATCGCTGATACTACACTTATTGTGCAGGTTGCTGAACACGTTGAAGCCGAAGTGCGGGATTGGGTAGTTAGGACATTGTAGATTTGGATTATGATTAGATGCTCACAGTAGTTGTGCTTTTGATACTTAGATAGAAATGTAGGTGGTATCTCGTTGTCACTGCGGGTTGTATTCTATGTTTAATTTTGTTAAGATGTTGTACTGCTACATCACTCGTATGGGCGAGTGGTGGCATGTAACACCCATGGGAGTTCTATTACTGTAATTACTTCCGCTGTGAGACGCCTTTATTTCCTGTACACGTGAGCGACTATTACGTAAGTGTTGTGAGGGGTGTTACAAAAGTGGTATCAGAGCGGAGTACCGCTCTGATGACGAGATACTAGGTTAAGACAGTGAGCATAGGATTTGGGGAAACTTGGGAAACGTTTGTGAGGTACGAAACGTCTGTGTCTTAACGAAATTATGTGTTGACAGAGCCTTTGGCCTGCAAGTGTTAGCCCTTGGGGCACATAAATGAGTTGATCGTATTATGGTGCGCTATTGAGAAGACGAACGGTAATACCGACATCTAGTGGTGGTGTGAGCCAGGAAGCTGACCAAGGGCATGAAGGCCCGGGAATGTTACCCCTGTTAAGGTCCAGCTGAGAGCTCAGCCAGGAGGAGACACAAACGTCATGGGTACATTGGCGACAGTCCGCTTTCATGTGGAAGTCCAGTACGAACTACCGCCGACAGTACCCCTCCCGCCACAACCCAATGAGTATGATGCAATTAAGAAATATAATCCCCAAATATAGGGAAAGGGCTATTAAGCCAACAGACTGTTTAAACACTCTCGCAGTGAATGAATAATTCCTGCTCCTGTAACACTAATACAACCTCAATGTCATACCTCCATTGACGACCAAGCGCCGTATCAATAGGCACTACCAGAGGCGAGCGCCACTACTACAACGTCGTGGAAAGGATCACCCAAGAACATCAGGGCAAGCGGACCGGAGCACCATGAACTCCGCGAGACCGTCGCCCGTAATGAGACCTCTAACCTCCAAACTGTAGAAAAAGAAACTATCTTAAAAACAAGTAGAAAAAATTTTATAAGAGTACCGTCCTGTTATGTACAAATCAATCCTAAACTTGTGTGCACACAATGCAGTGACACTAGACCCTGTCGTGGCGGTACCTCGGTAGGTACTGTAGGGAGACAAAGTCCAAACGTATACGCTACTATAAATATAATGTGAGTGAGGACTTGATTATTCAAATGACAATGTGGCCAGGAAAATTTCCCAAATCCAAATACCGTCTTATTCACTAACAATCATTCTAAAGCTACTTAAGCAACCCATGCAACAGTAAGACAAACAAGTCGGAAACCGACAACTCTACTTGCATGGCGCGCTTGCCACTGCAAGCGCTGATTTTAAACTATGTACCAATAATTTCGTCTACCCCGCGCTCTTGCTACTGCAAGTGCTGCAAACAATTACAACTGCAGTTACCACTGCTATTATCGTTACAATGAATACTGTAAACTGTGTAGACCTATGGTACGACACCATGGCTACCAAAAATCACCAAACAATTGTACACCTCTAATATAAACTACATAACTACAATGGTTACAATAAACCTCTAAGATACGAGGCCTACAACCTCTGAAGGACCGATGAGTCCGAATAACGCAATAAAATGGCACACCAGCCCATTACAATTATAACTATTCAGCAAGACAAGTCAATGACACAGGCTGAGAGCCAAGATAACATAATTAAATAACAAACCATTAAATGGCTGAATTGGAGGTGGACGGTGAAACCTGATTCCCGGGGATCAAGGGACAACCAACCACAAATTGGGGTGAAAGGTTGGTGCAACACTGGTGCTGATCACACCAGAGTCGTATGACTCCTGAAACTCTTCACAAGTTGCCAAAATTAATTATAGTAAGGATAAACAAGACTGCAGTATCTAGTTACAAACAACTAGCAAAGGAAACTTGCGATTAAGCTATTAAATATATATATATATATATATATATATATATATAGTAAATCATACAAAAAAACTATGAAGAGAATACGATCGTATAACGATCACTGCCATACAACTCCCAACTATATAGTATGCGTAATATATTTATCCACTTACATTTATATCTCATGATTTATTCTCTTATATCCTATGTCTCATTTTCATCATCATCTTACTGTAAGATGATTATTCGGTTTGATGCATTATATTATGCAACTTATATTAAGAACCTTATCTTAATATCTTGTCACATTTCATGACATATATTATAATTCCTAAGGTCTATTTTATATTAACCTTAGTTATAAAACCATTCTCTCATTGAATATTATAACCATACCTAATAAAAACTACATTATTGCCGAAAGGCATATGCATCAAAATTCTTACTTCCACTAACTCCTAATACTTTTCCACTATTTATACACATCATACGTTATAACATTCTAACCTTGTAATAAATGTAACTTATAGTCCACTAACTATAAGTACGCATACGCCAACCTGTGATGAACACAAGAAAGTTGGTAAAACATATCAGTCCACAGATGGACCAGGAGTGAAAAAAAAAAACAATTCTACCGTAATACGGACATTACCAATACCTTCGCAACAACGACGCGAATCAACACGGAACTCATAAATAATTACCACCTCTGGGCACTACCTTTACCAAGGAGTGCCATGTATGATTACGTACAATTAATAGTGATCAACGTCAAGATTAAGTTTTATATGTATTATCAATATCATACCGATTATGAAACAAGTCCTAAGTAGAAGAATGGCTACCGCCATTGGCGTCCCGCCATGTAAAGAAAATGATAAGTATCAATTTATGTTAAAGACATGTCGTTCACTACGGTGACGACTGTCAGTGATGAATGAACATGTAAGTTGAATCAATGACAACCACCTAAATCGATATTACAAAACACACAAATAAAACGCTAAATAGCGTAAATAAGCAAGTACCTAATGTACAAATAAGAGGCATAAACTCAGGAGACCGGGAACACCGACTCCAGTTACCTTTCAAGGTATATTACTAACACAACAATGCCTAAGTTAAATAATGAAACAATGGAGTTACGGTACATACCGTAAACAATGTGAATAACAATCATGACTTATTAACAGGCGCCAAACCGCGCACTTGAAATACAAATAACTGCAGATACAAGTAACTAGCACTAAACAATAAGTAACAACAAAGACATTACTTACTACCTGAACACCAGGGATATATACCAGCATGTAATGCAAATCACTAATAGTGACAAATGTTTAGTCCTAATGGACAAACCTAATCTTATGAGAAGTGGAATACCCTTTGAGGATGCAGTACCATCAATGGAAATAGTTGGAAGATGAAGAGCCAAGTTGCTCAAGCAATCATGCAATCTACAATACACCCAATTAAACGAAAGAGGAAACGCACATAAACACCAAGTATGAGAGCTTACCCTACGCCGTATCGGGAAGCATAAGTAAGACATGATAATGATTAAACCTGGAGGAAATAGTTATGTATGTACTCATGGAGATCAAGATAGGAGAACCGACATTGCTTCCTCAGCACCAATATTACATAGACGATTGCAACCATACAGACGAATCAAATTTAACGTTCAACTGGTTAGCAACCAAGTGCTACCACTAATTTGTTACTAAGGACATGAGTCCAGGGAACAAAAATGTTCCAACCACCTTACCACCATACTGCCAGAACATTAGAATCTACGACAAGATAACCAACATTGCGGACCAATCAATCAAACTACAACAAGAACATCCATCAAAAGGGAGATTGACAATAGAATACTTCACCATAGCCGTGTGACGGACGCTACCAGTTTACTAAACGAGACATGGGACGACCGCACTCCGATAGGAGCATGTGGGCCTGACAGACTTATTTATAGGTTAGTCAGGTACGTAGTAATGTATCAGTACGGTACCCCATGCATGTAGACAAGTAGTGTTAGGAACACGAGAAGTAGTCAACTCCGTACTACGGACAGTGATGCAAATCACCTCGAAGATGGACGAGAAGAGCCGCAGTTAACCATCGGGCTAGAGAAACCAAGAACCTACAACACAGAGTAGCAGACGATACACAGTGGAGACAAGGAGACCCTTCAAGGATGACGAAGCAGACGACACACACAAGAAACCACTATATGGACGAATAATACGTAGAACCCTCATAAGGATCATGCAAGTTCTTGCAATCCAGAGGAATCTACCAAATGATGTGAACATAAACGCGGACCACGCAATGCTAGCAGATACCTTAAGAAGGAATAATGGACTTGGAATGTACCACTCACATGATGATTCGCTCATCTTATCTGTTGACTCTTTAGATATTAGCTGCTGAGAGTTTACGCCTCTGCACTCTGTAGGACTGAGTGTTTTGGTACTACACTTGTGCAGTTATTAATCTAGTGGAAATACAGAAAGATGCAATGAATATCAACAAGAGTGTGTATCAAAGAACTACAACAGGGTATCACTCTGGAAAAAACCACCAGAGACACGGATGACAATAATAATCTACGTGGACACGAAGGCTAGTACGTCTTGGTATTACCAAGACAAGTGCAAATAGCACCAAGTACTAACAAGAGCCAATGTCATATTATACCTCAAACTGAATATCAGTGGGAGAAGACAAACGAATGTATGCTAGTGATCCAAATAAGAGGATACACAGTAATGAAAAGAGGAAATTGAGCCTATGTTCATGGGTCTGCACCTCATACAGAGCGAGTGGGCCCATTAGAACGAACTTGGAGAGAGCACAAATACGTGCCTCACCCTTATATATATTTAAGAGCCGAAGGGGCTAGAGTCATACCCGTCTCTCTGATATGAGAATAATCTACTCCAAAGGTGAAAACACCACATAGAGTTAAAGAACTCTATGAGAGCCAAGTATCCAGCGCTCCTTGTGGAGCAGCTGAAGAATACTTGTGGGGTACGGGGGCGTAACCCTTTTTAAGGGGGGTAGAGCCTCTTGGCTGTGCACATGTTTGCACTAAATTCTGTTATTTCGTATGCGGGTCATACAATAGTTTGTGGGTATGCGGGGCATACGATGTTGATTGTTGGTATGTTTGTGGGTGTGCGAGGCATACGATGTTGATTGTTGGACGTTGTTTGTGATGTGTTTGTTCATTTTGTGGTGTTGTTTGGTACGCGGGGCGTACGTGGTTGATTTGTTGTGTGAAATGTGCGCTTGTTGTATGTATCTTCTGAAATACTTCTACATCCATGAATGTAGTACTGTTCTTTATGATATGCGGGATATATATATATTTATAGTACTCTGTAGATTGATTACACATGGTATAGTCTGGATACAAAATAAATCCTTAGATATGGAATGTGGAATGACAATATGGTATGACACCTCGGGGAGGTTGTTGGGATTGGAAGAACTGATAGGAAATGATGGTGCTGATGGATCACCTATATCCATATATGTTTGAATTAACGCCACAATTGAAGGCTATGTGCGGTATTAGCACAATACGATGTGTAAATGATATATCACATAGATATACATTATGGGATTATACGGGTAGTCATTAATACACCTATCTAAGTAAAGCGACTTCGGGACGAAGTCTTTTTAAGGGGGTAGACTGAAATACCCCTAAATAATTAAACGCTATTTTAATATATAAATAGCTATATTAAGGTATAAATAATCAAACAAGTAATAACCTGCGAACAATTGATTAATACGGATATATATATATGTAAATGTACATAACGTTACAAGATCTTAACGTTGTACTTATAACCAAAATGTGACATGACGAAATAGTCGTATATATATAAGTACGTACGACTAATAACGTGACTTAACACAAGTCACTTAGATACAATAAATAGGTTTAATAGAGCTGAAACAAAAAAAGAGAGCAACATGCTCTAGCCGGGATTCGAAACCGAGACCTTTCGTACCTAACCCGAGACCTTAACCGTTTGAGCTGCTGTTTAATTCGGTAGTTTATGCTCACGAATCAATTTTAGTAACAAACTTACTAAGGTAACAGAAAGGAAAAGAAAAACAGTCGTCGGTTACCCTCATCCTTCACGATACAGAAAATTCAGATAGATCAGCAGGGAAACAGAACAAATTCCCTTATTCCCACTCAAGCGACAAGATTCTATTCACTCATCTCCACACACGACCGTCTTGTAACTCGTACAGCCACTGCCTCTGGAAATGCACAGCGACGTTGTTTAACTCACAGAGCCATACCTCCTTGTTTCAACCCATTAGTTTAAACCTTTGTCCTAGCCAAGCTCTTCCTCGCTTGCATGCCCGCGCCAACTGCAAGCCAAGACGCGCTGTGGTCATTCATACGTGAAGGTAACTCCAGTTCATCGATGGTTTCTTCCTGTACTTGATTTCCTTTCATTCTCGGTAACAGCCTCAGCCATTACTCAACTCCATTCCCCACTGTTTTTACGTGGAAATCAGGGGAGTATACCCAGTTTTGAAGAGGAAGGAAAGATCCAAGAGCATAGCCTTCTCCTTAAGCATTTCGGTGAGCCTAAACATTTCCTTTCTCACTTCTGTTTGGCACCTTTACTCGATCTGATCAGAAACCGCACAACCAGTTCCTCTGGTCTGTGCATTTGCTGTGCGAGACTGCTATAGGCTAACCGAGGAAGGAATCCTGGAGATCCTGAAACCAAACCATCTCCAAGGACTGCTAAGGTGAGATCATGTGTTCAGAGAGTGATTGTGTTATTCCAGTTCCCCACCCTTTTCTGTTTTCTGGGCCGAGTGCTTTACTCATGGGCTAACTCGTTTTACTCCTTCATTCCTGTTTAGCCTCGCCTGAGAGAGTGTATCAAAGTCCCAGTAACATCAGTCAGTCTCGTGTCAAAAAAAAAGGGGAAACAAGGTAAAGATCATGCTACCTCAACTTAATCCAACTGTGTCTTTCTTTCTGAACTAGCACAGTTTTTGATCTCTGAGTAAACTCCCCATTGCAGTCAAAGTGACCACGGTGCTGTAAGTTCCTTATGCGCCAAGAACCAACCAAGAAAAACAACCAAGAGGTTTAAGTGGTGAGCTATCCTTGACTGAAACCTTGATCAAAAGAAAATGCATGCTCGGTTAACAACTAAAAATGGATAGAAACAGATGCATTTAGTATAGTTTCTGTTCTGTTACAGTTTAGATGACTAAATCATGCTGAGTCACTTGTCTAGCCATTTATACAAGGGAACCTTTTTGAAGAGAAAGAAAGGCTAGACTGATCCATCGGTTGGTAGGAAATAGCAGGAAAAAAAAAACTGTAGCAGCTCCGTCTTCCTTTTTAAATATAACCAGTTCTGTAGCACAAATTCCTGAGAGTGGATTTTCTTACTGGTTTGGATAGTCTTGAGTTGCTACAACACTATAACCCTATAATACCTCTAACTATGTCTCCATACGTGAGGATGTTGAAGGAAAGAAGTAAAAAACAGATCCTAACTAAAGAAAAGAAAACAAAACAGAGACAGATGTAGCAGTTTCTATTTTTCTTTGATTTCTGAGTAGTCTACAACTGATGAGACCGTGTGTTATGTATCTGTCTGGGCAGAGGAAATGTGAGGATAGAATGACTAGATTAGAAGCTTAAGACTCCATCAAGTACCTAACTAATCTAGGCTGGTGATAAAGGGAACTGAAAAGAAAAAAAAAAAAGACTGAGTTTCAGAAACGGAAGAGAGTTCAGTTTTGAAGGTTCTGTCAATTCGAAGAATTACCAGTTTTGAAGCTTCTGTGGTTTTGAAGTTTCTATCAGTTTTAAAGCTTCTGTAAATTAGTAGTTCTATCAGTTTTGAAGTTCTGTCAATTTGTAATTTCCATCAGTTCTGAAGCTTCTGCTGATTTTGAAGTTTTCTATCAGTTTTAAAGCTTCTGTTAATTTTGTAGTTTCTATCAGTTTTAAAGCTCCTGTTAAATATCAGTTTTAAAGTTCTGTTAATTTTGTAGTCCTATCAGTGTTGAAGTGTCTGTCAGTTTTGAAGTTCTATCAGTTTTGAAACTTCTACCAATTTTGAAGTCCTTATCAGTTTTGAAGTTCTGTTAGTGTGGAGTTGCTATTGGCTTTGAAGTCTCTGCTAACTTTGAAGTTTCTGATTAGTTTGAGTTTTCTGTGTTCTGTATAACTGCTCGTGAAGGGTGTAAATGAATTTAAAACCCACTCTAACATACTCAATCATACATAGGAACTCTTGGGAGAGTTAGGAACCCAACCAGATAGACAAACAGTGGAAAAAGAAAAGACATCTCAGCAGTTTAAGTAGCTCTGCCTGTTTCAGTTTTCAGATCTGTGTAAAAGTTGCAGAGAAGTGACTCATGGAACCTTGGAGTATTCGTGGTTTAAAACTACACTAAAACTAATGCCTACACAACCAAATCGAGTGGGGGATTAAAACTTATAGCAAACCTGTAACAGAAAACAAGTTACAAAATACTGTCTGGTTGTTGTTATCAGTACAGACCTTTGGGGTATTTTTGTTTTATTGAGAAGATGATCTTGGTAACTTTAACTGAATGTCTTGGGTGCTTAAATGAATTAGAACTAAACCAAGACTCCTAATTGAGAGTATAATCGGTGGGAAGAGAAACAGACAGTGAGGGAAGCAATAACACAATCAGCTCCTGTTTTGATTTCAGTTGGATTTCAGTTTCAGTTCCTATCAGAGCAGGTTCTGATTAATCCTGTGTGTCTAACAACGTTGCCTAGAGTTTAGGTTGAGCTAGGAATTTGATAACGCACCAAGGTTGACAGTTTAGAAAGGCTAGGAGGAATGTAATTAGATAGGAGACAGACAAGTAAGAAAGCAAGAGCATATACACGTTTCTGTTTTAATCTCAATACCAGAAATTTTCAGTTCTGTAAAACAAGATTTCCAGAGAACACAGAAGGATGACCTTAGGTAGTTTAAGAACTTAAAACCTATCTAAAGCACTTAACCAAGTAGGGGAACACCTGGTAGGAAAGAAAAACAGATCGTAAGTCAGCTGTGAGTGAAACAGGAGAGAAACAGATAGGGACATATATCAGTTTTAGACTGAGTTCTGCAATCCTAACCTTCTGTATATCAATTTTCTTTGGGTTTAAACCGTATAGTGATGAGTCTGATTTGTGGTCAAACTGTACTAAGGTATCTGTTAGATAACTAAGCAACCTAGGGAGAACTCAAACCATAACCGTGAGTGAATTACAGACACAAGAACAAAAGAAATATCAGGTCGCGTTTTCAAGTCTACAGTTCGACAGTTTAGACTGATTCTGTAAAATGAGTTTCTGAGATGATAACACCCTGAGTTGAGTTGTTTTTTTTTTAAGTTCAAACCCCTTACCAATGCAAGCATCGAGTGGTGTGTACTAGCTTAAGAAGTTTGGAAACCAAATCAGTAAAGCTAAATAAAGAACTGAGCAAGGAGTAAACAAATGCTGCTTCAGTTTCTGGTTTCTTCTGTTTTCGAACTCTGTAGGGTGATTTCTGTGTCTGTAACAGAGGGAAACGAGAGTGTAAAGACACCATGAAATGAGTAACTAGACAGATGAGAGAGAGGGAGTGAAAAAGGGAACTATATCCGGTAATGAGAAACACAACAGAGGGGGAAAAAGTCTAACAAACTTAATGCATCAGTAACTGTTTCTGAATTTATGTCTTCTGTACAGATCTGTTACAGAAGTAACTAATGGTGGGATTTAGTTAAGTGGTGTGGTAGTTCTAGATCTATTAATCTGTGTAGAGTAGAAATGGTGTGATGGTGAGTTAGAGAGGTGTGAAATGAGATTAGCTGTATATATATATGTAACCGATATTAAAACACGTGGGAAGAAACCTTGGGTTATATTTTACCATAAGGTTTGCGATGTTATCAAATTGAATACCTGTAACATTATAAATTATGGGATCACAATGTGGTTAGTAAGAATTATATGGTAAAAGAATTCAAGTGTAACACATGTGTATGCTATTTTTCGATATACATAACAACTACCAAGAACACATGTAATAAAGTCTAGTGACACATAAATATCGTACCATATAATATTATGGAAAAGATGTAACACAATAATATTGTGTAACTAAGGATATAGTTATTCAAGTTGTTATGCTAAATGCACACATATATAAATAAAAACGTACCAAGAAATAAAGTTATACTCTATAACTATAACGACATAAAATACTAAGGTTAGTATAGGACCTTGGTTTGATAAATGAACCTTAGTGAAATACCATAAGTGTATAACGTAAGGTTTCATGCTCTAATATAAACCGAGTATTAATCCACACAACGAGTAAGGGGTCATCAAATATTAATAACGATACGTTAACTAGTAATAAATGTTAAGTCGGGGGACATAGTACTAGAATTTCAAACGTTATTCGGAAATACCGAATTGTGCTGTCATGTGGATTGACACTTAGTATTCCTTGTATTACTAGATCGCATCCCCGACGTACGCGCTCGAAAGCTCTAGTGGTGCTCTGCACGAATCTAGTCAACGGTGTACGGTATGTAAAGGGATTTGATCCGGGTTGTCCTGAGGAATTCCTCGGGCTCGGATTTGTTTGATAAATAACTTGTGTGAATGTATGTATGTGATGTATGTATGTGATGTATGTGTACGATGAGTAGTTATGTTCATTGCATTATTTATTCATGCACGAACGTCCTACGGGACTAATATTACGTCGACTATAGATCGACTTATATAAAACTACATATGCGAAATGTGTGTTGTGACCACTGTTGTCTGACCTAATGCGCTAAGTATTACAAGTATGTAGTTATAACCTAAGTAAAATACTTAGGAACGAGGCACGACATTGTCGGTCTCTAGAGCTTTGACTCAAAAGTGAATGTTACCTAGAATAACTCTAGGCATGCGTAAGACCCATAGGGCAGCCAACAAATTAAGTGATGTACTCCATAACTAAAACTGTATCTGACTATCTAACTAACAAAGCTAACAGTGGAGTGTAAAATGAATGTGATGATGTACCTTAATCCAGACAGTCACTGGCTGCTGGTCGCGCGTAGAGATCTCTTGGGATATCCCGTATCGGGTTTTCCCTAGTTAATCCTGATCGAGCCTAGATAGATCGTCAGGCGGAGTGTGCTACCGTTGGCACCAGGCCCTTGGCCACCTAAATGGACGCCTTACAAAGGCAAAGTGAATAAGTCCCAGAGTCTTCGGATGATCAGGGCAGTGAGCACCTTGTGTGTACGTGGGACTACTGTCCAAGTGAATATATTTCGGGTTGTCCTAACTGACGCCCGACTGTGCTAACCTAAACAACAATATGTGAAGGCCCAGAGGGCCGAGTGATAAACTATGTGATGATGTTAATATACGATGAATGAGTTCATACTATGTGATGATGTAATAAACGATGAATGAGTTCATACTATGTGATGATGTTAATGTACGATGAAGAGTTCATACTATGTGATGATGTTAATGTACGATGAATGAGTTCTCAATGCCATTGTATTGTATGACGTTAGACGTAATGTGTATATCCATATATGAGTTTGGATTGGATGAATGATTACATAATCATGCATGCTGTTACAGTATTGTTATATCTGTAAAATGACAAGCATGAAATCAATCTAATATCAAGACGGCTAAAAATGACAAGTGACCAATAGGGTCCAGATCCGGCATACTCAGCGTCTATCGCTGATACTACACTTATTGTGCAGGTTGCTGAACACGTTGAAGCCGAAGTGCGGGATTGGGTATTAGGACATTGTAAGATTTGGATTATGATTAGATGCTCACAGTAGTTGTCTTTTGATACTTAGATAGAAATGTAGGTGGTATCTCGTTGTCACTGCGGGTTGTATTCTATGTTTGATTTTTGTTAAGATGTTGTACTGCTACATCACTCGTATGGGCGAGTGGTGGCATGTAACACCCATGGGAGTTCTATTACTGTAATTACTTCCGCTGTGAGACGCCTTATTCCTGTACACGTGAGCGATTATTACGTAAGTGTTGTGAGGGGTGTTACACCTTCTGGTCCCCGTTCTTGGAGGTAAAAAACAATCATACATTTTTAAAATATAACTTCTCATGTCACGGTCCGAAGACCAAGGTCATACGTCCTCCGCTCGGAGCAAGCATTACAATAATCATCTTTACTAGTGAAGTATATAAGAGAATCTTTATTCCAAAATATGAATCGGCTGGTTGTGGAAATACCATTTGAAAATAATCCTTTTGTGAAAACGCAAACAACTCCAAATTCAACTCATGCTCTTTGTATCTTTTTTAACGTGGTTATTTGTGACTACTTACAGGGAGCTTCTAGAGTTATCCAACCATGATGTGATCAGCATCAGTGTGAACTATCTTTCCACCCCAATTTGTGTTCGGCTTCCTTGATCTCATGATAATCAAGTTCCACCTCCCACTTCATTTTCAAGCATCAACTAATTCAAGCATATTCATTTTCTATCTTTTAATCCTTCTAGTCATAATCATTACATCTCCAAGGGATAGAACTCCGTCTATCAGTCATCATCCAAATCCAACTTGATTCAAGTTACCTAGGGAATTTAATTCTCATAGGTTCTATGTCGGTCTCATACCCCTTCATAAATCTGTTATACCCAAAATTTTGACCCCCTGGTTAAGGTCTACGAGGTTGTGAGAGCAATCTCCATCAAACAGTAAGAGACTCCGGCCCGATCGGCGTTTTTCCAGGGCCTGAGGAGCAGTTTCGTCATTGTCAGCGGCGTTTTCGTAATTTTTAAGGCTTCTGAGTTCTCCTATAGGCTTTCTCTCCTCAAAGGGTGCCCAAATCAGCTCGAAATGCTTTGATATTTTAACCCATGATAGAGGATGACATTTTAAGCATAATGGCGTTGGAATTTTGATTTTCGAATTTCCAATAATTTTCTAGTAATTTCCGACTGAATCTGACGAGAAATTCAATTTAAAAAATGCTCCAGCATTTAAAAAAATTCGTTTCCACCTCAGAAAATTCATAATATTCATTCTTGACAGTGGTTAAAATTTCATAGCAAAATTCCTTTGGGAAGTTACTTAGTTAAAATATCGAAAAATCTTACTTTTACTAGATTCTCTTTATCTTTAAGAAAAGTCTATATAAGGGATAGGTTTTTGGATAAAAGGAGAACCTCACATACTGAAGAACCCTAGAGAGTCAAAAAACACGGCCTCTCTCTCTATCACGTTTTCCAAACACCCGGCCACCCAAATCATACACAAATCCCCGAAATCACCATCTAAACACGTTTTTCCAATCCCCAAAGCACCAATAATCATCAAAACCTCACAAAACACCTCTAAAACGTGAAGAACAGCAAGAACAACCAAAAACCAGAAGCTTGGGTCGAAATCCTCTCGGGTCTGCCATCAACGGAGCACTCGACGAATCACGGTGTGAAGAAACGTTGTGAATCCGAAGGTGGTAAAACAGGTAGAAACTCCATTCCCTGATTCCACGGTATTATCTGTCTTGCCTCAAAATTTGGCTCAAACTAACCTTCGTACGCTTCTGTATTGCTGTTTATTCAAGCTTTGTCCAATAAACTTGTTTACCAAGTTTCGTGCATAATTCGAATTCAAATTGAGAACTTTCGACGCACTAACGTATTGTACATCTTTCAGGCTACACACACCCATAAAATTTGAGCGAAAACACCTTCGGGAACCCTCAAAGCCGCCGTCCGAGGGTGTGTCCGCACCCACGGACGTCGTGTCCGGGGTGGACCCGTCCCTGTCCGTAGCTCGGACACCCACGGACGGCGGCGGGATTTTAAAAAATCAAAATTTAGGTTTTTCTAATAATGTTCGGGCCCACGGACATCCTGTCCGTGGCCCCGGACTTTGCAAATTTTTGTTTTCCTTTAATTTCGACTTTTCTGTATGTTTAGGTTAACTGGGGTCCGTGGTCTCGGACGTTTGGTCCGTGGCTACGGACGTAAGCAAAATTTGACCTAATTCTGCCTCCGAAACCCTAGTTTAGGTAGCTTTTAATTTCACTTTAATTCTCTGTCAAAAAATGCTAAAAACAAAAAAAAACAGAAGCTCGCGCACTTAGGTTAAACGACTCGTAATAAGCCGTAAATAAACTAAGTAGAGGAAAAACGACCTAGGAAGGGTAATGAAAGTAATTGAACCCTAATTAAGTCGAATATCAAGCCCCCGAACCCGAACTCTCCTTTCCTAATTTGATCTAGGTTAAAATTAGGTGGCGACTCATAATAGGTTCCAGTGAGCTAGCTTAGGTTTAATAATTATTGTTATATGACATAGTTATTAATCTTAGGCTATAAGTGGACCTAAAACCCAATCAGATCCCAATCAACTTTATTCAACATAGGATAGGGTTTAAAATCGAGGCTCACAGACTGGCGACTCTGCTGGGGACATACTTCTTAATTTTAACTTGTTTTAATTTTAAGAAAGAGGGCTTAACTCGAAATGTTATTTATGGCTTTATTACTCTGTTTGTTTACTTTCGTGCGCACTTTAATTTTCCGCACCTTGGCATCATATGAGAGCGAGGGTCCACACAAACCAATTTCACCCCGGGACCCGTTTGAGGGTCCCCTGTCAGGGACTCACACCTTTTAGGTGATGTGAATAAGCGGGGGAAAAGAGGAGGGTGTCGTCTCAACCACACCCCCTTAATACCTGGGCTTTAGCCCCAAGCGTTTTCCTGGTAGTGCCCTTACCTAGCCCTTTGTTTGGTCAGTCAAAGACCCGACCGTAGACGCACACCTTCAGGTGATGTGAAAAGAGTGGGGAAGCCCAAAGAGAATAGCGTGCAAGCCCTATTCCTTTGTGGTGACCTGGGCCCACGCCCCAAGCACCTCTCCGGATTGATCCATACCCAGTTTGATTTAAACGTCTAGTGAGGACATGTTGAATTTGTGTGGGCCTTGTTTGCTTGTGTGATCGGCCCACTACCCAGCCTAGAGATTGATAGGAACTTCCCCTACATCGACCTAGCCCAACACGAATTGGCAGCTCTATTGTTTGCGGCCCAGAGGCCCTGTTTGGTTTAA
Organism: Limonium bicolor; assembly: GCA_023374045.1. NCBI lineage: Eukaryota > Viridiplantae > Streptophyta > Magnoliopsida > Caryophyllales > Plumbaginaceae > Limonium > Limonium bicolor. The sequence goes on along the minus strand of CM041783.1, from coordinate 29,288,602 downwards.
CATGTGAGTTGTTCGGGCTTCGGCTCAAAGCCTAGACTAAGGTGATTTCTCTTCCGGCCCAATTTGAATTATCCAATTAGTCCTAGGCCCATAAAAAAGAGATCCACCTGACTTGAGATAACTAACTCAGTCCTGAAAATAAACCTTTTTTCGGTTTAGCAACCATCTTCTCTGGCCCGAAGAAAGTTAGGCCCATTTATGATTTAGGGACCATTCCAGCTCATGTGCTTTACTTTATGCCCAAACACATTCCGGCCCAAGGGCTCATTCTGGTCTAGGTAGACTTCTTATCATGACCCTAACCCAAAATCCTAGATCTAGGTGTCATCTTTTAGGCCCACCAAAATCACTCGGCCCAAATTCCAGTTCACATATAGAACAATCATTCTGGCCCAGTACCACACTCATAACTCATTCCGTTCGAGCCCATAGACCAATTCATAGTTTTTGGCCCATGAGCTTCGGTTCATAAAACATTTGGATCCAGGATAGTTTGCATAACCATTCATTCCAGTTTCCGGCTTCAAAGCCCAACAAGAGCATCAAACGAATCTAGACTTCAAAGCTTATCCTCTGCCCAACGGCCCATTCGCGTCCATGTGATTCTTTCATTTCAGCTTGTTTGCTCAATTCCTGGATTCAGACCTACATGTCCGTTCTAGTCTAGGAATCACTCTAGTCTATGCACTTCACTCCCAGTTTGGCGAAGACTCAGGCCCAATTGCTTCCTACATAACCCATAGGTATTCCTAGTTTGGACATCTTACAGGGCCTACTCGAAGTTTGGAAGGAAGACGATCACAGTCATCTTAGCGACATCCCAGCGGTCAAGAGCTCGAGTCTTCAGCATGCCGACTTCAGACGGTTCAGCAGGATTTCGATTCAATAGAAATTTTAGGGTTCCTATGCATTCTACTGCATAACCTGCCATAACACTCATCTTTCAAATGCACCTCTCATGTTTTTCAAAGAATGATCATTTTCAAACCACTAATAAGAAGCATCGATTTTGTTGAATCATCTTCTTCCTCATGTTCACAAATGAATGACTTTTTCAAGTCTAAATGATAACACAAAAAAAGGGTTTTGTTTCACACAAGTTTCTTTTGAGAAAATGGTTCATGAATTAATTATTTCCCGACAATGGAACACAAAGACTTGTATTTTGTTTCTGAAGTTTTGAGCATGCCTTACCAAACCCCACATCTTATCCCAAAACATCCAAATAACCCCCAAAGCGGTTCCAAATCCATATCTTTTAAATTGTCGTCACTAACCCCAAATCGATACTGGGGGCAATCTGAGTTTAGGTTCGTCATCTTTCATCTTTCGTTTAAGCGTGTGAACTAGTCTCTGAGTGAAATTCACGAGAGTGTCTTGAGCGGAAAAACCATGAGCAAACGAGCGTGTCATTTTTACACGACTCCGGTGAGACCACATCCAAAGGTGAGGTAAACGGCATAACTCCGACCGAAGGAGATAATTTGTAAATTTACGCTTAGACCTGTGAAAAGTAACAAAGAACGGATATACAACTATCAGGAATGACGAAGCACCTAGGTACAGCACCACATGGCCAAAAGCTTGCAAACCCTGTCATTAAACCCTAGGCACCCCCGCTGAGCCTTTCATATATCCCTTTTCGATATTATGAACTCCACAAAATAACCCAGCCAATGATGAATGTCCGACCCGGTGACCAAAGGAGGCGAGGAGCCCGACTCTCAGATAACATTCTCATCAGTCCAAAGAAGCAATGCCGCTATCAGCATGACAAAGCGATCCGCAAATGGTCCCAGAGTGACACAGGATCAAAAGAGCTCACATCAAAACAGCTCTCGAAGCCCAAAACCGGGAAACACAAGAACCCCGAAGGCAAAGCCAAGAAAGGATAAAACAAAAGGCAAACCCGAAGTGCCTCGAGAAAATCCAAATGACGAAAAGAGAAATGGTGCAAAGGACAACTTCAAAAGTCCAGGTCCAGAAGCTCGAAAACAACGTCAACATGAAGCAGCCAGACGACTTCAAGACAAGGAAGATGAATCCGAGAGAAGACGCAAGTTGCAGCTTTGGTCACCCATTTAAGCTCCACATACCTCAAATATCCCTCCATGATCCCGTTGTCTTTCATCACACACCCCATGGCCACGTTATAAGCCTCAAAGACTTCCGACTTGGTAGTTGTGTATCCAATCACGTGAAAGTAACTGATCGAATGCGTAAATTCATCAAATATCAAATTCAATGGTCTACAAGTTGTGACCGTAAGTGAGAAACGAGTGTAAACACCAAACACGTCGAGTGTAGGTTAGAAGCACCAAATCAGAACATAAGCCTTGACCCTGTGAGGACGAGACTCGTTCGCACGTTTGATCAAAGAAAATACTGGGGGCAATCGATCGGAATGATCGATTGCCATGAACTCTAGCTCAGATTGTCTTAAGGGAAAAATACTGGGGGCAATTGTTGGTTCCAACAATTGCTATGACAACACCAATTGGAACCCAAAGCTCAAACATCACCACCATCATCCCCACCAGGCCCACATAAGCCCTTACCTTCACTTCATGCACTCCACGGCCCACATAAGCCCTACCTTCACTTCATGCACTCCACAGGCCCACATAAGCCCTTACCTTCACATCATACACCATACCCCACCGGCGGCATGTTCATCTCGTAGGAGATAAATTACAAGTCCGAAGTCTATAGTTAGGAAATGATAATTTCACTTTCCTTTTCACTAACAGAATTTTCATCAAACACTGCCACGTTTGACACCTCTTTCAACAATTTCTTGTCTTGAACAACTTTCCTTCAACACTTCGGTTTCATAAACCTCATCATGGCCACATTTGGCACACTTTCTAGCAATGTCTTGCTTTGGACAATTTTTGATCCTTAACATTGCCATGTTTGGCACATTTTCCATCGATTTCTTGTTTTGGACAAGTTTTCCTACATACACTTTGATTGTATTTTGACATGCACATCATCATTGCCACGTTTGGCACTTTCATAATCAGCTTCATCATGACCATTTGCATAAAGTTTACCTTGCATCCGTCCGTATGAAACTCCTCATCATAGACCAGAGATCAGATTCTCGCCCCGAAGATACAGATTCTTCGCCCCGAGATACAGATTCTTCACCCGAAGATACAGATTCTTCAGAGATACAGATTCTCGCCCCGAAGAAACAGATTCTTCAGAGATACAGATTCTCGCCCCGAGAAACAGATTCTTCAGAGATACAGATTCTCGCCCCGAAGAACAGATTCTTCAGAGATACAGATTCTCACCCCGAAGATACAGATTCTTCAGAGATACAGATTCTCACCCCGAAGATACAGATTCTTCAGAGATACAGATTCTCACCCCGAAGATACAGATTCTTCAGAGATACAGATTCTCACCCCGAGATACAGATTCTTCAGAGATACAGATTCTCGCCCCGAAGATACAGATTCTTCAGAATACAAATTCTCCCCCGAAGATACAATTCTTCAGAGATCAGATCTCGCCCGTAAGATGCAGATTCTCAGAGATACAGATTCTCACCCGTAGATACAGATTTTCAATTCTCCCAGAGTAGCAGAACTACCGATCCAATCCTTTAGGCTCGTCATAAGACCTAGATCCATCCTTTAGGCTCGTCATAAGACCTAGACCTCCGTTAGGCTCGTCATACATAAGACCTAGATCCATCCTTTAGGCTCGTCATAAGACCTAGATCCATCCTTTAGGCTCGTCATAAGACCTAGATCCATCCTTTAGGCCGTCATAAGACCTAGATCCATCCTTAGGCTCGTCAAAGACCTAGATCAATCCCTTAGGCTCGGCATAAGACCTGAACCATCCTTTAGGCCCGTCATAAGACCTAGCTGCATTCCCTTAGGCTCGTAGTAAGACCTAGCATTACCTTTTAGCTTACCCACTCTCATCAAACACATTGCATTCATCTCATTCATATAGGCTCGTCATAAGACCTAGTTGCATTATCCAGGCGCGTCACAAGACCTGGCGACAGAAAGTTGGCGAGGTGATGGCAATAAATCCTCCTTTTGCGATGTCAACTTATTTTTGGGATCAACACTGGTGGGCAAAGGCAATAAGTCCCCAGGGTTTTTTACCAGGAGTTATCCCTGCACACCGGCTTGGGGGGCGATGGCAATAAGTCCACATTGGGTCCAGCCAGGAGCATCGGCACGGGTTTCGGTCCCCAGAAGCATCCGAGCATCATCAGCATCATCAGCATCATCAACACCATCGGCATTATCATCAGCATCAGCATCATTTGCATCATTAGCATTTCAGCATTTTTGCATTTGCATCCAGTTTTTCACATTCTAGGTAGTCAACGCCTTAGAATAGCTTGACATCATTTTCATCACTTTAGGTGGTCAGCGCCTTAGAATAGCTCGACAACATCATCATTTCAGGTAGTCAACGCCTTAGAATAGCTTGACATCATTTTCATCACTTTAGTAGGTAGTCAGCGCCTTAGAATAGCTCGACAGCATATCATCATTTTAGGTGGTCAACGCCTTAGAATAGCTTGACATCGTATCATCCTTATAGGTAGTCGGCACCTAGAATAGTCTGACATTACCTCATTATTACATTTAGGTAGTCAGCGCCTTAGAAAAGCTCGACAATGCTTTGTAGCTTAGGTAGTCAGCGCCTCCGAATTGCTGGGCATCGTTTAACCCGGTTTCACACAACGTGGAGGATTCTGTGGAGTCCAAAATTGGGGCACCACTCAAGCATCAACCAGACTTTTCACATTCGTTACAAAGTCCAGTTGACGGGGGCAATCTGTTATACCCAAAATTTTGACCCCCTGGTTAAGGTCTACGAGGTTGTGAGCCATCTCCATCAAACAGTAAGAGACCCGGCCCGATCGGCGTGTTCCAGGGCCTGAGGAGCAGTTTCGTCATTTTCAGGGGCGTTTTCGTAATTTTTAAGGCTTCTGAGTTCTCCTATAGGCTTTCTCTCTCCTCCAAAGGGTGCCCAAATCAGCTCGAAATGCTTTGATATTTTAACCCATGATAGAGGATGACATTTTAAGCATAATGGCGTTGGAATTTTGATTTTTCGAATTTCCAATAATTTTCTAGTAATTTCTGACTGAATCTGACGAGAAATTCAATTTAAAATGCTGCAGCATTTAAAAAATTCGTTTCCACCTCAGAAAATTCATAATATCATTCTTGACATGTGGTTAAAATTTCATAGCAAATTCCTTTGGAAGTTACTTAGTTAAAATATCGAAAAATCTTACTTTTACTAGATTTCTTTATCTTAAAAAGTCTATATAAGGGGATAGGTTTTTGGATAAAAGGCGAGCCTCACATACTGAAGAACCCTAGAGAGTCAGAAACGGCCTCCTCTCTCTCTCTCTCACGTTTTCCAACACCCCACACCCAAATCATACTGAAATCAAATCCCTCGAAATCACCATCTAAACACGTTTTCCAATCCCCAAAGCACCAATAATCATCAAAACCTCACAAAACACCTCTAAAACGTGAAGAACAGCAAGAACAACCAACAACCAGAAGCTTGGGTCGAATCCTCTCGGGTCTGCCATCAACGGAGCAGACTCGACGAATCCCGGTGTGAAGAAACGTTGTGAATCCGAAGGTAAAACAGGTAGAAACTCCACTTCCCTGATTCACCACGGTATTATCTGTCTTGCCTCAAAATTTGGGCTCAAACTAACCTTCGTACGCTTCTGTATTGCTGTTTATTCAAGTTTTCTGTCCAATAACTTGTTTACCAAGTTTCGTGCATAATTCGAATTCAAATTGAGAACTTTCGACCACTAACGTATTGTACATCTTTCAGGCTACGCACCCATAAATTTGAGCCGAAAACACCTTCGGGAACAGCCTCAAACCGCCGTCCGAGGGCTGTCCGCACCCACGGACGTCGTGTCCGGGGTCCCGGACTCCCTGTCCGTAAGCTGGGACACCCACGGACGGCGGCGGGATTTTAAAAATTCAAAATTTAGGTTTTTCTAATAATGTCCGGGCCCACGGACATCCTGTCCGTGGCCCCGGACTTTGCAAATTTTTGTTTTCCTTTAATTTCGACTTTTCTGTATGTTTAGGTTAACTGGTGTCCGTGGTCTCGGACGTTTGGTCCGTGGCTACGGACGTAAGCAAAATTTGACCTAATTCTGCCTCCGAAACCCTAGTTTAGGTAGCTTTTAATTTCACTTTAATTCTCTGTCAAAAATGCTAAAAACAAAAAAAAACAGAAGCTCGCGCACTTAGGTTAAAATGACTCGTAATAAGCCGTAAATAAACTAAGTAGAGGAAAAACGACCTAGGAAGGGTAATGAAAGTAATTGAACCCTAATTAAGTCGAATATCAAGCCCCCGAACCCGAACTCTCCTTTCCTAATTTGATCTAGGTTAAAATTAGGTGGCGACTCATAATAGGTTCCAGTGAGCTAGCTTAGGTTTTAATAATTATTGTTATGACACAGTTATTAATCTTAGGCTATAAGTGGACTTAAAACCCAATCAGATCCCAATCAACTTTATTCACATAGGATAGGGTTTAAAATCGAGGCTCACAAAATCACAACACTGTATATATATACATATTTTTTTTATCAAAATAAAATACATGGTTTACATTTATGCACCGTCGGGTTTTAGTTCCCCGGGAGTTTCTTTACTCCCTTCCACTTGTACTCTCACACACCACTGTTAACAAAATAAACACACCTCCTACAATGGTATTCGCATCTTCTGTGCGCAATTACCACAATCTAACCATAAATGAATGCGTATGTTTGTATAACACACGCGCCAACCATCATAGAAAATCATTTTTGTGCTATGCACTACATAGTTCACGTACACTTGTACGGTAAAACCACTAAGCGGCTTTGCACTCTACCCCCCTTAAGAGGGATTACGCCCACGTAATCAATCACTAAACATTGGTTTAAAATGTTCTGCCGTCGTGAAGTACTTTAACTTCCCCGCGGTCTGCTATACAATGTGTTCTGGTTAGAGGATCTTAACCATATTAGCAGTTTTGTCCCTAGACCAAGAATTCTCTTTGGAGTTTATCTAACTCATAACCGATTTTGGTCCTGGCCTGTGAGGTTTCTAGGCATTGCTAACTAGCCATTCATTCATATTCACAACGGTATCTGATGCATCGGCTCACTGGCCTCTGTTGCGCAACTCTGATAATTATAGGGCTAGTTTGCCCCATTCATTACTGTTACTGTATTGTACATCTCCAATGTATTACCCTTATCTTGGTAATAATGGTTTCTCAACCGACGCATGGTATCTCTTACCCTGAGCGAATTGGGTGAGTTTCATAACTTTCCAACCACTTCTCTCATAACTTACTACGTAAACTACTATGTAATTCACAATGATTGACTTGCTTCTACCGACTCACTGTCGGTTGAGATTGAGCTACTACCTAATGTGTAGTGCTCTCTCGGTTATTTCCCACACTTGAGGTATATTTCGCACCGACATTTGGTATTTAGTGCCACTATAGTCACTTATTCTTAATCATGCCTCCACATTTGTTTTTGTACAAGTACTCTTCCATCGGTGCGACCTTGCATTTCCTATGCATTGGTCATTATAGTATTGAATTTCTTTCTACGTCCACCACAATTAACATTTCCTCAAATCCTAGCTATCCCACTCGATCATTACTGCGCAAGTGCAATACCAAAACACTCAGTCATACAGAGTGCAGAGGCGTAAACCCTTGACATAAATCTCTCATGCGATTGCGATAGGAATTTACACTGTGTTTTACTGAAATTCTTATCACATAACACTTGCCACCCGCTTACTGCTTGGTTCGTTTGCTATCACTTACTGTTGTATCTCCACTGGGTTTAACTCACAACTCTGCTTATTTATCATACCATCACTAAATAATACTTATACAACGGTCGCTTATTGCACACCGTATCCTCTTTCATTTTACAACATCAACTTACACTGCGTCCGCTATTATATTAGCTTCCGCCATCACACTGGGTTTGGCCACTGGCTGTTTGTTGGATACGCTACTCCTTGAGTCTTTATGCTCCTTAAGCGTTGTTCACTACATATTTAGCATCACGCACCTATGGTGGTTGCTATCAGACTTATCACTCTTCCTTTCTACATACTGGTACAAACACTTCCTTTTCATATTATTCTTATTCAAATCATTCTAGGGTTATAACAACATGGTCCATCCTCATCGTACATCTTGAACTTGGTTCACACAACTACCGCTCTCGTGGTTTCACAATACCGAGAGGTGTCCCCACTCTTAAAGCAGTGGTTCGTTCTCCGCTCTATTTACTTGTACAACATATACTTCTGCAACCGATCACATTTACATAACACAAGTTGTTTGTGTGCTTATAAGCCTCACCGTTACGATTCCTTCCAAGCTGTCTCTTGGCAACTTAGGGTCCTATTGTAAGTGGGCTACCTACAGTGTTTAGTCCGCGTAATTGTTTCAAATCTTGCGTTCCTATTACATTGCTTCATCCAACAATGTTTAATCCAAACACCCTTCAAGGATTGCTCCTGGGTGTTACTAAAATATGCCATTACGTTTGGCTTGCACTTATGGGTACATTCAGTAAACTACGCTTTCCTGTGTTCTTAGCTGGGTTTTTCGTTTCTGCTATCATGTTTTTTTTTTGAAGATTCTTAAGACGTATCCAATGTCTTTATATAATAGTCGGTGCACTTCGCACCTCCCAACTCCCAAATATCTCCTTGAACAATTTCACCAATTCCTTTGGTCTTCTTAACTGGGTTCCTTTACTCCAACCATTCATGGTAATCCTTAGCTCTTACTTGACTTTTACTGCTGACCGTAGTATGGAGTCGACTACTTCCCGTGTTCCGGACTCTACTCGTATACATATGTGGGGTATCATACTGATACATTGCTACTTACCCAACTAACCTATAAGCAGGTCTGTCAGGCCCACATGCTCCTATCGGAGTGCGGTCGTCCCACAACACAGTTGGTACACTCGTAGTGTCCGTCACACGCCTAGGTGAAGTATTCTGTTGTCAACTCCCTTGTATTGTCCTGTGACAATATACATTCCGTGCTTCCCAAACTTAATCAAGGGAAAGTTTATCAACCGTTGTATCATTATAAACTCCATCCATTCCCTCGGGTTGCTACCCTTGGGCTTACTGGTTTCCATCCGGTTGTTCGAAAGTAAACTGGGTGTAAATTAGCTACTGTGTGGCACTACGGCCGGTGTAGGTCTCCTGGTTTGGTTTTAAAAGAGGTTTGAAACAGAATGGGTTTGAAAGAAAATTTGGTTTTGAAGGAAAAGAGTTTGAAATAAATCTGAGTCTGAAAGAAAATTTTTCATGGTCTCACAACGTCTTCCTGCCTAACCAAGTCTAGCTTCTTGCTGACTGGTGTATTTCCAATTATAAAGGTTAAGCTGTTCAGCCCTTCCAAGGTTATGATGATCTCCTTTAACTTCTTGTTACTTCACTAAGTACTTTGGTATCTGCTAAAACTTTTCCCGAACAGCCCTGTTATAGCAGCACTTGCCATGGCAAGTGCGCCATGCTAACTGGCTATCGGTTAAACACACACACCGGTTGTGTCTTTGTTCTTACCTGCACTGTCATCAGTGGCCTTGTTGGCCCTTACTTGATTTTACCGTCTTGACAATAAATCTTCTGAGTACTTCTCGCTGTCTCCACATAATAATCATTAACTGGGGTGTTTCCCATTCTGGGAGATCTCCCTCTTTTTTTTTACTTAATACCGTTCCACCTTCGTAGCCCGTTCCACGCATTTATGGTGGTTACTGAGACTTGTCTCTTGTTTGGGTACTACGTTGTAGTTCCTTTGCCGGTTAGTATACCGCTGGTGTCATCGTTTAGTATTGGTAGTCCCGCAGACACTTGTCTCGGGTTTCATTACTTCATTTCTTGCCTGTTGCACAGTCAGTGCGTAGCAAGATGGTTGTTCTCGACTGCTTGGCATGTCGACCCAGGTTGCCGGAAATTCTATTCTCCCATACACAAGATTCTTCATTCTTCGCTATGAAACGCGGTTAACATTGTTCAGATGGAAACTGTCTCCGGGATTCCCACCTTTCGGGATCTACCGTGTGACAGGTTCTCCGTACTCACATAAGTTCTTAATAACAACCAGCTCGGGTTTCCCGAGTAAGAGGGGACTTTCATCTCTCTGGCGTTCTTTCCCAAGTCATAAAATAGGGATTGTGGAGGGCGGGAAGGATATTGTAGGTTTCCAGTATTCACTGATAGTTCCTAACTAGCGTACCACTCACGCTATCACTCACCCTTAACCCAAAGTACTAAAATCTAACTCGGTACTTCCTAAGCTCGGTAACTTTGTCATCAGAGCGATACTTCGCTCTGATACCACTTTTTGTAACACCCCAACCACCACCGTACACTTAACATCAAACTGCAGCGGAAATCTCAACTCATCACATTACTTAATTCAATGGTGTTACACGCCGTTAACCACCCACGTGGCTAATAAGGCTAATACATGTACATTGTATCGGTTTGATGGACTAGATACCCGAGCAACTACACAATACAATCCTTATTCCATTTCCAACATTTATTATATACATACATTCCCACTGTACCGAGTATTTACAACTAACGCCGATAACAATTTTTCGGACTTACTACTGCCTACAATGCATACGCCATTCATATGGCTACCCATGTATAACCATCTACCCCTCCTCTACTCTCGAACGGCTTCCAGCTCCTTGTACCTGAAATAGAAAAGGAAGAAAAGGGTGGCCCCCAAGGGGCTCAGCGCCTTTGCTGGTATGGTAATCCCGCAGCCCGCATGCTACCGGGCCGCGCACAACTAATTGTCGTCTTAACATGCGGTAGATTATATTTGAATCACGCATGTAAACCATAAACACACAACACATTGCATACACCCACAATATAGGGCTCAACAAACATCCAACACATCCACACATAACAAATCAACCATAGTTTCCTTTGACCCTAGAGTGGCTCTCCTCTAAATGGAGTTCCTTCCTTAACAACAACACTTACCTATAAATCGGGTTATCCCTAACGCCTCCTATTATAAACCGGAGTTCACATCCGTAATCCCTGACAGCAATAACACATAACAATACAAGTATGGTTCACACAAGGAACCTTCCACCATAGTTAATAAACACGGTGAGCCTGGAGATTGTTGCCAATCTCATACTAAGCCCGTTACATACCTCATTACCGTCCTGTTAATTTGAACGGTTAACTTAACACCAAGGTGCGTCGGGTATAGTAATCCCAAGCACACCGAAACAACATTTGTATGCCCCTGTGGCCCGACGTGAGTCAGTAAACTAGCTTTGGATAAGCTAAGGGAAGGTTGAAACCAAATTGGAATACAACCCATACATACACCAAGAGTCGAACCGGATATGACATCGACTCCCGTCCTCACACGCGTGGCCGGAACATGACCGGACTCCTCACCCCCCATTAGTACATATATACTTATAAGTAAGTAGTTAGAGTTCCACTATGGAACTTATCACATCACAACCATACGGTATCACAACCGAGTTAAACACGCAAGGGAGGTTCACACACTTGCACACAACAACAATACACAACTAACTCACGCATAGCCGTGGTTAGAACGTTCCCAAGGTTTGGGTCGTTAACTCCGAATACCGATCTCTCACGTGTTCCTAGTTCTAGTTAGCTAAGGTTTGACACTTATTTGAGGTTAAACGGTATCGGAGACCAGATGCGCCTCATAAATGAATTACTATAAACTCATTACATGTTTTAATCTTACAAGGTGGCAAACACTCAAAAAAACACATTGGCATACAAGCCGGTGTAATCCGGTAGGACACAGGTTGCAAGAAAACCATACCTGTCACCGGAGTCCACTCTACCATGTCCACTTACGTTCCTCGAACAATTCTCGAACAACTGGTACATTAAAGTTACCTTCATTAACATTGGGGTAATATGTTTGTGTAACGTCGAATGACCATGGTTAACCCCGTTTAACTAGTGAAATACCCTTACATTTTTAACATGTTTCACTCTTTCATTTTTTACTTCAACTTTTCACCCACCAAAATTGCGTTTATAACTCACCTAACATGTCCTACACAACCTTATAACATCATTATCCATCAATCTCCATCATTAGACATCATTTTCCAACCTTAAACAACATTTTTAGAGTGGTCCGGGACTTGGTCCTTACCTTAAGTCCCGGACCAACACATTGGAGTACTCTCGGCCATATTTAATAGGGTGGTCCGGGACCTTGTACTCACCCCAAGTCCCGGACCACTACATGGAACAACTCTCGGCCTGTTTTTGATATATGGTCCGGGACTTTAACCATTAACCAAGTCCCGGACCCAAGCTACAAAATGCTATATTTGCATTTTTATAACCTTGTTGCATTATTTCTCCACCTCCATTAAATGTATAAACTTACCTAATGTTCCTAGGTATATTCTAATGTCCAAATATCATCTTTAACACTCCTAATTCCATGTTTCACTTGTTACTCATTTTTTCCTTATAATTCACTAAACACTTACAACATTTACATTAAGTTTCTAAATGTTGTTTCTTACCTATGGAAACTACTATCCCAAAATGTTTTCTCCTCATCTCAACATCATCTCTTAAGCATTATTTCATACCAACCTAAACCCTAGTTGGTGCCTAAGTCCTTTGTTTACCTAGAACACCTTAAGACATTATTTCTATTTCTCCTATTGTAAATTACTTAGGCATTTCTAACAATTCCTAGTTCACCCAAGCTCATTCAAGCACTTAAAACTCCTTATACATTTTACAAATTTTGCCATGGGTTCTCTTAGCACATCATCATTCCAAGCTCATAGTTTTCACCATTAAACACTCAAGAACACCTAAATCCATCAAGAACACCATCACACACAACAACACTTCACCAAATTTACACTACATCACAATATAGTGCATGATTTAAATTGCTTGGCACTTAGGCCCTTAAAATGCATGGCTCTTAGGCCCTTAAATTGCATAAACCATAAACACTGAATTTCCCACATAATAATGCCTTTGACCTGCAAATACACCCAACAACACATATACCCTTAATAAACTCCTTGAGAGCATTATACTATCTCATTAACCATTGGCTCTTTAGGTAGTTTTAACAAGCATTATAAGCTCATTTCTCCTAAGGCATTAAACCACATTGAGATAGCATATTTACCTCTTTTCCACCCAAACTTCTTTCTTGTTTCCTTACAAAACCGGTAAGGTATTTGATTCCTTGTCAACTACTAAACAATATACCAACATTGAAATGAGTATATAAGCTTTATGCTTCATCTCATTGTAAACCCTAGGTTTAGATTGTTTCAAAAACATATGTGTAGTTGTTTTACCTTGGTCTTTGAAGAGAGTTTGAATATCTATCAAGAGAGGACTCCACCTAGTCCATGAAAGGTTGGAATGAAGCTAGAACAAAGTCACACAAAGAGCACCATTAATGTGCAATTTCGGTCAAGGCAAAAACATGAAAGAAACTTGATTTTTCTTTGAGATTCCTTACCTAGGAGCAAAGGGGATCAATAATATGTAGAAATACAAGCTCAAGCTCCTTCAATGGTGGAACTCCATGGCACCGAAATGGGGCTCTTGGAATTTTAAAGAAGATAGAAATGAAGAGCTTGATGAGAGGAAGAGATTGGTGGTGTTTGTTTTTGATTTGGTTAAGTGAGCTTGGATTTACAAGAGGTCAAAGCTAGAGTTTAATGGTGGTGGTGAGTATTACCGTGAGAGAACAGCAAGAAGGGAGGTAGAAGAAGACTTGGAACCGTGTGAAATGAGAAGGAAATGAGAGAATGAGATAAACTTGCATTTTAGAAGATATTTGTGCTTATAAAGCAAATAGTACATTAATTAGTCATCTTTATTTACTTTTCATATTAACAGAGAGTGGTGAGTCACCACACTTAGAAAACCGGCCCCCTTTACTACATAAGGGTATTTTAGTCTTTATTGTCAATTTAATTACTTATGATAACATATGTTACAAACTAGCTTATTAAATCACTATTCACAAAAACAAGGCACATAGAAGTGAAATTTTTGATTTCCTATTGATATAGACATCCAAATGTGATATTATATAGTACACATATACATTTAAGAGTAATGATGGACATTTAGCCATTCAAAACTCATTTACAACTTACAAGACAATTTTCAAAAACATGCTTTAAGACTCCTTAAAGCACTTTTTGTGTTCTAACTTGTTTTCAAGCTTGGTTTCTTTGGTAATTGGTTTAATATGTTCATTAACATATTTATAAGGTATAGGTATGACCATTAGGTCTTATAAAAATTTATCCCAAGCTTAGAGCACATTTTAGCCCATATTGACCTTAAGGTATTTATTTATGTTTTGTTTGGTTTCATTGTCTACCAAGGTTTCCTAAGGACTTAATTAGCCTTATAAAATCATAATTAAATATTATCAAATCTTGGTAGGCTCTTTGGGTCCTAACCAAGTTCACCCCAAGCTTAGAGCATGTTTTTGCTCAAACTGTGTCTTAGTGTTTTATTGTGTTTTTACTATGGTTTTAAATTGTACAACCGATGTTTCTAAGGCACTTTTTAGCCTTTAAATACCATAGTTTAACATTTAAACATCATATCAAGGTTTGGGGTATTTCGGGAGCCTTGTTGTGTGTATTTGCAGGTCAAAGGCTATATATATTGAGGAAATTCAGTGTTTAAGATTTATGCATTTAAGGGCCTAAGTGCCAAGAAATTTTAAGTTTATGCACTATATTGTGATGTAGTGTAGTTTTGATGTTTTTTGTGTGTTAAGAAGGTTTAATGAGAGTTTGAATGTTGATAGCTATTTGATGGTGAAAAACTAATGTGTTGGTGTAATAATATACTAGAGAACCCATGGCGAAATTTAGAGAAGAACCTAATTGTTTAAGATGTTCTAAGGAGATTTCATGACTAAGGTAGTACTGGGAAATTTTAGGGGTTGTTTTGATGAAAAAGGGTGAGTTTAAGGTGTTTTAATGAGTTATAATGACTTAGGCGTCACCATGGAGGATTTAGGAATCAAAAAATGTACTAGTGTTTTTAGGACTTAGGCAAACATTGGTAAACAAGTAGGAGAAATAAGGTGTTGATGGATGAAGGCATAAACTTGTGTAGAAACTTTAAGTAGTTGCATAAAGGAGTTTTAGATGGTGAAAGATGCTTGGGGGATGATGTTATAGTGGTGAGGATGCATTTGGCATAGTGGTTATATTAGGTATGAATCACCACCTAGAAACCTAGTGAAAAATATTACAAGTGTTGGCATGATTACAAGGAAAATGCATAATGACTAAGGTGGATGTTGGTGAGCGATTTAATGTGTTTAGTGGAAGCTTAAGGTGTATTTGAGGTGCCCAAATGAGGTTAGAAACATACTAGGATGTAAGAGGAGAAGTTTGGAGTCAAATGGGAATTTAGAAACAAGGTCTGGAGCCGACCGACCTTAGGGACCGGACCTGTAAGGTCGGTCGAGCCCAGTTTACACTACCAGAAAGAGTTTCTGGAACCGACCGAACTTGGGGACCGGACTTACAAGTTCGGTCGGGCTTGTATTTTGTGTACGAATTAAGTCTCTAGAATGGACTGACCGTGGGACCGGACTTACAAGGTCGTCATACCTAGAATTTTGTACGGAATTAAGTCTCTGGAATCAACCGAACTTGGGACCGGACTTACAAGTTCGGTCGAGCTTAATTTCCCACGGAAAACTCTCGGGAATGGACCGACCTTGGGGACCGGACTTGCAAGGTCGGTCGGGGTAAATTTCAAACGGTAATACGTCCGGAATGGACCGACTTGGGTAAGGTCGGTCGGTAAGATCGCTCGAGCCAAAAACACAAAAAAAAAGAAATTTTAAAGGCTAAAAGATGTTAATTGGTAATAAGGTATGCCATTGGTTAGGGTAATAATGATTTAGGGAAACCTAAGACCTAAGGGAATTTAGTTAGGTTAAGTATAAACCTTAAGTTTAAAGTTAAGTTAATATGGTTAAGTGGTAAAGACTAAAGAGGGTATCGAATGGGAATCTTTAGGGATTAAGTGTCTTAAGTAAGGTGCAAATAACTAATGACCTAAAAATGAATGAATGTTTTAGGTTTGTGAATTGGGACCCCGAAGAAGGTTAAACAAACAACAGTCGACGGTGAACGGTACAGTCTTTCTTGTGACCTGCTTGCTAACGAGGTGTCCCTTGGCTTGTGTGCTACCTGTTTGTTTGATATGACTAAGACAAGATAAAACATGCAACCGGATATTAATGTTCTCGTTGTGTATGTGTTTTCTTTACACTAACCAACGAGGCTTAAGGATAGCTACTAACTAAGCTTGGTACTTATTGAGTTAAGGAGAGGATTTGTACATTGGTGATTGTTGGTCAATACCCGTCAAGGTTTAACTAACACATGGTATTTAAGATTTCACTAACCGTAACTTGGGGTGGGAGTGAGGAATCCGGAATGGTACCGACACATGTGTATTGGGGGAGGTCGGTATCTGAATCAGATCCGACTTCCGAATAAGACTTGTCCTCGGACTCGTCACCTAGGGTCAACAAACCGACCCGACCACCCGGACTACTGTTTGAGGTGGGAGGCACATTAAGGATGGCATGGGGGGATCAAGCCTACATCCCCAACAAATTAAGAAAGGTAGCTTATTGCCGGATAGTGCACTGCTACCGGCTAGGGTTAACCAAGCCCTACAAAGATAAGCAACCAATTAAGGGCTAACCAATCTAATAGTGGAACGGTTGGCAATTATAAGGTTAAGGAGATTGTGGATTTAAGGAGTTAAGATCTAACTCACTTATTAAGGGAACGCCTGAGTCGTTCATTTGCATTTGAGCTATTTATGTTCACCGTGGTTTGTTGTTTTATTGCATTTCATATTATGATTGTGATGCTAATCAACTTCCATGCTATTGACAATTAGTCGTCGTAGCCCCGTTAGCTTGGGGGCCACGAGAGGGTCGTACCAACATTCGTGCTGACCCCCTTTGGGGGCTGTTTTTACACTTGCAGGTAAGCGGCCCATGAAGTCACACCACGAGAGTAGGAGCGGGTAGCTCTAGGTGGGACTTATTTTGAGTACGGGTAGCACCTGTGCTCCAGTCTGTTGATAGTTGAACTTGTGAAATATTGTATGGTTTTGGAGATACTTTAAACTCGGTTGGTGTATGTATTATGGATATGCGGTAGTAAATATTTAAGTAACGGTATTTCTTGTTGATTAGACCGTGGCAAGGTCCTGGTGATAGTTTATTTCCGCTGCGACGTTTAGGTATTATTTGTTAAGTTGCGATAACCACGATTGGCTTAGAACGGGGTGTTACAAAAAGTGGTATCAGAGCGTAGTTACGCTCTGATCAAGAAATACCGGACATAAGAAACCACCGAGTTAGGATATAAGTTAAGAAATAAGTGACGGGTTAAGGGTGTGTGCTGTTAGTGTGAGTAGAGTCAGATGACCACTAATAAGTGTGGGTCGTCTTTACCGTCTACAGACGTTATGAATTTGTTAACCGAAACAGTGGTGGATACGAATCTAATGTGAGTTGTGATTGTTCAGATGTCAGGAAGGAGAGGCCGAGGCCGTGGTCGAGGCGACGAGACTGAGATACCAGAAGGGCAGACGATCGCAGAGATCGTAGCTGCCGCCTTAGGGCACATGGGCTATCAGCCTGGTGTGGGTGCACCACCTCCACCGCCACAACCCCGGGAACCGAATTGGGTGAAGAGCCTTGCAGACCTTCGACCCGCACATTTTTAGGGGGAGACCGATCCCTCCAAGCTCGAGGCGTACATCTCCGAGTTGGAGACCGCCTTTGAGACCCTTGACGTCCCTGCTGGGATCAAGGTGCGTCTAGCTGCGTTCTACCTGAAGGGGGTAGCAGACGATTGGTGGAAGCTGGTGAGGGCCGAGCATGTGGCCAATCCAGAGTTCGGCTGGGAGCAGTACACCGCCTTGCTACGAGCGAAGTACTA
This sequence comes from Limonium bicolor, assembly GCA_023374045.1. Classification (NCBI taxonomy): domain Eukaryota; kingdom Viridiplantae; phylum Streptophyta; class Magnoliopsida; order Caryophyllales; family Plumbaginaceae; genus Limonium; species Limonium bicolor. Next base: position 29,270,478 of record CM041783.1, on the reverse strand, counting down.
TCCCCCCATGTCCAGACGAAGAAGCGCCTACAGTTGGATGTGCTCAAGCAGACCGACAAGATGACGGTGGACGAGTATTACACAGAGTTCACCGCCTTGCTCCGTCTTCTGCCAGGTCTTGGGTATTCAGACCAGATACTGGTGGACCGCTTCTATGGCGGGCTTAGCCATCGACTCCGCTACGGCATGGGGCCGACGAGTTATACTACCTTGCAGGTAATAAGAATGAGTAAGATATAATTAAGTGAATAAGATTTAGTTTGTGAGAAATAAGAGGAACTTATACCTTGGGAAGCAGGAGTGCTATCATGCCGCTGCAAAGGTTGAGATAACCGTCCAGCTGAGGGACGAGGACAATGCCAAGAGAAAGAATGCTGGGAAGAGTACAGAACACCAAGGGCAAGGTGGGTACAAGAAACAGAAGTACCAGCCTCAAGCCAAAAGAACCAGAACCAAAAAGGAAAGGAGGAAAAGGAGAAGGCTACTGATAAGCCACTAAAACTGACTTATGCTTATGCTGCTAAGCCCCTGCGCTCCAGGGCGCCAAAGGGTAAGGAAATACATCTTGAGTAAATAAGAATGGTTGACAACATTGAGACACAATCACTGATGCGATGCGTAATCAGGTACTGAGACTGGAAAGGAAACCGGAGGTGGCTACCAACGACACTACTATTGCCAGAGGTGCAAGGGGGACCACCCCGAAGTTGACTGCAGGGGGAATAAGGTGGAGTGTAATTTTTGCGGTGTACTCGGGCACCGGGCATATGAGTGCTACGGGAACCCGGAGAGTAAGAATTACAGACCCAGTTTTAAGATTAAGACTAAGACCAATCAGGGAGCTGGTTCTGACGGTCAGAAGGGGGCGCAGCAATCGGCGAGCAAGAACCCACGGGTAGCCCAGAAATCGGGACCCACTACACTTGGTGGACCGGGACGATGAGCCTGAACCCTCATCGAGGCCATGTACTGCTATAACCATTTAGTAATAAAATTGCCTGCTCACCGCATTACATGCATGTTTTGAATAAATAAGATAAGTGAGAACAAGATAAGATTAGAATATAAGTAAGATATAACCTAATACCACTTTAGGAAGCTTCAACATCTGCTATCCAATGCCTTCTACACCTAACCCGGAGTACACCGACATCGAAACCATAGACTTTCCAACCGAACAATGTCAGGTTATCCGCCCAGGTATGATTTTATTAAGGGGATACCTGACACCCGAAGCGCAAATAGCCATCAGGAAATGCAATCAGCTAGGAGTGGGACCGGGAGGTTTTTATACACCGGAGTACCCAGGGGCAAGGATGAAATTAAAAATGATGAGCTTAGGCAAGGATTGGAATCCGTATGCCAGACCTACCAAACCACGAGGATACAAGATGGAGTCTCACCACTGGGAATACCCGAAGAGTTCCATCCGGTTATTACACAAGTCATGGAGATAGCTCAGTAGTTGGAAGCAGAACCGGTTCCAGACATACAAGCAGACATTTGCATTGTAAACTTCTATGAGAAAGATGGGCGACTTGGACTACATCAGGACAAGGATGAGACAACGGAGTCTCTCGAACGAGGGATACCCGTAGTGTCTTGGTCCATAGGAGATGACGCTAAATTTTTGTACGGTGAGCAGAAGCGTGCGGACCGTGCTAATAAGTTAATACTTAAGTCAGGGGATGTATTAGTTATGGGAGGAGATCAAGGATGTTATACCATGGGATTAAGAGAATCAAGCTGAATACAGCACCGTCAGCAGTGATTAATGCGACGCATATGAAACCAGGACGGTTAAACTTAACCTTTAGATAATATTAGTTATGTAACGTTTTAGTGTGAGATAAGGGATGAGATGTAAGATCAAAGCACATGTTGTAAGCAGGATGGTTATGAATAAAATAACAGTGTTGTTCATATAAATTGTTACGACTCGTGTTATACCATCATTACTCATGAAGCTTGTGAATACGATTAGGTCATGGACTCGGTACAGAAGGTGTGCTAAGCATACTTACAGAGGCACAGGCCGATGCCAGCGGCACTATCCTCACCGGCACCTTTCCGATTAATGGAATTGAGGCATCAGTTCTCTTCGACCAGGGGCCTCGCATACCTTTGTCTCGGCATCTTTCGCGAGAAGGTTGGGGCTAGACGCTGATGAGCTACCCGACTTCACGGTTACGCTCCCGTCTAAGGAGAAGGTTGGGTTGCACTCGTTACTACCGAGGAGCCATTGTCAGAATTAAGGGGGAAGACTTTCCAGTCAGTTTTATTGAGTTCAGGGAGTTGGGATTTGATGTTATCTTCGGGATCAACTGGTTGGAGCGGCACAAGGGTCGTATCCTCTGCGCCGAGCATAGATTGCTGCTCAGGAGCCCGTCTGGGGTAACAATATCATACCGCCAGAGGCCCAGAGAGCCTTCAACTAAGATCATCACCACCATGGCAATGTATAAGGAGTTGAGGAGAAAGGAAGAAGTGTACCTCTGCTATGTACAAGACATAGAGAGTGAAATACCCCGGGATTTAAAACAGTGATTAATTAGGCTAATGAAATATTCAAAAGCTTAATTAGTCCTAAATAAATACGTAGGAACGATTCCCGAAGGAAACAGATTCGTAAAATGAATTAAAAACGCAAACGACTTTAAAACGAGTTTTTCGAGAAACCGGGAAAAACATGATTTTAAACGGGTTTAACAAACTCGTAATAATTATAGTTAGTTAAATATCTATAATTAGATCATAGTGAGGGTCTAGAGCCGTTAAAATTAATTAAACAAGAAAATTCCAAAAAAACGGACCCGGTATATGAATAGTGTTAAAACCGGGAAGTTGTGGGGTGTAAATGTAATAAGTAAAAAATTAAGCCACCCTTGTAATATATGTGACCGGTTACTTAATTGTAATGGGGGCACGTTTTTATTCTTCATAATCAGCCCCTCTCTAATTCCTAATACACTATGAGACAAAGTAATAAAGCAAATAGGTATAATAGTAAGTGATACTCTCTCACCTCTATTTCCTTACCAGTCACGATTTACCCCCTCTGTAGCATCTTCTTCCTCTGTAAACCCTCATTTGCGATTTCAACAGAGAGTAGCAACCTCATCTTCATTCTCTCTTTTCTTGCTCGATACAACACCAAACCATACAAAAACCATACCGTTGGATTCCTCATGTCAAGGGCAACACATTCCACCCTTCAAAAACTTGAAACCCTCACCTTCATCTCCATGACCGTGAGCTCCTTTGCAGCTTGAAGTGGTGCTTTTGACCCTTCTTCATCTTCTTAATAGTCCAAAGTAAATATAAACTAAGGTCTTCCATCTTCATAGCTTGTTCATGCAAAGGTCAAAAAGTGCCCACATTGATATTTTCTCCATTTCCCAGTCAGTTTCGGTTTTCACCAGGGGGCTGAGCTTTTGCTGTTCATGCTGTCCAAGGATAACACTCAGGATAGTAAGGTAATTCCTTAGTGTTTAAAGCCCTAAAAACTAGCTCTTGAAATATTGGTTCGGTGAGAAACGTGAGAATTAAAATAGGTTGTGGTGTGTGTTTGGGGTATGATTGTAGATAGCAATCTATACCTCTGTTTGTGGAATCCAGAAGAGAAAGAGAGAGTAAGAGGAGGAGGAAGAAGGGAAAAGAAATCAGAAAGCTAACAAGGTATTTAACTTACCTTGAGATGGCTTTGTTCTCTGTAAAACATATTTTTGAACGTGAAGAAAATGACCTTGCACGGTGTAGTTCAGAAACTACAATTTCTTGATGAATGAAGAAATTTTAATGATGTTTAAGTGTGTAAATAAACCTAGGAACTAAGTTAGTATTGTGTATTAACAGAGGGGAAATTTAATGTGCTGTTACAGTGGTTTCATGCTTAAATAAACAGGGATGTTAACTGATGTTTGTGAGTTGTTATAATGTGATGAGAATCCATAGATTGTAGATAAGTTCTGTCAAAATATGTCTAGAAATGTAGGGCTTGAGTGTGTTAAGGCGTGAGGTTGGAATGATAAGGAAGAGAGAATAGGAAACCTGTAACAGAAAACAAAACTAGAAACCTGTAACAGGGGAAAAATAATAGGGAATCGAGTTAGTTGACAGATAAATATATAGAATGCTTTAGGTTAGTTTGAAAACCTAAACAATGTCAAAACATGCTAGGATTTGTGTAGGAAGGGTGGGGAAGAAGTTATCATAGGCTTGGAGTTGAAACAAAAGCAATAACATACATATTTTTCAAACCTGCAAGTGATCCGGGTCTGTAAACTAGGACAGAAACCCGGACCAGTGTCAAAACATGGCAGAAACTTATATCAGAGGAGTGGTCCGGGTTTACAAACCAGGACACAAACCCGGACCACCCCTAAAACTCACCGAGAGATTTCTGAATTACGGTTCCGGGTTTGTAAACTAACATGCATACCCGGACCAGTCTTAAATTGCACCCGAGAGTTCTGCAACCATGTGGTCCGGGTCTGTATACTAGGGTGTAAACCCGGACCTAGCGATTAAATTACCCAAGGACTGTCCCAGTGAGTTGGTCCGGGTATGTAAGTCCGGACGGTAACCCGGACCAACCCAAAAAGTATACAAAATGTGTTTTAAAGCCTAACTAAGGATGGGTAAGGATGGGTAATGATATTATAAGATGATTAGGGCTTGTTTGATGGTGTTTTGTGGTCATTAAGAGTATTAACAAGCTTAAAAATAATTAAAAGTATGTAACTTATGTAAATGGACTTGGATGACAATGAGAATTAAAGACTTGTATAGGTTAAACTTGAAATGTCATGACTAAGTAAGAAAAGTTCGGGAAAACGTTAGCGAAGTAACGAGTTAAGTTAATCATGGGTAATTAACCTCCCGACTTAGTATATGTTATAGGACCCAATTAGTTGGACTCCTAGAGGTAGTTGGCAAACGAACGCGACGGTGAACGGTATGATTTTCTCATGCTCTGTATCCTTACTTGGTTACCTTGATTTGTGTGTTTGTGTGTTTATGTGCAATCACCTAATCAAGATAGAAAGCATGAATATGTTTAAAGGTATTTCCTTATTTGTCGTGTGCTTGTCTTTGCACCTAATGAACTATGTCTTGAAAGGCTAGTTTGTATAATTCATGAAATGTTTGAATGGGAAGAATTCTTGTGTTTGAGATGTTCTCACTAACACACTAACCTTCTGACTTACCTAACTTGATAAATGGGTAACTGAAGTTGAGAGGAGACCAATATAGTTTCGGCCACGCGTGAGAATGAGGAAGCAAGAGAGTCTTACCGAGTTCTGGCCTAACCTTCCCACCATGGTTCCGAACCTTTAGGTCGCAGCCCGGGGAAGTAAGCCAAATCTAAAGCCCGGTGGTGAGAAGTGGTGAGTATGTCACATCTCTGCCCGGAGGTCACCTGACTTAACTGAGTAATTATTTCAAGAGTTAAATAATGGTTAAGTGGATCATGCCTTGTGCGAGACCTATGATCAAGAGATAAGAGATATGAAATCCGTCTAACCCGGATGAGAATCTGGCTAACACGGGAAGGGGTGTGAAACTTGAGGGAGAATCTCAAGGCCTCAGTGACCATCGTGTGAATAACTTGTAATGTTTCCATCGTGTGTTATGCTCTATGTGCGGGTATTGTTTTTACATGAATATATTGTTGTTATTAATAGCATGCTTGTTTGAATAATAATGACCACATGTTGGCGACCAAATAGTTAGCGTACCCTCGCTAGTACGCGGGGTATGCGATTATCATATTCACTTTAGTTGAGCCCCTTCGGGCACCATTTTTATTCTTCCAGGTACACGAGACGGTTGATAGACACGAAGACCGGGATGTTATGCTGTTTGGTTGTTAGTATTAGATGGTGGTGTACCGAGTTGTACACGGGCTTGTGGCCTAGGATAGTCAGTGTACTACGTGGTACACCTGTTGTATTTTGAAAGGGTAAACATGTTTATGGAGTGACTGCTAAACTCGTATTCTTTTGACGGGCTGTGAGCCCTGGATGTAATTATACACTTAGTACTCGGTAATCAGGTGTTGTAAATTATGTAGTTTAAGTTGGTATTTCTTTTATCAGACCGGGACTGTAAGTTGTAGTAGTTTAGACCCGGTAACCATATGGGTGGTTATTGGTATTGTATCATGCTCGGTAGTTAAGATTTTTCCGCTGCGAATAATTAAGTGTCCGTGACGTTAGACCGTGGTTAGAAATTATCGGATGGGGGGAGTTACAGAGAGAGACCCCGAGTTCGACCCCGACTTACCGGTAGTGTCAGAGTTCCCCGACCTCTTTCCACGGGAACTTCCCGGCATGCCACCCACTCGGGAGGTAGAGTTCACCATCGAGCTGCTACCTGGTAACGGACCGATAGCCCAGGCACCATACCGCATGGCTCCGGCAGAGATGAATGAGTTAAAGGAACAACTGAAGGACTTGTTAGACAAAGGGTTCATAAGACCCAGTGTATCACCATGGGGAGCGCCAGTTCTCTTCGTGAAGAAGAAGGATGGTAGTCTCCGCCTCTGCATCGACTACAGAGAGTTGAATGCAGTGACAGTGAAGAATAAGTACCCACTACCCCGCATTGACGATTTGTTCGATCAGTTGACGGGAGCATCTGTGTTTTCCAAGATTGATCTCAGATCGGGTATCATCAGATTGCCATTAAGGAGGGAGATATTGAGAAATGGCATTCCAGACTCGATACGGCCACTATGAGTTTACAGTGATGCCGTTCGGTTTGTCGAACGCACGGCGAAGTTTATGGATCTGATGAACCGCTTGTTCCGGGAACAGCTGGACAAGTCGGTTGTGGTGTTTATTGACGATATTTTGATATATTCGAAATTGAAGACTGAGCATGAGGAACACTTGAGGAGAGTATTGGAGATATTGAGGGAGAACCAGCTTATGCTAAGTTCTCCAAGTGTGAGTTTTGGCTTGACCAGGTCTCTTTCCTAGGTCATGTCATCTCAGATGCTGGGATCTCAGTGGATCCAGCAAAGATTGATGTCGTGCGTACTTGGCCAAGACCGAAGACTGTTACCGACATCCGGAGCTTTCTCGGTGTGGCAGGTTATTACCGGAGGTTTGTCAGGATTTCAGCAAGGTCGCAAAGCCAATGACCAGTCTGATGAAGAAAGATGCACTGTTCGTATGGATGGCTGACTGTGAGAGATCATTCCAGAGTTTGAAAGACTCACTGACCACTGCACCGGTTCTGACCATTCCAGACGATACGGAGGGCTTTGAGGTTACGGGATGCATCCGGCAGAGGGCTGGGTTGCGTGCTCATGCGACATGGAAAGGTGGTGGCATATGCCTCACGCAAGTTGCAGAAACATGAGGAGAACTACCCCACATGATTTGGAGCTGGGAGCTGTAGTCTTCGCTTTGAAGATATGGCGCCATTACTTATACGGGGTTAGTGTGATGATCTACACCGATCATAAGAGCTTAAGATACATATTACTCAGAAGGAGTTGAATCTCAGACAGGGGAGATGGTTAGAATTCTTGAAAGACTATGACATTGACCTCCAATACAAAGAGGGAAAGGCCAATGTTGTAGCAGACGCCCTGAGCCGTCGAGCACACTCACTCCATTCGCTAGTTTCTTTCTCCAGCTTGGTTGATGAGGTGCGAGAGGCTCAGAGGACAGATGAGTACATGAGGGAGGTCAAACAGAGGCTAACAGATGGTACCTTTGAGAGTCAGAAATATGATTTCAGACTTCACGACGATGATCTGATCAGACTTAAGGGTCGGTTATGCATACCACGGGGCAACACGGATCTGAAAGACCGTATACTTAGAGAATCACGCTGCTCTTCAGTCTCCATCGATCCAGGAGCCTCTAAGATGTACAAAGACATGAAGAGGTACTTCTGGTGGTCGGGGATGAAGACAGATGTTACCGAGTTTGTCATGAGGTGTCTCACATGCCAGAAGGTGAAATTCGAGCACCGACGACTGGGCGGAATGGTACAGTCGATGCCAGTTCCGGAGTGGAAGTTCCATGATATCTCCATGGACTTTGTAGTTGGACTCCCACCAGCTAGGGGAGGTCTCAACATGATATGGGTGGTGGTGGATCGCCTTACCAAAGTAGCCCGATTCATACCGATGAAGGATACTTGGAAGGTGACCAAATTAGCTGAGTTGTTTGAGAAGGAAATAATGAGGCATTACGGGATACCAAAGACCATAGTGTCAGATAGAGATACCAGATTCCTTTCGAGGTACTGGAGAGCTACTAGAGAAGCGTTGGGTACAGAACTGAAGCTGAGTACCGCGTTCCATTCTCAGACAGATGGTCAGACTGAGCGTACGATTCAGACACTCGAGGACATGCTGAGGGCATGTGCCTTAGACTTCCAGGGCAGTTGGATTGACAGATTACATCTGATCGAGTTTTCATACAACAACAGCTATCACGCTTCGATCAAGATGGCACCTTTTCAAGTGTTGTACGGTAGACCATGTCGTACACCGCTCTGCTGGGATGAGTCGAGTGAGACGGTCATTATAGGACCAGAGTACTTAGAGCAAGTTAAGGCTGAAGTTCAGCAAATCAGGGAGAATATGAAAGCTGCTCAGGATAGGCAGAAGTCGTATGCTGATGTTCGACGACGAGACCTGGAGTTCGCAGTGGGCGACCAGGTATTTCTGCGGGTATCTCCGATGAAGGGAGTGTTTAGATTCGGGCAGAAGGGCAAGTTGAGCCCCAAATTTGTTGGTCCTTATGAGATTACGGAGCGGTGGGCCCGTTGCTTACAGGTTGAACTTACCTGCTAAACTGGGTAAAGTGCATGATGTTTTTCATGTTTCACAGCTAAAGAAATACATGCACCACCCCTCCCATGTGTTAGAACCTGAGAGGTTGACGTTAGAACCGAATATGAGATCAGTGGAGGTTCCTCATAGAATCTTGGATAGTAAGACTAGGGACACTCACCATAAGTCAGTGCGACTGGTGAAGGTTCTCTGGTCTAACCAGGATGTCGAAGAGGCCACGTGGGAATTAGAGGATAATGAGGGCGAAGTACCCTTCTTTGTTTACTGACTAGATCGTCCGTATATGGTACGGGGCGTACCCCTTTTTAAGGGGGGTAGAGCTTCCTCGCTTTTGAGTTAGGGAAATGAACATGTTTGTCCTTTGTTTGGTTGTGTAAGATGTGATTTTGTGTAAGTTGCTACACTTTGGTGATAAGTTTGAGATATGTATAATACTTATGTATTGTATTTTGTGATTGACCTTTGAGTTTTGGATGTGTGAATGAGAATATAAGATGTGGTATTAAGATTAAGAAATTGAGTACCGTGAATGGTTTAGTACACGTGTGAACTTTGGGGACAAAGTTCTTTTAAGGGGGGTAGATTGAAATACCCCAAACCTAGATATGGTATTTAAATGATAAACTAAGGTATAAGAAGGCAAAATAATGCCTTAGAAACATTAAGAAACCATTTTAATCAAAGAAAACATAAGGAAACACCAAAAGAGCAGTTTAAGCAAAAACGTGCTCTAAGCTTGGAGAGACTAGGGTGAGCACCCAAATATTGTTCTAAGACCTTAGTAATATCCTAATGGTCATTTTAAGTCAATTAGCAAAGAAAACCAAGCTCAAAACAAGTTAAAACACAAATTGTGCTTTAAGGACTCTTAAAGCACATTTTTGAAAAATTGTCTTAGAAAGGGGTTTTAAGTGGCTAAATGCCCATGATTACTCCTTAATCAACATGTGTACTAATTAGTATCACATTAGGAAGTATAAATCAATGGGAAATCAAAAATTTCACAATTATGTGCTTTGTTTAGTGAATAGTAACCAAATAGTGCTAGTTTAAGACATTAGTCAAGTAAGTCAATTAAATGTTCAACAAAGACCACAATACACCTTATTTGACCAAGGGGGCCGGTTTTTAAGTGTGACTCACCACACTTATCTAGCTAAGTAATGAATAAAGCAAAAGTAAGTAAATTCACTATTCACTTTTAACATAAATATCTTACCTTTACTTACCTCTCTCCTCACCTCTTCATTCTCTCTTGTTCCCACCGGTTTTGAGCTGATCCTCTCTTCTTCTCCAACGTGAAGAACAACCTCCATGCTAGCTTCACCTTCCTTTGATTACTACTTACTCATTTTAGCTCCAAAACCTAAACAAATTACATATTCTTCTTAGTTAGCTCAAGCTCTTCCTTTCTATCTTTCCAAAACTTCAAGAGCTCTATTTTGGTGCCAAGCCAAACCGCCATATAAGGAGGAAATCCAAGTTCGGAGAGTTCATTGGCTTCTCCATTCTCTTAAGGTAAAGAATATGTAAGAAAATCTAGGTTTCTATCATTTTCTCTCCATAACCGAAAATGTATACTCATGGGGCTTCATTGTTATGCCTTGTTCTAGCTTGTTTCTTATTCTCCAAGGGCAAGAGGAGGTCCTTCTTGATTCATATCCAAGCTTGTCTTGAGAAACCAAGGTAAAACAATCAATTTAATACCTTAAAACACATTTTTAACCTAGGTTTTTATTCCTTAAAGTTAGTGTGTTGTTTAGTACTCATTGGAGTCATTGAATATTGGTTAGAACATTGGAAAGGAGTACTTGTTGGGTGACCGAGATTGAACAAGGAAAAACTTAAGGAAGAAAGTTTGTGAAGCTTGAAAAAGAACAAGGTAAATGTCTTACCTTAGGGTGTTTAATGCATTAAGGGATGGGACTTAGGTATATGATGAGTGTAGTTTAGGGCTTACATTTGAAAAGGGCTATATACAACCTAGGAGAAACAATGACTATACTTGTGAACTTGTGACTAAGGAGCAAATGAGAAAAGGAGATAGTTTAAGAATGTCAAGGTGAATTATAAGAACATTTAAATTGCAATGGGAGCCTTGTTGTGTGTATTTGCAGGTCAAAGGCTATATATATTGAGGAAATTTAGTGTTTAAGATTTATGCATTTAAGGGCCTAAGTGCCAAGCAATTTTAATTTTATGCACTATATTGTGATGTAGTGTAGTTTTGATGTTTTTTGTGTGTTAAGAAGGTTTAATGAGAGTTTGAATGTTGATAGCTATTTGATGGTGAAAAACTAATGTTTTGGTGTAATAATATACTAGAGAACCCATGGCGAAATTTAGAGAAGAACCTAATTGTTTAAGATGTTCTAAGGAGATTTCATGACTAAGGTAGTACTGGGAAATTTTAGGGGTTGTTTTGATGAAAAAGGGTGAGTTTAAGGTGTTTTAATGAGTTATAATGACTTAGGCATCACCATGGAGGATTTAGGAATCAAAAGAATGTACTAGTGTATTTAGGACTTAGGCAAACATTGGTAAACAAGTAGGAGAAAATAAGGTGTTGATGGATGGAGGCATAAACTTGTGTAGAAACTTTAAGTAGTTGCATAAAGGAGTTTTAGATGGTGAAAGATGCTTGGGGGATGATGTTATAGTGGTGAGGAAGCATTTGGCATAGTGGTTATATTAGGTATGAATCACCACCTAGAAACCTAGTGAAAAATATTACAAGTGTTGGCATGATTACAAGGAAAATGCATAATGACTAAGGTGGATGTTGGTGAGTGATTTAATGTGTTTAGTGGAAGGCTTAAGGTGTATTTGAGGTGCCCAAATGAGGTTAGAACATACTAGGATGTAAGAGGAGAAGTTTGGAGTCAAATGGGAATTTAGAAACAAGGTTCTGGAGCCGACCGACCTTAGGGACCGGACCTGCAAGGTCGGTCGAGCCCAGTTTACACTACCGGAAAGAGTTTCTGGAACCGACCGAACTTGGGGACCGGACTTACAAGTTCGGTCGGGCTTGTATTTTGTGTACGAATTAAGTCTCTGGAATGGACCGACCGTGGGACCGGACTTACAAGGTCGGTCATACCTAGAATTTTGTACGGGAATTAAGTCTCTGGAATCGACCGATCTTGGGACCGGACTTACAAGTTCGGTCGAGCTTAAAGTTCCCACGGGGAAAACTCTCGGGAATGGACCGACCTTGGGGACCGGACTTGCAAGGTCGGTCGGGGTAGAATTTTCAAACGGTAATACGTCCTGGAATGGACCGACCTTGGGTAAGGTCGGTCGGTAAGATCGGTTGAGCCAAAAACACAAAAAAAAAGAAATTTTAAATTCTAAAGATGTTAATTGGTAATAAGGTATGCCATTGGTAGGGTAATAATGATTTGGAACCTAAGAACCTAAGGAATTAAGTTAGGTTAAGTATAAACCTTAAGTTTAAAGTTAAGTTAATATGGTTAAGTGGTAAAGACTAAAGAGGGTATCGAATGAGAATCTTTAGGGATTAAGTGTCTTAAGTAAGGTGAAAATAACTAATGACCTAAAAATGAATGAATGTTTTAGGTTTGTGAATTGGGACCCCGAAGAAGGTTAAACAAACAACAGTCGACGGTGAACGGTACAGTCTTTCTTGTGACCTGCTTGCTAACGAGGTGTCCCTCGGCTTGTGTGCTACCTGTTTGTTTGATATGACTAAGACAAGATAAAGCATGCAACCGGATATTAATGTTCTCGTTGTATATGTGTTTTCTTTACACTAACCCACGAGGCTTAAGGATAGCTACTAACTAAGCTTGGTACTTATTTAGTTAAGGAGAGGATTTGTACATTGGTGATTGTTGGTCAATACCCGTCAAGGTTTAACTAACACATGGTATTTAAGACTTTCACTAACCGTAACTTGGGGTGGGAGTGAGGAATCCGGAATGGTACCGGCACATGTGTATTGGGGGAGGTCGGTATCTGAATCAGATCCGACTTCCGAATAAGACTTGTCCTCGGACTCGTCGCCTAGGGTCAACAAACCGACCCGACCACCCGGACTACTGTTTGAGGTGGGAGGCACATTAAGGATGGCGTGGGGGGATCAAGCCTACATCCCCAACAAATTAAGAAAGGTAGCTTATTGCCGGATAGTGCACTGCTACCGGCTAGGGTTAACCAAGCCCTACAAAGATAAGCAACCAATTAAAGGCTAACCAATCTAATAGTGGAACGGTTGGCAATTATAAGGTTAAGGAGATTGTGGATTTAAGGAGTTAATATCTAACTAACTTATTAAGGGAACACCTGAGTCGTTCATTTGCATTTGAGCTATTTATGTTCACCGTGGTTTGTTGTTTTATTGCATTTCATATTATGATTGTGATGCTAATCAACTTCCATGCTATCAACAATTAGTCGTCGTAGCCCCGTTAGCTTGGGGGCCATGAGAGGGTCGTACCAGCATTCGTGCTGACCCCCTTTGGGGGCTGTTTTTACACTTGCAGGTAAGCGGCCCATGAAGTCACACCACGAGAGTAGGAGCGGGTAGCTCTAGGTGGGACTTATTTTGAGTACAGGTAGCGCCTGTGCTCCCGTCTGTTGATAGTTGAACTTGTGAAATATTTATGGTTTTGGAGATACTTTAAACTCGGTTGGTGTATGTATTATGGATATGCGGTTGTAAATATTTAAGTAACGGTATTTCTTGTTGATTAGAACGTGGCAAGGTCCTGGTGATAGTTTATTTCCGCTGCGACGTTTAGGTATTATTTGTTAAGTTGCGATAACCACGATTGGCTTAGAACGGGGTGTTACACTAACATTAAACTAGAGCTGATCGATTTAACATCAAACAAGAGGGGACATTAGGATACTTAAATACTCCATGAGTTTGACATCACATTGTCTACATACCCACCTTAAGTTGCAAACTGAAACAACAGCCAAATCAGTCCTCACCTAATGCCACTGTCCGAAAATCTGTAATGAAAACAGAATCATTCTACTTGAGATTCTGCTTGTCAACTCCAATACATCCCCATGTTTTGAGTGTTATCAAAATAAAAAAAATATACATGAACCAGACCTTGCATTGCTGCTGCCAACTTCAATTAGAAAAAAAAGGAGAGAGAAACTAATTTTCAGTCAAGACCATTCATGCTTCATGCGGCTGATTTCTTTGTCTCATAATCAGTCACACAAAATTATCCTCTCGTGCCCATACTTCCTTGTTGTCCGGTGGTTGATAGTTATAGAAAGAAAAAAAAACAGACAGTCGGATGACAAGAGATAGGCACTGGCTGCTGTTCTGTCTCAAACTTTCACACATCAGAGTTTGTTCTTTTTCAAACTTCCACGCCTGCCTTATGGGAACCAGTAGAAATTAAATAATCAGTTGCCCGTCAATCCCATGTGCCAGTACATGAAACTTAAGCTTTACATTTCCTTTGTGCATGCCCGGCTCCTTGTGCTCAAGTTCTGGAAATCCTGGAGCAAACCAACTCAGCTGCCTTTCTGTATCTTTTCCCTCTGTTGATTCAGTCCAGAGAAAAGAAAAAACACTCACTCAAGTTCCTCTAATGTCCTGCATTTCTCACGCTTGGACTCTGCATGAAAACTCACTAGTAGAATCACTGTTAATTCTTTACCAAAGTCTTCTGAGCTCCAAGGTAAGAGCATGCAACCAGGAACCGTGGAAGATTAATTCCTTCCTTCCCCTCTGTTCCAATTTTCCTTGCCTGAAAATGCTGATTCATGGCCACTAAACTCTTCTTATTTACATGCATTTGCTCCTTTGGATACCACCTCTATCAATGCACTAAGACCTACCCAGAAAACACCTACAACTAGTTCCTGCACATCAGCCAAGGTGAGGCCACACAACCTGTCGGTTTTAGTGTCTTCCATTCTGATTTTCAGTTTCCAAACAGTCTGCTTGCTAGTTTCTTCCCCTATCTGTTTCTGTTCGAAACACCTTGCTCAAGTCCTGCTAACCTCCCTTGTTTTTCACACATGAAACCTACATACAACTTCCCCCTGTAAGCATGACAAAACCACCTGGGAAGACAAATGCACTGGGCTTAAAAATCTGCTGATAAATGTGCTTAATCCTTGCTGAAACAGAACCAGAAGTTGAAGCCAAGAGTTCAAGGTCCTGAGAACTTCACACTCAGCCAAAGATCAACCAAGGGAAAACAGCTAAGATACTTAAGTGGTGAGTTTTCTCTAAACTGATTCAATGATCAGAAAACAAAACAAATCTGTCAAGTCAGGTTGTTAACCCAGTTTGAATTCTGTAACGTTTGCTTCTGTGTAACTAAATTCCAGCGGAGTTATCAGGGTCTTATGGGTTTAATGATGAATCTACTACATTGCTAATCCACCTAAATAGTTTATAAACCCCTTGGGAGAATTTAAAAACCCAACCAGATGCACTAAGAGTGGAGGAGTAAACTGAAGTTGTGTTTCAGTTTTACAGATTCTGTGTAAAGGAGTTTCAGAGGCATAGTCTTTTTTACCTTGGGTCTGTTTTTGAATTCAAAAGCTGGATGACACACTTAACCAAGAGGGTAAGCAATGTGGGGTGGAAAATCAGAAGTCAGGCTGAGGAACAGACATGAAAGAAAGAAGAAAGCCACCAGTTGTGAGCAACAGTTTTTCAGTTTTGCAATTTTTCAAGTTCTGTGTAAATGACTTGTAGAAGAGTAGTCCCTATTGCCTTGGGTTGTTTTAAAATTAAAACTATATTAAAACACATAACTAAGTAACTAAACAAGTTGGGGAAAATAGGAGATGGGTTAGATAACAGAAACAAACCAACAGAAAAGAACATGCACCAGTCCATGGTTCCAGTTTTTCGGTTTTTTTGAAAAATTTAAGTTTCTGTACAAATCTGTTATAGATAGTATAAGGGGGGTTGTATTGAGTGATTCAAGAGCTTAAAACCTTGCTAATTCACTTAACTAATTGTGTAAGCATTTTGAAAAAAAAATGTAAGTCAGATTAATGAACAAAAAGAAAAATAGAAGAGAGGGTACCAGTTCACGTTTTCAGTTTTCTGCAGTATACTTGTTTCAGTATAAGAACGTTCAGTTGGATTAACAGTGTTGTTTGGGTTGTTTTTGAGTTTAAAATGTTTCTAGAACACTTAAATAAGTAGGCAAGTACTTTGGGAGAGATTAGAAGACAGATAAGTAACCTAAAAGGACTGAAGAGGAGACACATAGAATCCTGTTTTCAGTTGCTACGGGTTTTACATTTCAGTATAAGGAAGTTTTAGAAATGTTATCAGTATTGAGCTGGCTTAATTCTTGGTTTAAAACCTTGCTGGAACACCTCACTAAGTGGGTAAATACTTTGGGGAAAATAGAGGTTAGCTTAATTAACTAAAAGAGAGGTTAAAGAGGAGTTACAGAAATTAACGTTTTCAGTTTCTGTCCAATTTTCCCAACTTCAGTATAACACCTTTCAATAACCTTAACAAAATTGTCGTTGATCTGTTTTGAGACTAAAGTCTTGATTAAACTCCTAACTAACTGGGCAAACAGGTTGAGGGAAAATTGAAAACCAGATTTATGAACAAACAGGAAAAAAATGAAGAGAAAGTATATAGATTTTTGTTTTTCAGATTTCTGCAGTTTCTGCCTTCTGTAAAACCAACTTTCTGAGCTGTTAACAGCCTTGTTTTGAATTTTTTTTAAGTTCAAGACCTTCCTAATACAGTTATCTAGTTGGGTAAAATTTTTGGGTGAGATTAGAAACTGATTTATTGACTAAAAGAAAGTTTGAAGAGGAGCTGTACCAAACTGGAGTTTACAGTTTTCTACAGATTATAGCTTCTGTACAATGAACTTTCAGAAGTGATAACAGTAGTGTTTTGGGTTGGGTTTGAGTTTAAAACTTTCATAATGCACCTAGATAGTTGGGTAAAAACTTTGGGAAGATTTGGAAACTGATTTATAACCTAAAAGGAAGCTTAAAGAGGAGCTGTACAGAATTGGTGTTCACAGTTTTCTGCATTTTCTGATTTCTGTATAATGAACATTCGAAGGTGTTAACAGAGTTGTTTTGAGTTTAAAACCTCCCTAATACACTTATCTAGTTGGGTAAAAGTTTTGTGTGGAATTAGAAACAGATTGATGAACTAAAAGAAAGCTTGAAGATGAGATATACAAACTGTGTTTTCAGTTTTTCTGTAAACTGCTGTTTCTGTATAACTGTAGTACAGTTGGTATGAGAGGGTGGTATAGGTCGGGAAATGAACTTATAACCTTGATAATATATCTACCTAAGAGACTAAACAATTGGGAGGAATTAGAAAACAGTTTAATACATTAAAAGGAGAGGTTTAGTGGAAGTTTGCACAAGGTTGATATTTCAGTTTTCCGAAACTTGTGTCTCTGTATGATCAATATCCAGAGGTGTAAAAG
The DNA here is from genome assembly GCA_023374045.1 of Limonium bicolor. Taxonomy (NCBI): domain Eukaryota; kingdom Viridiplantae; phylum Streptophyta; class Magnoliopsida; order Caryophyllales; family Plumbaginaceae; genus Limonium; species Limonium bicolor. The sequence continues at coordinate 29,253,228 of CM041783.1, read as the reverse complement.
TGCGGTTTTGGGTTAAAAATGAACCTAAAATATTGCTAATATATCTATCTAAGTTGGTGAAACACTTTGGGAAGATTAAACCTCAGTTGGTACCTTAAATGTGGGGTTGAATAAGGTTAAACACTGAAACTATGTTTTAGTTTCTAAACTTTGGGATTTCTGTATAGATGGGCTTTAGAAGCATTTTAAAGACTTTATTGCTGTGATAATGGATTAAACACATTGCTAACCTATTTATATAGGGAAGTAATACATCTTAACTGAATGAAAGTCCACCTTAGATAAACTTGTTACATGTTAGTGCTTAGAATACTCTAAAACATTAGCTAGAGGATGGACTCAGTTAACGTGTGAATTGACTATGTAAATGTCCTAGGAGTGAGATAAATCCTAAGGTTAATACTTGGAAAGTTTCTAAGGGCTAGTATAAGTTGAACATTTGTTGTGCAAAAACTATATAACAAGTATATAAATAAATGCAAGGAAAAGGCAAGTGCACCTAATCGGTGTAGTACAACAAGTGTCGTATCCACAAGGAAATTGGTCCTAACTTCCTAGTCTCGGTACTTAGTAATTGCAATGAAAACAGTAAATTAGGGTTTAGCCAGTGGCAAGCTTGATTGTGTTGGTTGAGTAATTGCAAGAACAACAAATAAACTAAAGGAGGTAGTTTAATGGAATGGATGGAGAAGTACTTTGGGAATTTGGCAATCACCCAAACTACCTAGATATGCTAGCAACTCTTCTTATGCCATAGTTGTCTTTTAGAACAATAATAATAACTCTCTAAACCAAAGATGAGTTAATTCTTACTTAGTTAATTTTAGCCTTCATAATCAATTAGGACTAAACTCACTAAGTAGCTTTAAGCAAGTTCTAGAACAAAGCCCCAAATTATTTCACTAATCCTAGGAGCATAAATCAAGATTTCTCTCTCAATTTGGTCACAAACCCTAACTCAAAACCAAATTGTAGATGGGGTTCACCACAAATGCACTCAAGAGATCAATTTGAGAACAATGAATGATAATTGAGAGAGAAACAACTATATTAAGGCATAATCAAGATTCACAAGCACAATCTAGGGTATGGGTTCAAAGACCCATCCCAAAGCACAATAGAGTACTACTCAAGCATAGAGGAAAGAAAAACGAGAAAAGAGTAAGAAGACGCCATTGTTGGAGCTTGGAAGCTTTGGAGAAGGTGAGTTCTTCCTTCTTCTCTTCTTCCTCTTCTTTCTCCTCTTCTTTCTCCTTCTTCTCGTCTCTTTCTCTTGTTTCAGGCTGGAGTCCTGTGTGTTTGATAATGAGAGAAGAGTCCCCAAAATCAGCTTTTAAAAACGCAGATCTGGGCAAGTTTTCCGTCCGACCGACCCAGGCTGGGTCGGTCCCGTGGGTCGGTCGGTCCCCGAAGAAGAATGCACGTGCGTCATTTTAAGTATGTCCGACCCACGTCCGACCAAGGCTTATGGGTTGGTCGATTCCAGTAGCTTGGCATCCTGAAAAACCAAACCGACCGACCTAGAGTGGGTCGGTCCTGCTCCAAAGATTTGCTCTAACTTGCGCGGGGCCTAGAATCTTCATTGTGGCTCGGAATTGCTCCCTGTTTGTGGCGTTGGAAAGCTTGAGAGATGAGGAATCTGTTGATGCATGCCATTAGCTCAAAGAGAAACCAAAAGTATGCTCAAAATGAGCTTTTACCTATCAAGAGATCAAACTCTATAAGTTCACTATTAATCACTAAAACGCTCTATTAAGTAGTGAAATAAGTTATGCATCCAATAAAATAAAGGTGAATGAAGCTCTTAAAATAGCATTCTTTCACCACTTATCAACTCCCCCACACTTATCTATTTGCTTGTCCTCAAGAAAAATTATCTAGGAACCCATTGCAAGAAGGAACATTTATAGCAAGCAAGTTTTAGATGAATTCTTGAACTTTGGTGAGCAAAATTGTGAAAATTCAGAGGAGTGCAACCGACCTTCTCATGGTGACATGGGTGTACTTAGGGCAAATTAAAATATAGAGCTTCGGGGTATGATCTAGAGTGCTTCCAAGTGCTTGAAGATCTTTGGAACTTGGAGAACTTTTACCATGGCCAACTTCTCTCAAGAATGGGCATTGAGGAAAAACAAAAGGAAAAATAGAGATTTGCATTTGATTTTCTTTTGCAACAAGAGATGAGAAGAGATAATGTGGAATTGTGCCTTTGGCATTTTTCCTTGCTTTTACAGAACACTCAACTCTCATTTGTTGTTTACCGATGGTGCCTCTCAAGTCCTTTTGAAAATTTCCACGGGGAAACACCCCTTAGCAATCCCTAGATGAGAAGATCAGAAAGGACCCCTAAGCAATAAAAATTCACCAAGAAAGGGATTTATGGAAGCACCGCAATTAATTGCTCCTCAAGAGAAATTTTTTTGAAAAATTTGGTGGAAAGTTCTAAGCATTCATGGAAAGACTTGCTTAATACAAATGGAACTTCTCTTCATGGTAGCTATAGATATGTATAGGGAGATTGAAAAGTGCATCATAAAGGAAAGGTCGTTTCCCCCACACTGGAGCAGGACAATGTCCTCATTGTGCAAAGCAAAACCCAAAGGGAAACAAACAAGAGACCCCCTTGTTTTTTTTATTTTTGAAGCATGAAACATAGAGTACTAAAAGTGGTAAAGCATTGTGTAAGTATTAAGCGAACTAGTACTCCCCTGATAAGATGTGAAGTGGGCAAAGGGTTCCCCCACACTTGAGAGTGTCCGGGGTCGTGGAAACGCTACCTCCGACGGGAACAAGTCAGAGTCCCAAGAAAATTTTGCAAGAGCTCCTCTTGCATGTGTCGTACTCTGCCTGGAAGGGTGCTTGCTCGCAGCGTGTAAGGTTCTACAATACATAGACAAAAATAAACGACGCACAACAGGATTCAGAGGAATACGCTAATAGCCCACGGCTAGATATGCAACATAACAGTTAATGAACATGAATGTACGAGATATGCAAAGTGGAAAAGAAGTGTCAACCACATAAACAGAACAATTCCCCAAAAGCAACATAACAGTGTTTTAAAACTACAAGACTCGGGCAGCGGATAGCATGAACTGGCTACTGAGGTGGGGGTGCATCAGGGCGGAACTCGTCGCACATGCGCTGCATCCGGGCCTCCATCTCTGCCTGCATCTGGCGCTGATAAGCGGCCATGCGCTCCTCGAACTCCTGCCTAGAGATAGTGTCTGGCGGTGGCGGGGGCAGGGCAAGGAGGGGGGCTAGAGGCTGTTGCTCCGGAGAGGAGGAACCGGCAGTCGGCGGATCGTCGTCTACAACTCCCTTCACCCAAGTCTCCTCGTCCCAAGAGAAGCCCATCCTCTGCATGGCGTAGCCATGAATGTTGTCCATCGGGTCTCACACAGGCTCACCAGCAGCCGAGACGGCCTGGTGGACAATCTGGCTGTGCAGGAAATGAGGGAAACCCAGATGGTGAGAATGCTTCTGCTTCACTATGTGCTGCAGGTGGTGGAACATCAGCCCAGAGAGAGAGAGAGGATGGTCTGGGTCCAGGGCGACCATGTAATCCATCATATAACAATCCATCGAATTTAGATCTTTGCTGTCGCGTGGGAGGATGTTGTGGCGAAGGAGTGTGAGCATGACCCTCCTCACTGGGTCAGTGACCATGTTCAGGGTCATGGTGACCTGAACCTCTATCCCAGCTTGATTCTACTTTCAGCGCTGGACATGGAGGATGCTTAAGTAGTGCCTCCGGTGTGCGGTAAGATCACCGACGGAGATGCAGGTGGTGTACTGGAGATCCTCGAGCGGGAGTCGGAAGTATCGTAGAAAGGTCTCCGTGGTGACCCGGATGCGCCGGCCCTTGACATGGGAGATGACGGTAGTGGTTCCGTACTCCAGCTCGATTGTCGCATTTGCGTAGAATTCTTTGACCAATCGAGGGCAGTATTGACCCCCCATGTTTAGGACACACCCCCAGCCGGTGCGGTCCATCACCTCCTGAAGGCTGAGATCTGAAATGAGTTCGGGGTCGACTGTGCGCTCCCGCACAAATTCCCGAGTGCGAGGGTGGTTGTACCAGCTCCGCGCCTCCTCACTGATAAAGCGGCCGTCTAGAAGGCCCGAATGGGGATTGGCCGGCACAGGGGCGAGCTCGATCGCCTGAGACGAACTTGCACCAGTCTTGCGCTTTGGGTTTCTTTGGGGGCTTCCACTTATGGTTCTGAAACAGCAAAATCAAACAACGGAACACACAAGAAAAGGAAAAAAAAACAAACAACAGAGATAGAGTTAGATAAATGTTCAGAAATCAGAGAAATAAAAGAGACAAGTGCAACAGATAATGTTAAAAATTTGGACAGAGTCTCACCCGTTTTTCTATCCTTTTCCCTGTTCTAAGAACCTCCACATTCGCACGCAAGACAAGGTCATGGCAGCGCACAAAGCACACCAACTGATAATGCCACCCAAAATGGTATTAAGCGCACCACAAGTCACTAAATTTTCACATTTATGCCCCGAATACATATAACAGCATAAGTGAATTGCATCGGGAATTTAAGAGCTGCATTTGATAGGCCAAGCAGTAGTTAAGCAGCATTTGAAAGATGTCAAACAAGGGCTAATTCAATTGAGACCAATAAGCATAAAAATTCCCAAAGGAAGCTAGAATTCACCAAATTTATACCCTTGTCAGCTACCATGGCACTCAAACCCTCAAAGCAATATCTAAGAACACTTCAAATGAACAAGTAAGCCAAAGTCACAAAATTCTGTATAAGGCAACGTTTGACTAGCATGAATTGTAACCCTAAGTGCAACTTTCATAAAAAAAAAATTCACCAAATTAATAAGTTAACACTAGAATCACATACCTGTTGGTTTTGTATAAGGGAATGTGTAAAAATTGGACAAATGTGGGTCAAAATCGGGTAGAACCGAAATTGGGGGAAAATGTTGATAAACTAGGGATTTGGGGTGAAGTGGTGGGCTATGGGTTCGGGTGGTGCAGGGCGGGTGGTGTTGTCGCGGTCGGCGGAGGCGCGGTCGGCGGTCATCGGGGGCGATGGCGAGGGTGGCGTGAGAGAGGGGGAGGGAGGTGGGTGGTTGTGCACACGAGGGAAAGAGAGCGCAGGGGGGCAGGGGGGGTTGAAGGTTTCTGGGTTGGGGAAAGGGAGTCGGGGGCGAGAAGGAGAAATGGGTTTGTTTTTTAGAAAAAACGAGGCGTTTTTATTTTTTTTTTCAAAATATTTCACCTGATCGACCCAGGTCCGACCCAGAGCTATGTGTCGGTCCATTCTAGAAAGTTGAGTTTCAGAAATTTTCACTCGTCCGACCTAGGGCTGTGGGTCGGTCCATTCCAGAATGTTACCTATGTCTAGAAAACGCCAGACCGACCCACAGTGGGTCGGTCGCACTGGTGGAACGCGACCCATTAATCACGGTCCAAAACCGTGTATAATTACGGTTCTGGACCGTAATTTACGCGGGCGTCAATAAAGATGGCGTTTCTTTAATTACGGTTTAACACCGTAATTAAAGGCCCTTTTCTGGCCCGCGTGTCATTGACTTTACATTACGGTTATTTGTAGAACCGTGATCTAAAGTCCTTTGGCGCGCGCGAACCAAAGGACTTTAGATCACGGTTTTACAAATAACCGTAACGTAAAGTCGACACTTTAGATGACGGTTCTGGCAATAACCGTCATCTAAAGCCTTTTCGCGCGCGCGCCCAAAGGACTTTAGATTACGGTTATTGCCAGAACCGTCATCTAAAGTGTAATTTTTTTTTTAATTTTTTTTAATTTTTTTACAAATCTACACAATTGCAACAGAGAGAGAATTGTAACAGATAAGCAGCAGAGGGCAGAAACTGCACAATTGAACCACCTGAATCAAATACCAACAACACAAATTCATTCTCTGCGCACAATTGCAACAGAGATAACATCTAATAAAGCACCAGATCGAAAATCTGTAACATATTCAATCTGTTACACAATTGCAACAGAGATAACATCTAATAAAGCACCAGAACGAAAATCTGTAACATATTCAATCTGTTACACAATTGCAACACAGATAACAATTGCAAATTCATTTCTGCGCACAATTGCAAATTCATTTCTGCGCACAATTGCAACAGAAATATACAATACAACAGCTAGAATCTGTTACAGCAGCAGCTAGCATAATTCATTACAAACAGAATCAGAGCAACTAACAAAAAATATAATCTGTTACACAATATAATCTGTTGCAGCAGCAACTAACAAAAAATATATGTTACAGCAGCTAGCTAGTCTACCACTCCATTCTCATAAACATGGCTGCCATGCTCTCTCTGACATGCAACAAGTCGGCGTAAGCATAAGTCTTGTATTTGGCATAATGCTCTTTAATCTGCAACAAGAAAAGGAATGGAACACATAATGAGATTAAGATAAAGACACAAAAAATCTGCCGAAAGAATTAAATACAAGACAGCGTTCGTATTACCTTGTCTTTATCATTCCTAAAACTTGGGAAGTACCCGCAGAACTCGTACATATACCGCATCACGTAGTACCCGCAACTCTTAGAATCCTTTTGGGTAGGGCACTAAATCACCAAAATTCACAAATGTAAAACAATTGTACAAATATAATAGCAGCACGAATGAAATACATGAATTACCAAACCTTGATGTAATCGACGGTCAAATCACCAAACTCTCCCTGAGGGGTTTTTTTGTAACAACTGTTACATATATTAACAAAAGCGTTTAGCAAAATGAACAAGTACATTAATTTTGGTTCAAAAAACTTACAAACAATTAAATAGTAATAAAACTTACTCTTTGATTAAGTCCTCAGTGTGGAATTCTGTCCACTGCCCTAGTGGATCTAGAACGAGCAGAGTAGCGGTGGCAGCGCAGAATATAAACAAAGCCCAGTGGTGGCTACAATGTCAAATACAAAATGAAATGAGAAATGAAGGTAAAAAAGTTAGCTAATTAGTATGTAATTTTATATTAGAACTCACGTTTGGTGATACGGCATTAGAATGAATAACTTGTTCTGTTGATCAACAACATTGAAGACATGAGTCATGTATTCACAAAACCTCCCCGGGTCCCTAGTGACTGAGTCATACGACAAACGCTCCGGGCACACCGCAGTAACGGAGGTTGTTTCCTTCTCAGCACATCTCTCAAGCAGACATCTATTATATCACATGTACTATAAAAAGTTAGCCAATGCAACTTCATAGATACTTATTCTATATGTTTTTACAGTATGAGGAAAGAACACTTACTTTAGATAAGCTTGAATAATGTTAATGTTCAGATAATCTCCACACATCTCTCTGATGTCCTCAAAGTTGATTGCCGTCATCATATCTTCTTCGTAGTGAAACATCTCCTTTGGAAGCGTCATCATGAAGTTGTTAATTTGAGATGACTTCAAAATGATCTTGTCGTAGAGATTCATCTGCTTGGCCCCCAAAACATTAACAAGTTTTTGTGGCAGTTCGAGCTTATTTTTAGGCGCCTCAGAAGTCCTGGTGCGACCCCGGACGGGAGCTGGTTTCTTACCTTTCGCACCCCGACTCACTGGATTCTTACCCTTCACACACAAACAGTAAAGCATAAATGTAAAGATAATTACTAATTGATTATTATAGTAACATTAAACATTTATCTAGAAAATACCCTTCTGACAGGATTCGTCGGCGCGCTGATCTCTTCTTCTCTGGGCCGGGATACGCGAGGAACCTCAGGGATCTCAGGATTCGCCGGCGCGCTGGTCTCTTCTAGTCTGGGCCGGGTTACGCGGCGAGGAAGCTCAGGGATCTATAATAGATTAGATTAGACACTTAATGCTAAATAATGCATTTTATTAGATACTAAATGGTTGTTAAACAGTCTTACCTCATCGGTGACAACAATATAACATGCTGGCCATGGCAATATGTCTCCCTTCGCTTCGATCAGCGTGCATTTGTTGTCAATCGCCATCGGAAGGTATGCATGCTCAAATCCATCAACTATCAGGTCCAAGGTCACACGCGCGTAGAATGGGGGTAGACGTACGAAACTGATGAGCGTGAGTGGACCTGATGGCAACACCGTCCCGTAGGCCGCATCTACAGGGTGCCCGTCTAATGGTATTTGGAGACGACATTTTTTTTGCTCCTTTAATAAACAGAGATAATACGTGAAATGCTAAGTGAGTCCAATCTAATACTATTTAAATAACTTTATTTTAGAAGAAAAATAGTTAAACAAAGTTAACCTGGATGTTGGCAAACGGGTACGGGTCAGCGGCCGGAGCACAACTAGACGAGGAAGACATTCGAGGAGGATCTGGCTGCTGCTGCTGAGTAGTCGCATGTGCAATCGCATTCAACGCTTCCTGCAGCCTCTCCTCGATAGCCCGGCGCTCAGCAGCATTTTTCTCGTCATTAGCTTGGCGCTCAGCAGCGAACTTACGCTCTACCATCGCCTCGACTTCAGCAGCACTCATCTGACCCTTCCTAGCAGATGGCGGGAATACGTTCTTCTGACGTACTTCTCCCCCAAATCCTCTAACACGCCCCGGGTGATCCTTCTTCCCAAGCATTTGATTCAGCGCGTCGTCTTGAGAAGGAGGAGCGTGTAAGTCCACTTCTCCTCTCTGTGCCGCTTCGTACTGTCCAATTTTCAAAGAAGTTAATGACGAGATTTAAGATCAACAAACACTTGAGTATATAAGTAAATTATTTAACAGCTACTTTCAAATACTTACAATTTGGTTTGCCATTTGTTCCATCGCAGCATTAGGAAATATCCTCTGACCTTCGCTGGTCGTTTTCTGGCGTCCCAATATGTACATCTGCACCCTCCTCGCCTCAGAGGCATCCTCGATCGGGCATTCACTTCCATCCTCGTTCCTCCGTGTCAGCAAACCAGCTTCTTTCCATCCCTCGAGGCTGCCCACATATCCCCTTCGTCCCATGGTGTGGGGGTAGAGATTAGCTTCACGGTTTTGCCGTGCTTGTTCTTGTACTTGCTGTTAAGAAAGTACAACAGGAAATTAATTAGAAAATCAGGGATAAAGCATTATGAGCATTAATTAAGAAAAGAGTACACAGAAACATACCCTGAACTCGGGGGTGGCGTGCCGCTCAACGAACTCCTTCCACTCCTCTTCAGTGATCATGCCGTTGTACACAACATACGGCGGAGGCTCACGTGGGGGCACCCTGTTGATCCAATGCTCAACCAAGTAGTGGCGGAATGATTTAGCTTTGCCGGCCACCAAAGAAAGAACGGTCTTCTTCACTTCTTCTGGGATCTTGTACCGTTCTTGCACCTTCTTCCAGATGGTCTCCTTTACTTCTTGCGGGACTTGTTTCCATGTGTGGTTGATGCAGCAATGTGATCTGGCCAGAGTCCCTAGCATACTAGCGAACTCTGACCTGCTGCCCCCACCATACCTCCCATACTGGTCCCACAGAAGACTAATCTGATCCGGTTTCTGCAGTTTCAACCCACGGGTCGGACCTCTACCTCTGGGTCTCTGAGTAGCACTCGTAGAAGGTGCACTCATGGAAGGGCCAACAGCAGCAGCGGCAGATGTGGATGGGGCAACAGCAGCAGCGGCAGATGTAGATGGGACCGGTACCATTTGCTGCTCATTTTCCTCCTCCTGACGACAATATAAATCGAACTCTTCATCAACCATGTCCTGATCAGCCATGCCTGCAAGGATTGAAATACAATTTGAATTAAATTAAGAATTTCATAATGGTCATAAACAAGCAATAAATAAAACAGTGTTAATTTCATATAAATTTTTATAGTAATAACTTACATACACCATTATCTCTCAACCCACATGCCCTCGTTATGGTCTGATCGTATATACTCACGATGACCTGTGACCTCAGCCTCTTCCAATGAAATAGGAACAATTGGAGGTTCATCTTCTGCATCATACTCATCCTCTAATTTGAATCTGTCATGGACCTATTTCTTATTTTGAGGAGTAACCATGCACCTTAAGTTGTAAAGGTACTGCATAGACTATGTTTCTCTTCTTTAGACAGAGTGTGACAGGCAGGAGGCAAGAATGTGCGTTTTCCACGTTCTTGCGGGCCAAGCTCTGTGCGTATGCCCAACTCAATTAAATCTTTTCTTCCTTTCAAATGATCCTTTGTCTTTCCTTTTATGTTCAAAAGAGTGCTGGTGATACTTTCACCCACGTTCTTCTCGACATGCATCCCATCGATACAATGTCTAACCTCCAGATGCTGCCAGTACTCTAGTTCCCAAAATATTGATTTCTTTTTCCAGACACTTTTTTCACCACTTTTGGTTGGCGGCCCGAAGTTGTTCACAATATTATCCAACTTTTTGTAAATCTCTTTACCTGTCAAAGGCTGGCGCGCCATGCTGTGATCAGTTTTCCCATCGAACTCTTTCGCCATCTTTCGATACTTATGTCCTTTTGGAAGCATCTTTCGGTGGCCCATATACACGGTTTTCCCACTATGTTTCAAGCGAATGCTACAAGTGTTTTCACCACAAATCGGACACGCCAACGCCCCCTTGATTGAATAGCCTGAAAGATTACCATAGGCGGGGAAATCATTGATTGTGCAGTACAACATAGCACGCAAATTGAAGTCCTCTTTACTGAATGAGTCGTAAACCGTAGCCCCTTCATTCCACAAGAGTTGTAGATCCTCTATCAAAGGTTGTAGGAATACGTCAATTTTGTTGCCCGGTTGCTTTGGACCAGATATTAACAAAGACAACAAGATGTGTCTTGGTTTCATGCATAACCACGGCGGTAGATTGTAAATACCAAAAGCACAGGCCAGGTACTGTGTATGCTACTCAAAGTACCGTAAGGGTTCATCCCATCCGTGCACAAGCCTAGCCTTAGGTTTCTCGGTTCGTTACCAAACTCAGGAAATTTTACGTCTATGTTTCTCCACTGTGGTGCATCAGCGGGATGTCTCAATCTGCCATCCTTTTTCCTGTGAACTGAATGCCACCGAAGATTCTCTGCGTCTTTCTCAATGGAGAACAAACGTCTGAACCTTGGAATGATGGGCAGGTACCACAGTACCTTAGCTGGTGAACCTTTCTTACTACCGTTGATGTGAGTTTGTTGTTTCTTATACCGTGACGCTCCACATGCTGAACAGCTTTCAGCAAATTCATCCGATTTCCAAAACAGCATGCAACCATTTGGACAAGCATGAATTTTCTGGTACCCCATACCCATTGGGCACATCATTTTTTTGGCTGAGTACGTAGTCATTGGTAAAACGTTGTCCACCGGAAGAACGTATTTCAATAGTTCCAGGAGGTCAGTGAAACTTACGTCGCTCCAGCCATGTTTCGCTTTCAAGTTGAATAGCTTGAGGATGACACTCAACTTGCTTAACTTTGTAGGGTCACACCCGGGTACAACGGTGTTTTGGATGAATCCAACAAATTTTCATGCTTGTCTGGCGTGTTAGAGTAATGTCGTTCCACATCTTCGAGCATAGTCTCAATGTCATCATCCCAGAAATCTGGCTCAACGTTCCCTGTAACGTCTTCTGTGTCACCAGCAACTGTATCATCTCCAAGTTCTGTTTCTGTGTTTGCCTGACCATTATCCCCTTCGTCAGGCTTAATAACATCGAACACACTCTGACCATGCCATCGGATTATGTCTTGGAAATCTTTTGTAAAACCGCGGCGGATCAGATGTTCCTTAATTGTTTCAACGCCGCGATATCTCAGATTGTTTTGGCAGTCGATACACGGACAAAATATGTATCCCTTGTCTGTAGGTTTCAGATTGTTCGCCAACACCGTGCATAACTTATCAACTCCTTCTAAAAACTTGTCGTCCAAATTTCCGCTGTAAATCCACGAACGTTCCATCTCCTTCTAGCTATTTATATGACGGCAGCCATTTCATACCGTCACCCGTGGCAGAGTCTTTACACTTTTGTATCTTATCAACCTAAATCCATCCATGACTATTAAATCCCACCGGTGAACGTGTTTTTAATATGTAATTTATTGAAAATTTCGGCAGCATCTCCCTACAGTTCTTCAAATGCACGATATTATGATATTAATCAATAATATATGCATTCGAAGAACAATAAAGAGATACTGCTGAAATAATCAATAAAGTACAATTAAAACACATTCACACCCTAGGCGTGAGATTTAACAATCATGGACAGTCCCGACAGGGACTGCCGAAGATATACCTCTATTAGGTATATCTTGGGCGGATAACTATGTTTGGTAGTTTGTCAAATATTATATGTATATATGTAAATCTTACCTCTGGTAGACGATTAGCAGATGCTAAGACGGTTGAGGTCGGAAGCCAAAATAAAGTCGTAGTCCTGATGCATAAATGAAAAACGACAACATTAGAATTCATCAAAAAATCAAGGTTAAATGCTAGCTAAACCGCGGAAAAAAATCGACAGCATCTCCCCTATATTTCTAACGTGTCCAAATCAGTTTTATCAAAGTCAGATTTGCACGCATTAAACAGAGAGCATCTGGCATAGCAGATTGAGCAGTTGAAAATGAATACAGCAGTTTACAGAGAGCAGTTTACAGAGAGCAGTTGAAAATGAATCAAACAGAAAGCATCTGGCATAGCTTGTCGGTAATACACTATTATGTATTAATTGTAATACTAAATGCTAAGAATAAATAAATACATCAGTTTACAGTTTGGTTTGCAAAATTACCGTTACTAAGCACCGAAGTGGGCAAGTAGTGTAGAAATCAGCCCACGAACTAGGTTGCAATTAACGGTGAATCTGGGCACAAATATATGAACAAGGTTAGAACATTTGCAATTACACTCTCAGGATTAGATACAAACGAGGTACTTAGAACTTGCAATCGAAATGCATGTATATGAACAAAGTAAGGAAAAAAACGACAATCAATCGATCCCATACCCAATACGCGACAGAGACGTCGACGGTGAGACCAGTGGTAGATGGGTGGTGACCGGCGGCGATGGGAGTGACAAAGGTGGTGGGAGCGACGGCGGCGATGGCCGTTAGCAAGGTGACGGGAGAGGGAGGCGATTTCAGTGAGGAAGATAGCGCGAAAGAGAAGAAGAGTTACTGTGAGTAGAGTGTGCAGAGTGTAGGCAAATGTTTTAATGGACTTTAGATTACGGTTTACATGTAAACCGTAAACTAAAGTCGCACTTTACATGACGGTTCCCAAACAAACCGTAATCTAAAGTGTAACGATATTTAAAAAAAAAGCGCGATAATTATTTGGCATATGTTGGGTTTCAAACATAGGTAACACATTAATATAAAGTTTTTATTAATCTAAAATACACTGGTAAAACGACGTCGTTAAATGTAATCTAAAGTGTAACGAAATTAAAAAAATCGCGCGATAATTATTTGGCATATGTTTCAAACATAGGTAACACATTAATATAAAGTTTTTATTAATCTAAAATACACTGCTAAAACGACGTCGTTAACTGTAATTTAAATACTTCGCGCGGAGTCGAATAAATCAAATTATTTGGCATATGTTTCAAACATAGGTAACACATTAATATAAAGTTTTTCGTCAAGTCAAAACGACGTCGTTGACTATCAGTCGGAGGTTGGCGCGCCTTTTTTAGGAGGGACTTTAGATGACGGTTTTTAGTAAAACCGTAATCTAAAGTCCGTTGACCGTAAAGCGCGCGTCAACACGGGACTTTAGATTACGGTTTTACTAAAAACCGTCATCTAAAGTCCCTCCTAAAAAAGGCGCGCCAACCTCCGATCGATTTTTGATTACGGTTAATTCAATCATCGTCGCTAATTAATTCCGGCCTTCCTATTAATCACGGTGTCTGTTTAAGCCGTGATTAAACCACCGTCATTAAAGCCTCGCGTTCCACTAGTGAAATGAAGGTGGAGCATGCAAGAGAAGTGCGGTAGCCATTGAAGCTTTCTTTGGAGCTTCAAAATCGCCCAGCAGAGAAAGAAGGAAGGGGATCGGCTGGGAGAGAAAAGAGCTCACGAGAGAGGGGAGAAATGAGAGGATAGGAGGTGAGAGAAAAGGTATGTACCCTTTTTCACTTTATTTACTTTTTGCTTTTTGACTCATTGTTTATTTAGCTAGTTACATGTGTGTGTGTGGGGTTATTTGGCTTAATAAAATCGGTCCACACAGTATTACTAGCTGGAGCGTTTTTCGTCTTTTACAGAAAACACTCGTTATTTTACCCGGTTTTGGTACTATTCACTAACCGGGCCCGTTTCCGGATTTTCTCGTTTAATTATGTTTATGGGTTATTAAGCTTCCATAAATGCTTAATAATTATAATTTAATGATTCACAATTTTTACGGGTCCGTTTGACCACTTAAAGCCACGTTCTCAGGTTTTCTAGAAAAACGTGCGCTAAAGCTCTATTAGCGTTTTAATACATTATTTGGGTCCGTTTTCTTCGGGAGTTGTTCCCATATATTATTTAGGCCTTGTTAAGCCTTTAGACTCCATATAATACGCTAACCGAGGTCTCATACCTCCTATGGTTATTTAACGCTTATTTAGCGTTTTCCACTTTTTAAGTGTTTCTTTATTTCTTTTGGATTTTATTTTTCCTTACCAATATTACTTAGGTGTATCTGTAACAGCCCAGTATTAACCCACATGTGTGATATTGTCCGCTTTGGGCCGCAACCCGCACGGTTTTGTTCTCGGGGTACCATCCCCAAAAGGCCTCACACAAGGGAAGAGTATCCCCACACCAATAAGGCATGGTTCGTGCTCTCTCCCGATCGATGTGGGAGGTGACCCCTACACTGGGTATCACACTCTACCCCCCTTGGGAGCCCAGCATCCCCGCTGGCACACCGACCTGGGTCTGGCTCTGATACCATCTGTAACAGCCCAGTCTTAACCCACATGTGTGATATTGTCCGCTTTGGGCCGCAGCCCGCACGGTTTTGTTCTCGGGGTACCATCCCCAAAAGGCCTCACACAAGGGAAGAGTATCCCCACACCTATAAGGCATGGTTCGTGCTCTCTCCCGATCGATGTGGGAGGTGACCCCAACACTGGGTATCACACCTTGGGACCGGACTTACAAGGTTGGTCGGACTTGAATTCTTCCAGCGTATTAACTTACTAACGTCGACTGACCTTGGGTCCGACCCCTGGGTAAGGTCGGTCGAGTCAAAACAAAAATTATGATTAACGTTATCATATGTATGTATATATATGCCTATACACATATGTATGTGTATAAGTAGTAGTACATCATTAATGGAATGAAATGGTAAGGAAGTACACATATGAGTAAGAAAACGAGTTAAGAAAGTAGTGAGTATAAGAACATTAAGTTAAACCGAAATAACGGGATAACGGGGTAAGTACGGGAGTAGTAATCATGTATGTAATGTAATGCTTAGTATTAATTGAACCATTTGGCATGTAGTCATTGGTTCAAGAATAAGACTCGAGGAACAAGAGTGAACCAAAGGAACGCGAGGACACCCGTAAAGTAAATTCCGGAAAAAAAAGGTATGATTTCTTCATGCTCTGTATCCTAACCTGGTTACCCTGATTTGTGTGCTTATTTGATCACCTAAATAAGATAAATGCATGAACCGGACTTTATTGCACTTACTTGTGCTTGTTTAATATTGTTCTTGATATATTTGTCTTGAACATTTAGTTTGTATAATTCATGAAATATATGAATGAAGATGAAGTGTGTATGTACCTTGTAGTGTACATGTGTAATGTATTGTACCTTGTATGGATGTGGATGTAAGTAATGTAGTGTTGTGTGGCTTCGATGTGTGACTTCTACTAATTCCTAACTACCTAACTCCTAACGTAAGTATTGAGTAAATTGGAATGAGTAGAAGTCCGATATAGTTTCTGCCACGCGTGAGGATGAGGAGACACAAGAGGTTGGATCCGATTCCTGGTTCTTAAACTTGTCCACGGTCTAAACCCCTTAAATGGGTAGCATCCTGGATTAGTGAACCAAGTAAATCCCGGTGGTGGGACAGAGTAGTCCCTGGGCCGGAGGTCCCGACGACTTGACTTGAGTATGTAGTAAGTAAGTAAAGTATTGTATGAGTAATGGTCTTGGCTGGTGTAAATCATTGACCCCGGGTAAAAGAGTAATCTCCACCCGATTAACCCGGGTGGACAAATGGATCGAGCTAACAAGTATTGCATATTGAGTATGTAATGTGCATGTACTGTGTATCTGTATTTCGGAAGAAGGTAAGTAAGCATTGGTTGACTTGCATTGTCTTCCTTGTATGTATTGTACTGTGTGTATGTATGTATACCTTGTACAGTATTGTAGCATTATGAATGAAGCATGTATGTATGTATGTATTGTAAAATGAATTGCATGTATTCGACCAAGTGGTCGGCGTACCCTCGCTAGTACGCGGGGTATGCGAAAGTCATATGCAGCGAAAGCTGAGCCCCTACGGGCAACATTTTTAGTGTGCAGGTACCCGAAGCGGTCATGATCACAGTAAGAGATCGACTGCTAAGTTCGAATAGCTAGGAGTGAAATGTAGATAGTAGTGAATTGTATAAGGCTTGTAGCCTTGTTGTAGTAGTGTACCAAGGGGGAATACCTAGTACTTAGAAAGTAAGTAACTTGTGAGGAATGGGTAGTGTGGACTCTTAATGAGTATGTGTGAGATTGAAAGAGGTATTGTATTTGTATAAGGATCTTAGTAAACTCGGTGTAATATATTGTATTGAACTTATGGAGTATTGTATTGAATGGGAAGTGGTAGTACTTGGTTGTAATTGTAGTAAGGATTGTATTTGTGTAGCACTCGGATATTCCGGTCCATCAGACCGATGCTGTATGTAGTAGTATTAGCCTTGTTTGTCACATGGGTAGCTAACAGCATTGTTTCACCCACCACCGTGTAAGTAAGTATCCGCTGTGAGGTATGTATGTACGAGGAGATTGGACGGTAATGACGGTATAGCGGTATGGGTGTTACAAAAAGTGGTATCAGAGCGAAGTATCGCTCTGATGACTGGAAATATCGAGTTTAGGAGATACCGAGTTAGGATTTAGAAGCTTAGGGCTAAGGGCTGAGTGATAGCATTAGAGATGTGCTAGTTAGGAACTCCTGGTGAGTACCGGATACCTACAATATCAGACCCGCCCTCCACAATCCCACTGTATAACTTGGGACAGAACGCCAGAGAGAAGGAAAGTCCTCTCATACTCGGGAAACCCGATCTGGCAGTAGTGAGATAATCCTATAAGAAGGAAGGAACCTGACATATAGTAGAATCCAAGCATTGGAAGTCCCGGAGATGGATCCCGGTTGGACAACAACACCCGCACTCAATAGCGGTTGAATGAGCACTCCAACCATAAGAAGGCTATAACTTACAACAGCATGGGGCGACGTGCTTAGCAGTCGCGAGAACCTGGCTAGTCAACCAACAGCAGAAAAAGGAGCACTAAGCGTGCAATAGAGCGGAAAACGGAACGGTAACAAAACCCGAGGCATGAGTCTACAGGGGCAGAAATAACTAAAACAATACCACCAACGGTATGCTCGCTGACTAAGGACATAGTCGGTAGTGATTAACATCGAACCTACAATGCCAAAAGGGTTGCAATACCTGGCCAATATAGCTCAGACAGCTACAAGGACAATCGCGAGATATAATCCGATGGGACTACGGAGGTAGTGCCCAAACAAGCCGAGGCTCAATAACCACAGTAAATGTGTGGGAACGAGTAACAAGGAAAACACAAAATCAAATAAATGGGAGTCTCCAAGGATTGGAGAAATATCCCGATCAACGACAACCATGTCAAGACCATTGAGAAGTTTCTTAAGGGATCGAGTATCCCAAACATAGAACAATAAGATCAAGGGTAGAGTCAACAAGACTATTAAATACAAGTGGCAACCATACCTAGACTGGTATAGGATTACCCAAAAACCACCAGTACCACGCACTTGCCACGGAAAGTGCAGTAAGAATAGGAGCATGTAAAGGAACTTTAACACATCACGGGTACATAGTAATGTACCGTGACAGCAATGAAGCAACTCACACATCCTAACAACAGGAAGAATGGAACCTTGGGAAGGTCTAACAGCCTGACCATTGTATTAAGGACATACCAGTCAGCAAGAAGCTGGACTTAGCGAAAACTTTAAACATGGCTATGCCATGAAGAACCTTTTTAACACCAAACTGTTATTTTAAAACCGAAACTTTTTCCTTCAAAACCACAACCTTTCTTTTAAACCTTGGACTTTTAAAACCAAACGAACAAAGTTACGGTGAGTATCATAGAATGATACAAGAGGAGCTGACAATAGAATACTTCACCTAGGCGTGTGACGAACACTACGAGTGCACCCAAATACAGGATGTGGGACGACCACACTCTGAAGGAGCTTGCGGGCTTGACAGATAGTCGGGTAAGTGGTAACGTATCAACAAGGTACCCCACGTATGTATACATGTAGTGTACGAAACACGGGAAGTAGTCAACTCCATTCTACAGACCATGAGTGAATTCAAAGCAGAACAACTGGACACCGCAGATGATCAAGGAGAAAGAACTTAGCCAAGAGTAAGTATGAAAAAACTCAGAGAATCCATCTGAGGATAAGGAATGAGGATTAAGAAGCGCAAAGAGCGCAGACTGACGAGTATAGATATTGGATATGTCTCAAAGACTTCAAGCAAATACACGACAGCTGGAAGGGATACCCAGCCTAAACACAGCAAGGCAAATACCTAATGTGAACACAACAATGCTCAACAAACGGGACACAGTTCTCGAGAGCGACCACAAGATTACCACGAAGCACAATCCATCATTAAAGAGGATATTTAAACCTAGTCTCAAGCACTAGGAGGAAGTATAAATAGTCTACCCAAGAACGGGAGACGATATAACCGACAAAGGGATAGCTTAAACTACAATATCTCAATGCTGTATAGTAGACATAACATACTATAGACATTAGCCGGATGTAACGGCAGGATCTAATAACACCCAAGAGCAATCCTTGAAGGGTATCTCAGTTAACAACAAATGAACAAGCGTCAAGATAAGAGCATAGAAGCTAGAACGAACACTCGGTTAGGACACCGAAGGGATTTCACTTAACAGGAAATACCCTAAATTACAAGAAGGCACTGATTAACATCAGGCTGCCTAAAGGGACTCCTATGAACGGAAGCGTGGAACCACGACTTGCCGTGGAGCCCAGTAAATACCTCCAACCCTATAAAGGTATATAGGGAGTGGAAACAGGTATAAGCAGCTTGCAAAGAGCATGGCTTGCAGCAATAAGGCTTAAAAGCCATGAATCAACTACGTTGTGTAGATTTGAATGGTTGGAAAACCCACACCAACCACTAGCTGGACTTGCTAGAGATATGGCTCCATACGACAAATAGATTGACAGCTGAACCACCCCATATGAACTTAACATAATGAGTGGCTTGGAGTAATGGCTACCTCAATGTCATTGTCACTAGAGCATCAGTCTATATACAGTTAACGAAGCTTCTAATTTCCCTTCATGCCTTCTATAGCAATGGTAGCACAGAGGCACAAAAATCATAATAATGCCAACAATGGCCTAGTCCACACTCGGACACTACGGGAAACTCGCGGAAAGGTACCTCTCGTTAACCAAAGATCACCAATGTGGTGAAGATGTGAACCCTTATAAAAGGCTTCAATCTGCTATAATAATAAAGCCTACACATGTAGATATTGCCAAGAGGCGATCAAACAAGGAAAAGAGATTCCAAACCATTATGACTTAAAGGAGTAAGTATACTCCATTTACAACCAAGCGTGTGGTCAACCATTGCATAAATGGCGGAAGTACATAAACAGAGACTAACATAGTAAACCTTGTCATGAGACCTATGAGTGGAAACAACCCCTCAACAAGAACTTTCAGTTATCAATGAAAGAACACTCTCCAATTGGAGAAAGGGACCAGAAAACCCTTGAGGTTTCTTGGGATGTCCCGGTGATGTACATACAAAGTAAAACTGCACAGCTAGAGCCTATAATTAATGCTCAGCACTGGGAGACAGCAACTGTAAAAAACAATCAATGTGAATGCACATTGCACACCACGAATGACCAATGCTCAAGAGAGCCTGTAATCCGATAAATTACTTCATCTATTGTCAACCAAGATACTTGGTGAATTGTATCATAAATGAGGAATAATGTGAGGTAAGCTAACCTACACATGAAACCTAAATTAAAATAAAACATCTACACATTGGGAAGATTGTAACATTGCGGTATGCTACGACAACCGCCATACACACGAACAGAGGAAATCCTCAGTGTATTCAAACCATAAGGAAATGGTGCCAACGACAATGGCAATGAGCAAAGATAAGCTACCACAGTAACGGAGACCGTAAAAACAATGTTGTATAACGGGTAAGAATATGGTGCGCAACAAGCGACCGCTATAAGGAAGTAGTTATGAAGAATCTTACTGTGTGAGAGATGTGAACTAAGATAATACAGTGACTAAAGATGAAATACCCCAAACCTCGATATGTGGTTTAAATATCAAATTATGGTATGTAAAGGCTAAAAAGTGCCTTAGTAACATCAGTGAACAATTTAAACCATAATAAATGCAATAAAGCATTAAGACACAGATTGAGCAAAAACATGCTCTAAGCTATGAGTGAACTTGGTTAGGACCCAAAGAGCCTACCAAGACTTGATAACATTTAATTATGATTTAATAAGGCTAAATAAGTCCTTAAAAAACTTTGGTGGGCAGTTAAACCAACAAACACAAGGTAATACCTTAAAGTCAATATAGCAAAAATGTGCTCTAAGCTTGGGATAAATGTGTATAAGACCTAATGGTCATACCTATACCTTATTTATATGTTAATGAACATATTAAATCAATTACTAAAGAAAACCAAGCTTGAAAACAAGTTAAAACACAAAATGTGCTTTAAGGAGTCTTAAAGCACGTTTTTGAAAAATTGTCTTGTAAATGAGTTTTGAATGGCTAAATGTCCATCATTACTCTTTAATTAACATGTGTACTATATAGTATCACATTTGGGTGGCCATATTAGTGGGAAATCAAAAATTTCACTTCTATGTCCTTGTTATAGGTGAATAGTGATTTTTATAACTAGTTTGTAACATATAATGTTATAAGTAATTAAATTGGTCAACAAAGACCATTATACCCTCCTAGGCATATGGGGGCCGGTTTTTCATGGTGTGAGTCACCAACATGTAAAAGAAATCAAATAAGTAAACTTAAGCTTAAAGTAAAGTACTATTTGCTTTAACTTACAAATATCTTCAAAAGTAACTTCTATCTTCATTCTCCCTTCCTTTCCTTCATTTCCCACGGTTCCAAACACCACACCAACCTCTCTTCTTCATTCTCTCTCGGTAATACCACTACCTCCATGAGAACTCAAGCTTTGAACTCTTGTCAAATCTTGCTCTCTTGACCAAATCAAAAACAAACACCACCATTCTCTTAGTTAAGCAAGCTCTACAATCTTGTCTCTTCAAAACTTCAAAACCTCCATTTCGGTGCCAAGAGAAACCACCATGGGAGGAGCTTGAGCTCATCTTTTCACATATTCTTGTTCTCCTTTGCTTCAGGTAAGGAAACTCAAAGAAAATCCATGTTTCCTCCATGTTTTGTTGTTGTCCGAAAATTCACCATTAATGGAGCTCTTATATTGCCTTGTTCTAGCTTCATTTGAATCTTCCAAGGGCTAGGAGGAGTCCTCTCTTGATACTTATTCAAGTTCTCTTCCAATTCCAAGGTAAAACAATTACCTTAATGTGTTAAAACAATATGTGAAACTAGGGTTTACAATGAGATGAAGCATAATGCTTGAATACTCATTATGTTGTTTGTATAATGTTTAGAAGTTGACAAACAACCAAACACCCCACCGGTTTATAAGGAACCAAGAAAGAATTTGTGAGGAAAAAGAGGTAAACAAACTATCTCAATGTAGTTTAAATGCCTTAGGAAATGAGCTTGATTTGCTTGATAAAATACCTAAGGAGCCAATGGCAAATGAGCTAGTAAAATGCTCTCAAGGAGTTTAGTAAAGGAATATGTATTGTTGGGTGTATTTGCAGGTCAAAGGCATTATTATGTGGGAAATTCAGTGTTTAAGGTTTATGCAATTTAAGGGCCTAAGAGCCATGCATTTAAGGGCCTAAGTGCCAAGCAATTTAAGTTATGCACTATATTGTGATGTAGTGCTTAATGTGTGAAGTTTGTGTATAAAATGTGTTTGATGGATTTTAGGTGTCCTTGAGTGAAATAAGGTAAAAACCTAAGTGTTTGGATGTGAGTATATACAAGAGAAGCTATGGCCAAATTTGGGAAATGTGTAAGAAGTTCTAAGTGTTTAAAGTGAGTTTTGGTGAACTAGAAAGTGTTAAAGGTGAATCAATGTTACTTGAGAAGAAAACATGTATCAAAGTGATTTAGAGTGATGCAAGGATTTAGGTGTTATCTTGGAAGTTCTAGGAATTCAATGTGTGTTTTGAGGATGTATTTAAGTCTTGGAGGAGTTTGTTTAAGGTTAGGTAATGTTGATGTTCAAGGAACAAGTGATGTTTAGGTATGATGTGAAAAGGAGATTTAGTTAGTAAGAAAAGAAGTTGAGGGGTGATGACAAGGTGTAGAGGAAACACCTTGGTATTGTGGTCATTATAGGTGAAATGCCACCTAGAAATCATAAGGAGAAAACATTGTAAGTGTTAGGAATTTTTGTGGAGATATAAGTAAAGGTTTAAGGAATTAGGAAAATAGTTTTGTGGGTGTTTAAAGAATATCTTAAGGGTGTGTTTGAAGTGCCAAATGATGTTAGAACACATTAAGAGGCCTTAGGAAAAGTTTGGTGAAGATTTGGCAAAGTTTGGGTAAGTTTAGAGGGCGACCGACCCAGGGGCCGACCCAGTTTGTGGGTCGGTCGAGCCTCTGTAAAATGTTAGAAAGGTGTTCGGTAATGGTCCGACCCAAAAGGGTGGGTCGGACATGGGTCGGTCGGTCAAGTTACAAAGGTGGAAAAATGTTCGCACATGGACCGACCCAGAATGGTGGTCGGACGTGGGTCGGACGGTCATGTTTATAAGGAAGTAAAAAGGGTTCTGTAATGGACCGACCCAGAAGGTTGGGTCGGTCGGTGGGTTGGTCGGACCAAAAACATGGTTTAAGGTTATGAAATGATATGTGATGATGGGATTGGTAGGTAATGATGTTATAAGGATGTTAAGGACATGTTAGGTGAGTCTAAATGGCAAATAAGTGGGTTAAAAGTTGTATTAAAATGTGAGAGTAAAACAAATTAAAAATGTTAAGTTATGTAAGTAAGTTAACGGGGAAAAATTAAGCATCGACATTAAATGATCAAGCAAACCCCGATGTTAATGAAAACACGTGTGATGTTAACAGTTGTTCGAGAATTGCTCGAGGAACATAAATGGACAGGATAAGTGGACTCCGGTGACAGGTATGGTTTTCTTGCAACCTGTGTCCTAACGGATTACACCGGCTTGTATGCCAATGTGTTTTTCTGTATGTTTGCCACGTTATGATATAAACCATGAAACGAGTTTACAGTCATTATTGTTATTGTATGTTTACGTGCCGATACCGGTAACCTCTAATGCGCTTGAAGGGCTAGTTAACCACTAATAGGTAAACGTAAGAGAACGGTATCCGGTAATAACGTTTCCGACCTAAGGAACGTTCTAACCACGGCTATGCGTGAGTTGGATATGTAATGTTTGTGCGTGGTGTTTGTATGTGAATGTATGACTCTCTTTTCCCTTGTGTATGTCTGACAAGACTTAACTCAATGTTTGTGATTGTTTAAAAGTTCAAAGATGAACTTCTAATAAGTGCTAACGGGGGGAATGAGGAGTCCGGTCTGTTCCGGCCACGCGTGTGAGAGTATGGGGGTCGTTGTCATAGCAGGTTCGATCCTCTCTGTATGTATTGGTTGTTTTCCAATTTGGTTCCCAACCTACCCTTTAGCTTAACCAAGGCTATTACTGACTCACGTCGGGCCACAGGGGCATACTATTGTTATGTTTGTTTCGGTGTGCTTGGATCACTATATCCGAGACACCTAGTGTTAAGTTAACCGTTCATTAACGAAACGGTAACGAGTTATGTAACGAGCTTATCATGAGACTGGGCAACAATCTCTAGGCTCACCAGTATGTTGGTGATGTTTGGGTCGGTTCCTAAGAGAATCATTCCCGTTGTGTTATGTGTTTTGTTGTGATGCAATATTTATTGCGGTGTTGTTGTGCACATGGAAACGTGCAAAGTGTTGTTAAGTGTTGTTACGTAGTGTATGTTAATGTTGTAAAATGTGAAGTGTGTGGATCATGGAATGATTCCAAGTTGTGATAAGAGGCATTTGAGGATAACCCGATTTAGGGTATGTGTCGTCTATTAAGGAAGTAGCTCCGTTGGAGGAGAACACTCTAGGCATGATGATACCATGGGTGACTTGTTAAGTAGGATGTATTATCCGATTGTTGAGCCCATTGAGGCGAAATGTTTAATGTTGTGTGTTTGTTGTTACATGTATGATTTAAATAAATCAACTGCATGCTAAGACGACAATTAGTTGTGCGTGGCCCGGTAGCATATGGGCTGCGGGATTACCATACCAGCAAAGGTGCTGAGCCCCTTGGGGCCACCCCTTTCTCTTCTTTTCCTATTTCAGGTACGAAGCTGGAAGCCGTTCGAGAGTAGGACGGGTAGTTGTGGTACATAGGTATTCATTTAAGTGCGTATTTACAGTAGGTGTAGTAAGACCGATATTGTTGTCGGCACCGTTTATAAGTACTCGGTATAGTTGATAAGTGTGTATATATTGTTGTTAATGGAAAGGGATACTAATGTATAGTTGCTCGGGAATTTAGCACATCAGACCGGTACATTGTGTATGTATTAGCCTTGTTAGCCACGTGGGTGGCTAACGGCGTGTAACACCAACAAGTTAAGTAATGTGATGAGGTGTTGTCTTCCGCTGCAGTTTGTTGTAAGTATGTTAATGTTGGATGGGGTGTTACAAAAAGTGGTATCAGAGCGAAGTATCGCTCTGATGACTGAATTACCGAGCTTAGGAAGTACCGAGTTAGGATTTTAGTGCTTTGGGTTAAGGGTTGAGTGATAGCGTGAGAGATACGCTAGATAGGAATTACCAGTGGGTACTGGAAACCTACAATATCCATCCCACCCTCCACAATCCCTGTATAACTTGGGGAAACAACCAGAGAGATGGAAGTCCTTTTACTCGGGGATACCGATCTGGCTGTTATTAAATACCTTAGGGTACGGAGAACCTGTCATACGGTAGATCCCGAAAAACTGGGAATCCCGGAGACGGTCTCCATTTGAATGATGTAAACCGCATTTCATAGCAATGAATGAAGGATCTTGTGTATTGGAGAATAGAATTTCCGGCAACCTGGGTCGACATGCAGAGCAGTCGAGAATAACCAGCTTGCAACGCACCTACCGTGCAACAGGCAAGAAATGGATTAATAACACCGAGACAAGTGCTACGGACCACAGTTGATAAACAAACACCAACGGTATACCAACCGACAAAGGAACTACAACGTAGTGCCCAAACAAGAGACAAGTCTCAGTAACCACGACAAATAAGTGGAGCGGGCTGCAAAGAGAATACAATATTAAAACAAAGGGGTCTCCCAGAATGGGAAACACCCTAGTTAATGATTGTTATGTGAAGACAGTGAGAAGTCACCTAGACAAGTTATTATCAGGACAGTGAGATCAGTGAGGGCCAACAAGGCCACTGATGACAATATGGGTAAAAACAATACCACAACCAGTATGTGTTAAACTGATAGCCAGTTAGCATGGCGCACTTGCCAATAGCAAGTGCTGCTATAACAGGGCTATTCGGGAAAATTTATAACCACTACAAAGTACTTAGTAAAGTACCATAAAGTTAAACGAGACCACTATGACCAGGAAGGGCTAATAGCCTAACCTCTGTGATTGTAAGTACACCAGTCAGCAAGAAGCTAGACTTGGTTAAGGTAAGAAGATGTTGTGAAACCATGAAAATTTTTCTTTCAACCCAGATTTTCACAACCCTTTTCTTTTCAAACCAGATTTTCTTGCAAACAACACTTCTTTCCAACCTTCTTTAAACCAAACCAGTAAAACCAAGAGCAGTTGATAAGATACAGCAATGGATAAACTTTCCCTCGATTAAGTTCGGGAAGCAGGGAATGACTATTGTCACGGGAAATATAAGGGAGTTGACAAAGAATACTTCACCTAGGCGTGTGACGGACATACAAGTGTACCAACTGTGTTGTGGGACGACCGCACTCCGATAGGAGCATGTGGGCCTGACAGACCTACTTATGGGTTAGTTGGGTAAGTAGCAATGTATCAGTATGATACCCCATATATGTATACGAGTGGAGTCCGAAACACGGGAAGTAGTCGACTCCGTCTACGGTCAGTAGTATAAATCAAACAAGAGCTAAGGATTACAAGGAATGATTGAAGTTAAGGGACTCAGTTGAGATAACCAGACTAAAGGAGTCAGTGAATTAATCTTCAAGGAAATGTTTAAGAGTCAGGAGGTGCGAAGTGCACTAACTGCAATATGAAGACATCACATATGTCTTAAGGATTCCGAGGAATAAACATTATAGCTGGAATGGTGACCCAGCCTGTAAATGGCAAAGCAGATGCCTAATGTGGACACATTAATGTGCAACAAACGGGATGAAACTCCCAGAATGAGTACCTACACTACCAGGAAATGTTGATCTTCACAAAAGGAGGTAATAAGCCAGATAAGAACGCAAGCGGCGTGGCTAATGGAATATACCAATAAGTGTGAAACAAATGTAAAGCATAACGTAGCAACACCCAGGAGCAACCCTTGAGGGGTGTTTGCATCAGCAATTGTTGCACGAAATAACGTGACAGAAACATAAGGGTTGAAACTAACACCAGTTTAGACATAAATTGTCAGGAGACGGACTGACAAACCTAAGGGGCATCCCATGAAAGGAAACGTGATACAACGACCTTGTATATTGTACAGGAAGTACATGTGTGTGGACAGCTATAATGAGCCCAGCTCAAGGCAAACAAGGCTCATAAGCCATAAGTAAGACATGTTACATAAATTCGACTGATGGTAGAAGTTTATGTTGTATAAGTGAATAGAGTGGTAAACGAACCACTGCATTAAGAGTGGGGATACCTCTCGACATTGTGACACCGCAGGAGCGGTAGTTATGTGAACCAAGTTCAAGAAATATGTTAAGGATGGACCATGTTGTTATTGAAGGAGAAATTAGCTTAGTAGTATGTGTATAAAGTGAAACACCTGGCTGAATAACGCCGGCTTGTGACTCGAATGATCGATGCTCAAGGAGCATTCAGTGGTCATCCAAATGAGGGATGAACCATAATATGAATAATGTAAATTTATGTGTGGAAGTTAATGTGACAGTAAATACTATGTGAGTTAGTGTTATACACTAAGTAAGAGCACGGTGCGCAACAAGCGACCGTTGTATAAATGTTGTTAAACGATAACGTAACAAGATGAGTGGTGTTAAACAGACTGGGCAATAAGCCAGTGGTCGATACTATATGATGAGGAACTCAGTGTGAATTCCATGGCGAATCGCATAAGGGATTTACTGTCAAGAGTTTACGCCTCTGCACTCTGTATGACTGAGTGTTTTGGTATTGCACTTGTGCAGTAATGAACGAGTGGGATAGCTAGGGATTGGAAACATGTTAATCGTAGAGCAATAATGTTACAAAGGCCGATGCATAGGAAATGCAAGGCCGCACCAATAAAAAAAAGTACTTGTACAGATATCGGTATGGAATATACCCCAAATGTTATGAGTAAATGAGAGAGCACTACACACTAGGTAATAGCTCAATCTCAACCGACAATAAGTCGGAAGGAAAAGTCAATCATTGTGAAATACATAACTGTATACACAGTAAATGGTTATGGAAGTGGATAGAAAGTTCATAACTCACCGAATTCGCTAACGGTAAAAAGATACCGTGCGTCGGTTGAGAACCATTGTTACCAAGATGAGGGTGACAATTGGGGATGTACAATACAGTAAGAATAACAAAGGGAGCAATTAAGCTCTACAGTTATTAGAGTTTCGCAGCAGCAGAAACCAGTGAACCAGTGATTCAAATGTAAACGTGAATAACGAATATGAGTGGATGGCTAATTATCAACGCCTAAAAGCCTAGCAGGCCAGAATCGAAACCAATTAAGAGTTTAAACAAACTCCAATGAGAATTCTTGGTTTAGGAACTAACCGCCAATATGGTTAAGATCCTCTAATCGAATCCATTGTGTAATAGACCGCGTGGAAGTTACAACACTTCACGACGGCAGGACTATAAGCCAATGTTAGTGATGATTTACGTGGGCGTAATCCCTTTTAAGGGGGTGTGGGTAGAACGCAAAACCACTTGGTGTATATTACCGTACAAGTGTACGTAGGTGTGTGACCCATATTGTGCATAGCACAAAAGTATTGTTTGTTTGATGATTGGTGCGTGTTACGTAAACATACGCATTCATTCATGGTTTTGTGGTAATTGCGCACAGAGATGCGAATACCATTGTGATAAGTGTGTGTGTTTGTTAACAGTTGTGTGTGATGCATAAGTGTGGGGAGTAGATAAACTCCGGGGAACAAAAGCCCCGACAGTGTATAAATGTAAAATCAGGTGTTGTATTTTGATAAAATATATGTATATATATATAGGTATACTTTATAGTGATGATGAAAGGGCATGATACCGACATAGAACCTAGTGAGAATAAGATTCCCTAGGCAACGCGATTGAAGTGAATGGAGGTTAACTGATAGACGGTTCTATCCTTTGGAGATGTTGTGAACATGACTAGAATGATTCAAAAGATAGAAAAATTGGAAATGAGTGATTTACTTGATGCTTGAAAACGAAGTGGGAGGTGGAACTTGATTTGCATGCGATCAAGGGAAGCCGAACACAATTGGTGGTGGAAGGATAGTTCAACACTGATGCTGATCACATCAGGGTTGGATGACTCTTGAAACTCCCTATAAGTGGTCACGAATAACCACGCTAATAAAAGAAGCAAAGAGCTTAAGTTGGACTTGGAGTTGGTGTGTTTTCAAAAGGATTTTCAATGGCATTTATAAAACGTTGATGGATACTTACATAATTAAAGTCTTCTTACTTAACCTCACAAGGAAATTTTAAATTTATGTGATTGTTTTAACCTCCTAAAGGCACGGGGACGGAAGGCGTCCATCGCGACCGTGTTCTACGGGATCACAGTGTATATCAAGGATATTTGATTGCTATACATGCTCTGACATGTGTGTGTGGTAGGTGAATGAATTGTTTTGACTTGGATTTCCTAAAGTGTATACTATCAAGGCCTATGAGTCTAAATGTGTGGTGTTAAATAGATCTATGTGTCTAAGACTGTTATGTTGTGGGGACCTATGTGTCCAAATGTTGTTATGTTACCCAAGACCAGTGAGTCAAAGGGGTTGTTATGTATGTGTAAGTGTTGTTTGAAGATACCCGGACCATAGAGCCCGAGGTTATCACTTGGATATGTTATGTTATGTGTGGATGTAAATGTGTTGCCCGGACCATTAAGTCCGAGGTTGTTATGTAAAGTGGGTTTGGTTATGGAAGTTGTTTCCAAGTGATTCCTGTGTTCTAATCTATTGATATGGAAAGTGTGAACTTCGAGGACGAAGTTCTTTTAAGGGGGGTAGATTGAAATACCCCAAACCTTGATATGTGGTTTAAATATCAAATTAGGTGTAAAGGCTAAAAAGTGCCTTAGTAACATCAGTGAACAATTTAAACCATAATAAATGCAATAAAGCATTAAGACACAAGATTGAGCAAAAAACATGCTCTAAGCTATGAGTGAACTTTTAGGACCCAAAGAGCCTACCAAGACTTGATAACATTTAATTATGATTTAATAAGGCTAAATAAGTCCTTAAGAAACTTTGGTGGGCAGTTAAACCAAACAAAACACAAGGTAATACCTTAAAGTCAATATGAGCAAAAATGTGCTCTAAGCTTGGGATAAATGTGTATAAGACCTAATGGTCAACCTATACCTTATTTATATGTTAATGAACATATTAAATCAATTACTAAAGAAAACCAAGCTGAAAACAAGTTAAAACAACAAAATGTGCTTTAAGGAGTCTTAAAGCACGTTTTTGAAAATTGTCGTAAATGAGTTTTGAATGGCTAAATGTCCATCATTACTCTTTAATAACATGTGTACTATATAGTATCACATTTGGGTGGCCATATTAGTGGGAAATCAAAAATTTCACTTCTATGTGCCTTGTATAGGTGATAGTGATTTTTATAACTAGTTTGTAACATATAATTTATAAGTAATTAAATTGGTCACAAAGACCATTATACCCTCCTAGGCATAGGGGGCCGGTTTTCATGGGTGAGTCACCAACATGTAAAAGAAATCAAATAAGTAAACTTAAGCTTAAAGTAAGTACTATTTGCTTTAACTTACAAATATCTTCAAAAGTAACTTCTATCTTCATTCTCCCTTCCTTCCTTCATTTCCCACGGTTCCAAACACCACCACCAACCTCTCTTCTTCATTCTCTTCGGTATACCACTACCTCCATGAGAACTCAAGCTTTGAACTCTTGTCAATCTTGCTCTCTTGACCAAATCAAAACAAACACCACATTTCTTAGTTAAGCCAAGCTCTACAATCTTGTCTCTTCAAACTTCAAAACCTCCATTTCGGTGCCAAGAGAAACCACCATGGGAGGAGCTTGAGCTCTTTTTCACATATTCTTGTTCTCCTTTGCTCAAGGTAAGGAAACTCAAAGAAAATCCATGTTTCCTCCATGTTTGTTGTTGTCCGAAATTCACCATAATGGAGCTCTTTAGATTGCCTTGTTCTAGCTCATTTGAATCTTCCAAGGGCTAGGAGGGGAGTCCTTTGATACTTATTCAAGTCTCTTCCAATTCCAGGTTAAAACAATACCTAATGTGTTAAAACAATATGTGAAACTAGGGTTTACAATGAGATGAAGCATAATGCTGAATACTCATTATGTGTTTGTATAATGTTTAGAAGTTGACAAACAACCAAACCACCCCACCGGTTTACAAGGGAACCAAGAAAGAATTTGTGAGGAAAAAGAGGTAAACAAACTATCTCAATGTAGTTTAAATGCCTTAGGAAAGAGCTTGATTTGCTTGATAAAATACCTAAGGAGCCAATGGCAATGAGCTAGTAAATGCTCTCAAGGAGTTTAGTAAAGGGAATATGTATGTTGGGTGTATTTGGCAGGTCAAAGGCATTATTATGTGGGAAACAGTGTTTAAGGTTTATGCAATTAAGGGCCTAAGAGCCATGCATTTAAGGGACTAAGTGCCAAGCAATTTAAAGTTATGCACTATATGTGATGTAGTGCTAATGTGTGAAGTTTGTGGATAAAATGTGTTTGATGGATTTTAGGTGTCCTTGAGTGAAATAAGGTTAAAAACCTAAGTGTTTGGATGTGAGTATATACAAGAGCTATGGCCAAATTGGGAAATGGTAAGAAGTTCTAATGTTTAAAGGGAGTTTTGGGTGAATAGAAAGTGTTAAAGGTGAATCAATGTTACTTGAGAAGAAAACATGTATCAAAGTGATTTAGAGTGATGCAAGGATTTAGGTGTATTGGAAGTTCTAGGAATTCAATGTGTGTTTGAGGATATTTAAGCTTGGAGGAGTTTGTTTAAGGTTAGGTAATGTTGATGTTCAAGGAACAAGTGATGTTTAGGTAGATGTGAAACGGAGATTTAGTTAGTAAGAAAAGAAGTTGAGGGGTGATGACAAGGTGTAGAGGAAACACCTTGGTATTGTGGTCATTATAGGTGAAATGCCACCTAGAAATCATAAGGAGAAAAACATTGTAAGTGTTAGGAATTTTTGTGGAGATAAGTAAAGGTTTAAGGAATTAGGAAAATAGTTTTGTGGGTGTTTAAAGAATATCTTAAGGGTGTGTTTGAAGTGCCAAATGATGTTAGAACACATTAAGAGGCCTTAGGAAAAGTTTGGTGAAGATTTGGCAAAGTTTGGGTAAGTTTAGAGGGCGACCGACCCAGGGGCCGACCCAGTTTGTGGGTCGGTCGAGCCTCTGTAAAATGTTAGAAAGGTGTTCGGTAATGGTCCGACCCAAAAGGGTGGGTCGGACATGGGTCGGTCGGTCAAGTTACAAAGGTGGAAAAATGTTCGCACATGGACCGACCCAGAATGGTGGGTCGGACGTGGGTCGGACGGTCATGTTTATAAGGAAGTAAAAAGGGTTCTGTAATGGACCGACCCAGAAGGTTGGGTCGGTCGGTGGGTCGGTCGGACCAAAAACATGGTTTAAGGTTATGAAATGATATGTGATGATGGGGATTGGTAGGTAATGATGTTATAAGGATGTTAAGGACATGTTAGGTGAGTCTAAATGGCAAATAAGTGGGTTAAAAGTTGTATTAAAATGTGAGAGTAAAACAAATTAAAAATGTTAAGTTATGTAAGTAAGTTAACGGGGAAAAATTAAGCATCGACATTAAATGATCAAGCAAACCCCGATGTTAATGAAAACACGTGTGATGTTAACAGTTGTTCGAGAATTGCTCGAGGAACATAAATGGACAGGATAAGTGGACTCCGGTGACAGGTATGGTTTTCTTGCAACCTGTGTCCTAACGGATTACACCGGCTTGTATGCCAATGTGTTTTTTCTGTATGTTTGCCACGTTATGATATAAACCATGAAACGAGTTTACAGTCATTATTGTTATTGTATGTTTACGTGCCGATACCGGTAACCTCTAATGCGCTTGAAGGGCTAGTTAACCACTAATAGGTAAACGTAAGAGAACGGTATCCGGTAATAACGTTTCCGACCTAAGGAACGTTCTAACCACGGCTATGCGTGAGTTGGGTATGTAATGTTTGTGCGTGGTGTTTGTATGTGAATGTATGACTCTCTTTTCCCTTGTGTATGTCTGACAAGACTTAACTCAATGTTTGTGATTGTTTAATAAAGTTCAAAGATGAACTTCTAATAAGTGCTAACGGGGGGAATGAGGAGTCCGGTCTGTTCCGGCCACGCGTGTGAGTATGGGGGTCGTTGTCATAGCAGGTTCGATCCTCTCTGTATGTATTGGTTGTTTTCCAATTTGGTTCCCAACCTACCCTTTAGCTTAACCAAGGCTATTACTGACTCACGTCGGGCCACAGGGGCATACTATTGTTATGTTTGTTTCGGTGTGCTTGGATCACTATATCCGAGACACCTAGTGTTAAGTTAACCGTTCATTTAACGAAACGGTAACGAGTTATGTAACGAGCTTATCATGAGACTGGCAACAATCTCTAGGCTCACCAGTATGTTGGTGATGTTTGGGTCGGTTCCTAAGAGAATCATTCCCGTTGTGTTATGTGTTTTGTTGTGATGCAATATTTATTGCGGTGTTATGTTGTGCACATGGAAACGTGCAAAGTGTTGTTAAGTGTTGTTACGTAGTGTATGTTAATGTTGTAAAATGTGAAGTGTGTGGATCATGGAAATGATTCCAAGTTGTGATAAGAGGCATTTGAGGATAACCCGATTTAAGGGTATGTGTCGTCTATTAAGGAAGTAGCTCCGTTGGAGGAGAAACACTCTAGGCATGATGAATACCATGGGTGACTTGTTAAGTAGGATGTATTATCCGATTGTTGAGCCCATTGAGGCGAAATGTTTAATGTTGTGTGTTTGTTGTTACATGTATGATTTAAATATAATCAACTGCATGCTAAGACGACAATTAGTTGTGCGTGGCCCGGTAGCATATGGGCTGCGGGATTACCATACCAGCAAAGGTGCTGAGCCCCTTGGGGCCACCCCTTTCTCTTCTTTTCCTATTTCAGGTACGAAGTGCTGGAAGCCGTTCGAGAGTAGGACGGGTAGTTGTGGTACATAGGTATTCATTTAAGTGCGTATTTACAGTAGGTGTAGTAAGACCGATATTGTTGTCGGCACCAGTTTATAAGTACTCGGTATAGTTGATAAGGTGTATATTATTGTTGTTAATGGAAAGGGATACTAATGTATAGTTGCTCGGGAATTTAGCACATCAGACCGGTACATTGTGTATGTATTAGCCTTGTTAGCCACGTGGGTGGCTAACGGCGTGTAACACCAACAAGTTAAGTAATGTGATGAGGTTGTTCTTCCGCTGCAGTTTGTTGTAAGTATGTTAATGTTGGATGGGGTGTTACAAAAGAAGCGAACGAAAACTCAGATTAAAACTCAGGAACACGTATCGCACTCGATACACAATATGCACGTGGTAAGATCACCACACAACCTATACACGAGATCTAAATTCTCCACATGTTAAGAGAACAATCTACTCTTAACACCTAACTCTCAGTATGAGCTCGATTACCAAGAACGTTTCAGTATGAAACTGATCTTTCCACCACGGCGTATAGCTCCCTCTTGTTCATATCTTTCCGCTCTCAGAATCGTAACCCTAACCCTAGAATTACTGTCTCATTATATAGATATCGTATCGATTTACAACTCATAAGCTAAAGATTTTATTTATCTTTAACAGATATATAAAATCCTACTCAAGATATTCTATCTTCTATCTTTAATTCCTCGGTTTAGGTCTGGCGCACTGCTTCCAATATTGTCTGTTAATTCACGTTAGTATGGAACTGAGTTTGCCGATCAAAACGACATCAACAGTTTCCCCCTTTTTGATGCGGCAAACTGTTGAAGTCTTGAACACATCGTACTGATTCCCCCTGAATCTTATATTACAGTAACTTGGTATGAAATTATGATCAGCTGTCGGCTGTTCCCCCTCAATCTCGCATCCTCTTCTACTTGCCCTGTACTCAGAGTAAAACTCACAACCTTTTGCGCATTAAATGTGATACGACAGCAAGAAAAAAAATTAAGAGACAGGTAAAGAAAGAAACAGTAAATCGCATCATAATCCAACTTGAATCACAGTGTTTAACAGATAGAATAGAGATCTAGCTCAAAAACCAAAGTATCATGCGCTAGCCATAAACGCATCACAAGTCTAACCATGCATTGCTGTGTGTACACCAATCCATTTGTCTTAAAAAAACAGAATATAAGAACTTCGAAGACTTCCAAATACACTTCCCCCTTTTGCCACATCAAAAAGAGAAAGATAGCAGATATTGTAATGAACAATTAGGGGAGGGGTAGGATGCAATCCAGCTAAAAACACTAGAATTTTTCAGATTGTTCAGAGGTTGAGTTATTTGCAGACATCATGGAATCAAGTTTGTCCTCCAGAATCCGCAGCCGGTCCAGTAAGCGCTTCTCCATTGCCATCATTGAGTCGAGGACTGACTGGACCAAAGAGGTGGTGGAGGGAATTGCACGGTCAGTCTTCTCCTCATGTTGCCCTGGTTGTTTGAATTGCCAGCCTGCCGATGTCAATTCCAAGCCCATCTTGGAGAGTGTTGCGACAGCTAGATAGTTAGTGGGTTGAGCAGTGATGAAAAAAGCATCTTCTTTAACAAGATTGAAGTGACGAAGAACCTTTGTAAGCCAGAAGGGATAAGGAATGGAGGGCTTGGAGCTATTCACAATTGACCGCAAGTGAGATATGATAATTCTTGGCAAGGAGAGATGAATCTTTTTATCTAAGCACCACATCAATCCTAAATCCACGGGTGTGACCTTATCACGCATGTCAGAGCGTGGAAGTAATGTTTGATAAGCCAGCAAGTGAAGCAATCTCGGTAACACACCTAGGTCTCTCTGTGGATAGTGCTTCAGTCTAGAACTAGCACGAGTCAGGCCAAAGTGTTGCACCACGTCAGAATGCGGTGCGACATCCACTTTCTGAGTATTGAACTCCGCTAAACCATCAAGAGGTACATCAAGAATCATAGCAAGCCATGCTGGAGAGATTATCATTTTGATTCCAGCAACCTCAGTCTTAAACTCGTATGGTGAAACAAATTCTAAGTTTAGGACAAACGGAAAAAGTAGCTCTGGGTAGTAGTTGGTTTCAGAATTAAATAATTTGTCCCAACCTTGAAATTGAACAATTTCCACTAACGATTCCAGCGAGTTCTTGCCTAACCAATCACAATCCACCAATTTTCCAGGAAGAATGTCGGATTCAAGCATCGAACGATTAAAAATGGGTTTCTGTGGAAAGGTGCGACCTGGGTTTTGCGACCGTTCTTGATGAAAGTCCTTTACCTTTGATGCGAAAGGACGACGTGGTACAGACTTCAGCCTCTTCGACGATCGCTGTTGAACTACTGGAGAATCACCCTCTTTGCGCTTTGGGTTCACCGAGGAAGCATCTTCGACTCCCGGAGCATCTTTCTTGGCAGGTGTGCGCAACCGACGGCGTGTTTTGGCCAGAGGAATGTCGTCCTCAGTAGGAACAGCAGAAGAATCTTCATCGCTGACAATGGTGGTTTCTTTTGGAGTTGGAGATTTTGCTTCGGGTGAGGGTTTTGAAATGGAATCGGGGACTATTGTTTGTTGGCTATAATTTTCTGGTTTTTCAGTAGCAATAGGAACAGCATCCTCATAGATGAGTTGTTCGAAAGAATCCATGGCTGAAAGCAGAGGGGAGTGAGGAAAAATTCAAGAACGAAGCTAGAGAAGATCAAGAGTTGGCTCTGTTGAGAAACTTCGGGAGGTGTAACCAAGTGAGTAAACAGTAGATGTTGTAAGTATACTGAGAGTGAGAAAAGGAAGTAATGTTAGTGTGGGTTTTTGTGTTTTTTTTTAAAATTAAAGCTAAACTTCTCCGTTTGAAAAATAAACACGGTTGAGAGATCTAGACTGAGGCTATCGGAATAAAACCCTTAGAAGATTAGGAAGATGAACACATTTATCTACAGAGATATCGACCAGTATACATTAGGGAATAATGACTCCAGTCTCCTGACATTAACAAATCTCCTTTAGTGAACATACCACAAGCGGGACATGTGGATCATTTGATTGGATAACTTCGTTTGAAACGACAAGAGGTGAGAAGTACAATCATATTCCATTATACCTTTCATCACCACAGACTCATACTCACAGCTATGTAAGACAATATTTGCGTTATTTAGGAAACAACACCTTGACTTTTTCTCTCCATCCATGTAGCGACTTTGGGTCAACTTGTCCAGAGTAGTTACCCTTAGAAAGTTAGATGATGAAGCATCCTTGAAGACTTAATTATCGAATGAAAGAGGCCAAATACGTGTTGTTTGTGCTGTGAGCAGTGGAATCTCTTGCCTTGTTCATACCATTATATTATATAGCCACTGTAATGTTATATCAGTTACTTTTATTGCATATTCCAACATGGTGCTTGGAGACACATTCAGGAGATTTATACGAAAGAAGAAAGAGATGCATACATCCAACTAAGGTATATTCGGAAGACATGCTGAAGAAAAACAACATACTCATCTTAAGTACCTTCATAACGGTTTATTCATAAAAAGACTTAGTATAGAATACTATCATCCATGTGGAACAACCGGAGATGTTTAGAGTTAAAAAGACTAAAAGAAAGAGCAATTCAAAACAAATCCACAACCGGACGAAATTAAAAAAAATGTAAAGAATTTAAACATCTGATCTATCTCTCACTTGGTATCTACCATGCCAATCTCAAAACGAAGTCGCTCAAAGGTTTCTCTTGATAAGGGCTTGGTGAATATGTCGGCCAACTGTTTTTCTGTGGGGCAATGAACAAGGATAACATGGCCATGTTCAACATGATCACGAATAAAATGATGACGGATGTCAATGTGTTTGGAACGTGAGTGATGAACTGGGTTTTTGGTTAGCTCAATTGCACTGGTATTGTCGCAATAGAGAGGAATGGGAATGAAGAAGAGACCATAATCTTCGAGCTGCTGATGAAGCCATAAGATCTGAGCACAACACGCCGCCGCAGCCACATACTCAGCTTCAGTCGTAGACAGAGCAACCGAAGCTTGTTTCCTAGAAGACCAAGCAATGAGATTAGAACCCAAAAATTGAGCCGTGCCCGTGGTACTCTTCCTATCAGTAAGAGAGCCACCAAAATCTGCATCAGTATACCCAGAGAGTGTAGGTAACGAAGTAGCCGTGTATAAAAGTCCAAGAGATGATGTTCCTTGTAAGTACCGGAAAATGCGTTTGACCGCTTTGACATGAGGTGTTTTGGGATTAGATTGGAACCGAGCGCAGAAACACACACTTTGCATAATATCAGGCCGACTCGCGGTAAGATAGAGAAGAGACCCTATCATCCCCCTATAAATGGTAGGATCTGTAGATTCTGCAGTGGGTTCCAGTCCGAGTCTAAGAGTAGTAGACATCGGAGTGAACATTGGTTTACACTCATTAAACTTATATTTGGCCAAAAGCTCCAGGGTGTATTTAGTTTGGCTGATAAAAGTGCCATCAGCTGTTTGACGTATTTGTAAACCCAGAAAATAAGTTAACTCACCCATGTTACTCATTTGGAACTCCTTCGTCATCAAGTTCTCAAATTCTGTTGTCAGTTGTGGACTGGTGGACCCGAAGACAATATCATCCACATATATCTGGACCAACAGCTTATCCATCCCACACTGTTTGATAAACAATGTGCGATCAACATGTCCACGTACAAACTGTTGACTGACAAGAAACGAGGTCAATCTTTCATACCACGCCCTAGGTGCTTGTTTAAGACCATATAACGCCTTTTTTAATCGATAGACATGAGTAGGATAGATAGGATCTTCAAATCCTGGTGGCTGAGAAACATACACCTCTTCCTTGAGATATCCATTTAGGAAGGCACACTTAACGTCCATTTGGTAAAGTGTAAATCTATGTAGAGTAGCAAAGGCTATGAGCAATCGAATAGCCTCAAGCCGTGCTACTGGAGCATAGGTCTCATCAAAATCCAATCCTTCCTGTTGATTATATCCTTTGGCGACTAGTCGAGCTTTATTTCTTGAAATCTGACCATTTGAATCCAGCTTATTACGATAAACCCACTTAGTTCCTATGACATTCTGATTTTCGGGTTTCTCAACCAGTTCCCATACTTCATTTCGCACAAATTCATTCAACTCCTCATGCATAGCGTTTATCCAGCTTTCATCTTCAAACGCTTCCTTCACAGTCTTGGGCTCTATTGTCGACACAAAACCAGAGAAAGCACAAAATGTTTGTGCATTCGACCTGGTTTGAACCCCTGAGTTCAAATCTGTCAAAATATTGTTGATCTCTATACCTGGAGCATTACGGGGTGTTAGACGACGCATAACTTCGCCCTCATGATTAATTGCTGGGGGCACCACAGTGTGTTCTGGTGGGGTAGTTTCTGAGTTCGGAACTGATAGTGGTAGGATTTCAGTACGCACTACTTCTACTTCTGAATCGGCTTCGGAATCAACATCCACGGTTACATCATCAGCCTTATACCGGAAAAGATCATTTATCCCCTGATGACTTACTCGTCCACCAAAGTTAGTTTCGTCAAACTTGACATTCGCGGATTCCTCGACAACCAAGGTGCGCTTGTTAAACACCCGATAAGCTTTACTGCTCATTGCATAACCGAGAAACACCCCTTCATCACTTCTTTTATCAAACTTTCCTAGTTGATCCTTTCCATTATTGAGAATATAACATGAACACCCAAACACCCTGAAATGTGATATAGAAGGCTTGCGCCCTTTATACAGCTCATAGGGTGTCTTGATTAGAACTGGACGAATCAAAGCTCTATTAAGTATGTAACATGCTGTGTTAATCGCCTCCCCCCAGAAACTTGGTGCAAGACCACTACCATTTAACATCGTACGTGCCATTTCTTGGAGTGTTCTGTTTTTACGCTCCACCACTCCATTTTGCTGAGGGGTTCTGGCTGCAGAATAAGTATGAGTGATTCCACTTTCAGTACAGAACTGAGACATCTTCTGATTTATAAATTCCGTCCCCTGATCAGTCCTAATGGTCTTGACCTTATTTTCCGTTTGAGTCTGAATCCTAGCAAACAGACCCATAATCTCTCCGAATGTTTGATCCTTACTATGAAGTAAAATCACCCACGTATACCTTGAGAAATCATCAACAACCACCAGTATATATCTCTTGCCTGACCTGCTCTGAATCCTCATCGGTCCCATTAAGTCCATATGAATCAACTCTAAGGTCTTAGTGCTACTGACAACATGAGTTGGTGTGTGTGACACTCTTGTTTGTTTGTTCAGAGCACAATCAGTACATACAACATCGTGACCTATTTTCCTTGGTGGTAACCCGTTGACTAATTCTTTTAGTCTCAACTTGTTAATTAATCTATGATGAGCATGCCCTAACCTTCGATGCCACAATATTTCTTCATCATCCTTTGCTGTAAGACAGGTCAGATCTTCTTGGTCATTCACATTTACCATGTAAAGATTTCCTACTCTACATCCGGTGTAACAGTACCTCCTGTGTAACCTTGTTACGAATTTGAAATCCATTGGAATCAAAGACAACCTCGAGGGACCCTTGTCGCACACTTGTGACACGCTTAACAGATCATGACTGAGACCTTCCACCAAGCTAACTTGATCAATGCAATTCTCTTTGCCAATCGTCCCTATTCCTATTATTCTCCCTTTGCCATTGTTTCCAAATGTAACTTTTCCTCCTCGATGTTCTTCTAAGAAATTGAACTTCTTCCTATCTCCGCTCATATGTCGTGAGCACCCACTGTCCATCAGCCACCAGTTCTCACATAACGAGGTAGCAAGTGCCTAACACACCCAATCACTGTTTAGCTTTAGGTACTCATACTTGCTTAAATCCTGTTTTTCGACTAAAGTGCGAGTGATAGTTGTTATCATTAGCTCTAGACTGACGTGTATTGCCAACAAAAGATTTCCTATAATATAAACTTCTACAAAAACCAACGCTATGACCGGGTTTGTGGCAATATTGACACAACAAAGTTGACTTAGTAAATCTTTCATAAGAAATCTTTCTCACTGGTGTATAAACAGGGTAGCACTTTTCTTCTTCCCGGTTAGCATCTGAGTTAAATCCGCCTTCCCAGTGTACCAAACGGGATTCCGTGGTATTGCTATTTCTTTCTCTCTCCTAATCTTGGACAAGTTATCCTCTAGCATCTCATTTTGCTTTTTCAAGTTCTCATGCCTCTCTTGTAACGTTTCAAATTCAGATTGAACCCAAGCAGGTAAACAAGCAACTCTCTCTTTTATCGGTTTGACAAACTTAATAGTAGATTTTTCTTTAACCTGAGATTCATTATTAGGCTCTATAGGAATATCTAGTTTTGACAGTCTAGATTCAAGCAACTTAATCTTAGCAACAGCAGTCGTTAACAAGCTAAACATTTCTTTCTTTGACAAGGTATTGAATGTATTTTCTATGAGTTCAGGACTTACCTCGTCTGCTTCTAGGATTTCTTGCCATCCATCTTTAGCCATCATGCAGAAGTTCCTATCTGATTGTACGCTGATCCTTTTATCATCGTCAACCACCGCAGTCATGCATACCTGAGCTGTTTCTTCCTCTGCTCTAGTCTGCATCTGACTCCTCTTGTCCCCATGCTGCTGCTGCCTCAGTAAACTTCTTGATTTTATCACGAAAATCATCCTTTGATCTTAACATACAATCTTTTACCACATGTCCAGGCTTGTTACAACGGAAACAGATAATTTGTTCCTTCTTGGACTTAAATCTGTCAGGTCGGGACCCAGACCCTCTTCTTCCACCGAAGATCTTCCTGATTCCGTTAGCTATCATTGTAATTTCTTCATCCTCATGAACATCATCATCTTCCTTATCACTTGATATCTTCTTCGCCTTTAGTGCCAAATCCTTATTTACACTTAGACCGACTAGTCCACCCTTCATCTTGCCTTCATACACCGTTAGTTCAGACCCCAGTTCTTCAAAGGATAATTTTGACAGATCCTTTGTCGACTCCAAAACGGTAGTGAAGTTCAGCCACTCTTTGCATAAACTATCCAGAAACCTCTCGTTTATTTGAGCATTATCCAGAGTCACTCCAACAGCCTTGAGCTCGCACAAAATTTTATCAAATTTTTCTATTGCCTCCGAAATTGTTTCGCCTTCTTCCATCTTAAAATTGTCAAGCTGCCTCTTGAGTTGCTTTCCTTTTGCCTTCTTGACTGAATCTGTCCCTGCGTATGCCGTCTTGAGGAACTCCCAAACCTCTTTTGCAGTGCGTAAACCCAAGACTTTTTGTTGGTCTGAGTCTGACAAGGAAGACATTATGACTCTCCGAGCCTGTCGATTCTTGCTTATCAACTTGTTGTCATTCTCTCCCCAGCTCGATTTCGGCTTATCCTTGGTGACTCCTTCATCAACATATTTCGGTTTCAGATCCCCCTCAGTCACTACATCCCAAAGTTGAAGATCGATGGAAATAAGTTGATCCTCCATCTGTTCACACCAACTCGTATAGTTGAACTTTGTCAACTTAGGTGGTTTGACACTGTAAGTATTCATCTCGACCTACCCTGAGAAAGTTTCCTCTAAATTTAGGGTAACCTTGCTCTGATACCAATTGAAAGTTCTTACTGTGTGTGAGATGTGAACTAATATAATACGCAACTAAAGAAGTGAACGAAAACTCAGATTAAACTCAGGAACACGTATCGCCCTCGATACTCAATATGCACGTGGTAAGATCACCACACAACCTATACACGAGATCTAAAATCTCCACATGTTAAGAGAACAATCTACTCTTAACACCTAACTCTCAGTATGAGCCTCGGAATACCAAGAACGTTTCAGTATGAAACTGATCTTTGCCACCACGGCGTATAGCTCTCTCTTGTTCACCCTATCTTTTCTGTGCACTCTCAATCGTAACCCTAACCCTAGAATTACTGTCTCATTATATAGATATCGTAACAATCGATTTACAACTCATAAGCTAACGATTTTATTTATCTTTAACAGATATATAAAATCCTACTCGAGATATTCTATCTTCTATCTTTAATTCCTCGGTTTAGGTCTGACGCGCTGCTTCCAATATTGTCTGTTAATTCGCGTTAGTATGGAACTGGGTTTGCCGATCAAAACGACATCAACACTAAGGATAAGAACATGGAAACCCATTATGGACGAATAATATGTAGAACCCTCATAAGGATCAAGCAAATGCTTGCAATCCAGAGGAAATCTACCAGATGATATGGACATAAACGCGTGACTACGCGAGGATAAAAGACAAAGCTATATAATAGCAGACACCTTAAGCAAGGAACAGTGGATTTGGAATGTACCACTCACAGGATAATTCACACATCTTATCTGTTTGACTCACGAGATATTAGCTGTTGAGCGTTTACGCCTCTGCACTCTGTATGACCGAGTGTTTTGGTATTGCACTCGTGCAGTTATTAATCTAGTGGGAATGCAGAAAGATAAAGTGGATATCAACACGAGTGTGTAAAAAAAAGAAAGAAACGAAAGAGAACTACAACAGTGTGTTACTCC
The DNA here is from genome assembly GCA_023374045.1 of Limonium bicolor. NCBI lineage: Eukaryota > Viridiplantae > Streptophyta > Magnoliopsida > Caryophyllales > Plumbaginaceae > Limonium > Limonium bicolor. The sequence goes on along the minus strand of CM041783.1, from coordinate 29,209,533 downwards.
GGAACAAAACCACCAGGAGACATGGATGACAAACATCATCTTTATGGACATATAGGCTGGTACGTCTTAGTATTACAACGAGTGCAAGAGCACTAAGTACTAACAGTAGCCAATGTCACATTATACCTCAAGCTGAATATCAGTGAGAGAAGACACACACATGCAAATTGAGCCAATGTTCATGGGTCTACGCCTCATACGGAGCGAGTGGGCCCATAAGAACGAACTTAGAGAGAGCACAAATAGTGTGCCTCACCCTTTATATTGTGGAGCCAGAAGGGCTAGAGTCATACCCGTCTCTCTGATATGAGGATAACCCACGAGTTGGTGAACTCTTTGAGAGCCAAGTATCCAACGCTCCTTGTTGAGCGGCTTTTGTATACTTGTGTTGTGGGGTACGGGGGCGTAACCCTTTTTAAGGGGGGTAGAGCCTCTTGGCTGTGCACATGTGTGCACTAAGTTTTGTTTGTTTAGTATGCATTGCACACAAAGAATTTGTGGTGTGCGGGGCATACAAGGTTGTTTGTTTCGTATGCATGGCATACAGTGAATTGGTTTTGTTGGTTATGCTTGGTACGCGGGGCGTACGTTGTTTGGTTTGTTTGTGTGATGTGCACTTGTATGTATGTAACTCACGAGATACTTGCTTGAATGTTGTATTTACACCCATGTGTGTAGTACCTTTCTTATGCTATATGTGATATGTATTCATATTGCTTTATAGAATGATTACATATGGTATCGCCTACGAAATGAATCATTAGTTATGGAATGTGGAACAATGGAATGTTATGGACACCTCAGGGAGGTTGTCAGGGTTGGTAGAACTGATAGGAAATGAGGGTGCTGATGGATCACCTATATCCATATATGATTGAACTAACGCCACAACGTGATGGCTATGTGCTGTATAAGTGCAATATGATGTGTGTAAATGATATATCACATAGATATACATTATGGGAATAATGGGTAGTTATACATTTATATACTTACCTATATGATTAAGAGACTTCGGGACGAAGTCTTTTTAAGGGGGGTAGATTGAAATACCCCAAACTTATTAAACATGGATTAAATATCTAATCACATTAACCAAGGCTTAAACATGCCTTTAAAGTCAACTGAGCACAACAGTGGTCAACACAAATCAAGATGTTGCACCCTTTGACTGTTAAGAGTAAATAAATACCCAAATGAACTTCTTAGGACCTAAAAATTTGTCCTAAGTATATTAACACATTACTAAACATATTACAATCGTTGGAAAACACTCCAACACAAAGAAAAAGCATTTACATGCTTCAAGGTCAAAAAGGGCAAAAATGTGCTCTAAGAAACCTTAAAAATCAAATGACCTCTAAATGATATAAAATTGGATACCATGATCAAATATCATGTAAGGAACACAAAAAACCTTTGTCAAAGAAAACCAAGCTCAGAAACTCCTTGAGACACAAAATGTGCACTAAAACTCCTTAAAGCACGTTTTTGTGTAATCGCCTTCTAAATTGGTTTTAATTGGGCTAAAGGTTATAAATACCTTTAAATATAATAAAATATCTATTATGATATTAGGAATTTAATTCCAGAAATTTACGAATTTTTACAAATTTAATATTAAAATATTAACAAAACCCTAAAAGGGGGCCCGCAGGAGTCAATATTGACTAAGATTGATCAAGAGGTCAAATTTGACCCCTTAGACCATATAAGTTCGACATTTACAAGCAAATGAGGCTCCAATTCGCCACTTGTACACAATAAACAAGTCTCCAACATTTCTCCACAAATTAAGGGCTTACTTTTGCCTTTTATTAGTTTATACACTCATTTAGGCTCCATTATTGACTCCACCAGCCACAAAATCGTGTGAGGCCAGCCTTCCCCTCCAATTATCGATGCCAGCTCCATTATTATCCCTTTTATGACTCATTAGTCATTACAAATCAATAATATAGTCCAAAAGTGTTTTTTCATTCAATAATGCTCATTTTCAATCATTCATTGCCTCCTAGCTCCATTCCAACGACTCGCTCATTCCAACCGAGCTCCTTGAGTTTCCAAACTCTCCCAACCGTGGTTCTTGAGTTAGGAAGGTAGATCTAACTCCAAAGCTCCTAAGGTAATGGTTTAAGGCTTATTTTGGCTCTTTTTCTTCATCTCTTCACCACCTATGCTTAGATCTCGTGACTAATCACTTCCTATGGCTTATTCTCAGTGTTCTAAGGTTATAAAATCATCAAATTCGAATGAAACAAGTTTAGAGACCAAGGTTGCTCAAAATCTCATTTTAAGGTAAAAACATACCTTAAGCTTCTCTACTCTTCATCCGATTTTCTTCCTCTGATTTTTGTGAGTTTTACACTCATAATCTTCATATTTACATGTTCAATCAGTTGGTTAGCCATTTGGAGCAAGGGTGGCCGAGGTCCAAAGGAAATACCTTCTTTTAAGGCATTTTTCCAAGGTAAAACCTAATAACAAGGCAGCTTGTTGTGATCTAGCTATTTCCTATGTCAATATGGTAGATCTAACACCTTTTGGTGTGTTTGATTCAGGTCGAAACCATCTTGAACTTTCCTTGCATTTTTAAGGTGATTTTTGACTTAAAATCTTACATAAATTATTCCTTATGGTTAGATCTTGCTTGGAGACTAACTATGCCTTGGTTTCTGTTTGAAAACATGTAAAACAAGCTGTGGAGAATTTCTCCTTAAGGTGGCAAACCCAAACAAGGCTTTACCTAAGCTAAATCAAGGTATAAATCACTTAAAACCTTAACTTGATACATTAACACAAGTTTAAGTGTGTGTATATTAATTGCCGTGAGTGAATGATTAAAAAAGGTCATGTTTGACCTTAAAATGATTAAGGAATGGTTTAATAAATTTTATAACTAATTAAACAAGCATAAATGTCAAATTTAAGACATTATGTGGAAGTTTGATAAATAAATGAAAATTATATGGTGAGGCCGAGATTTATAAGTGTTTTTGGGACATTTATGTGTAATTTATTTTGCAAGCCAATGTTTGTAATAAGGCCATGTATTTTAGGCCATTTTATTTATGCATTTACAAGCTTTTATTTAAGTTTAGTTGTTATTTATAGATTACCGAAAAGAATGAGGGGTTATAGTGTAATTAAATTAAATTTTGGGGCTATAGAATGATAAGGACGAAAATTAGAGTTAAAAAGGAGTTAAAATAAAGTTTATAAGATTTTATAAAGTTTTGGGGTTAAATGGTAATTTTTGAAAAGTATGGGTACGAACCGTGAATAGAGGAAATTAATGGTCAATGAAATATTAAGGTGGTCAACCTTGACCATATGGTAGGTTTTGACCAAATTAGATAAGTTAGATAACTTATTAAGTTTTATAATAAGATAAGTATCTTATGGTAATATTTTTATGACATATGGTGAATATGTTATTACCGAAAATTAAGGGTGTAAAATAGTATTTTAAACACCCATGGGCTATTAGGAATTTTTAGGAATTTATTGGGTTGATTTTGGAATTAAAATGAACTATATATGTATAATATATAGTTATTATGTCATTATGACACTTTGGAGAAATATATGTAAAACCGATTATACATGGGTTAATAAGGATATTTATAACCCTTTGGAGAAACTTGATGATTTTTAGAATTATATAAGAGTATTTGATAAGACATGTGTATAAAATATAGTCTTAAGATTATGGTAAAACTATATGTTATAAATAGGGCCAAATGGCAATTAAAAAATAGCACAAGGACTGTTTAGGATTTACAAAAAAAATAACCATAGGTTATACCCTTTTATAAGTTAGAAATGTTATATTAAATGGAATATATAACATGGTATGAATTAAGGGGTGATTTTGTAAATTGAGGAAACTATGGTTTATGGAAAAGAATAAGGTTTAATATATATGCCTAGGCGGCAATATATAATAGTTTTGTATAAAAACTATAGGTTATAAATTAAAGGAAATAAAAATATCATATCAAATGATATTAGTATTTTGGTACAACATTACATAATGTTATGTGGTCAAAATGGAATTTAAATAAATTCAAGGGCTGTACCAAATTAATAAGAGTTGGAAAATGAATTATAGACTAAGGTCTATAATGTTATAAATGTTATAACAATTATATGGTTTAGGTGGAATTAATATAAGTAAGGATATTCACATAAAATAATGTGATGAACTATAAAGATGGGATTTATAAACTAAGGTGTTTATGGAATAAACCTTAGGAGTTGTAATTATACAACATAAAATGTTACATAATGTTAGGATAATAATCTTAATATAAGTTGTATAATATAATACAACTAATGGGAATAATCATCTAATAAAAGATGATAGAATGTAACATAAAGTAAAAGAGTTTATTAAACTCATGGGAATTACCTACGTGGTAAATATATACATACACAAGAATAATGTATATAAGGTGGATATATATATTTTGGTTGGAAACCATATGATTTAATGGTGGTGGTTATTTAAAAAAAATATAGTTACGAACTATAAGTTATGAATTTTTGGATGCAAATATTATTTGCTAAAGATAAATGGATCATACAATACATTGTATTATAGTGGATGGTGGGAGAATGATACATATAATAAGTGATACAATACAAAAATAATAATATAATACAATCATGCATGCATACATGCAACTATAGGTTATGTACCTAAACTAGATGGTGGATAAGATTAAAAGAAATGTAACGAATTAAACTTAACAGTAGAAATGTTTTGACGTACGCGTTTTAAGTAACAAAGCCGACTGTTTTAGAGAAACCTGTAATAAACAACTGTAGAAAGCAGGGTGAACTGTCGGGGTTACTTATTATTCGGAAATACCGGATGTAGTTAGTCATGGAGACTGACTTATAGTTTTAATACCGTTTAGATTATACTTCTGACAAGGACGCTTGACAAGCTAGCGGACTACACGGAGCATAGGATCTTACTGATTCATACTCCACCGTAATACGATCAGGGTGAACGGTATGTAAAGGGGTTTGATCCGAGTTGTCCTAAGGTTGCTCCTTGGGCTCGGATTTGGTTAATATAACTTGCATGTTGTTATGTGTCTCTGATTGTCTCTGAGGGCTTCCTCAGTTCAGACTTCTGTGTGATCTGTGATAAGATTGTTTGTCTGAATGTGTTAATTAATATGCATGAATTGTATATTATAGCTGCTTATTATTTACTGTTGTTGAGTTAACAGTATTGGTTCGTATATATGAACCTAAATATAAAACGAACTAGCGGCTATGGTGCTATCTTATATGAAATATAAGGAATGTCAGTAAACGTTGTAGCACTATGATAATAACATATACATATTATCTGAGACTTTTGTACGGAGCATGGGCCTTTCTATACGCCGCTCTCGTATCTAACACTGGATCCCGAGTTTACAGACTCCGGATTGGACTAATGACCTTAGTCTGCGTGTTAGAAATTTGGTAATGCGATGCGATGGTATAATTAATTAATTAATGGAATGGAAGTAAAGCCAAGAGGATGTGGCTCTTGGTGCGCGCTGTGATCACAAAAACGATACCAGGATATCCGCGTACGGGTCCGCAAGTATCAAGAAAATTTCCCGTGAGCTAGAATGGCTCGTTGGTCGGAGACTCTACCGTTGGAGTGGCTACTGCCGTGGGTGACCCGCCATAATATATGGGTAACTAGAGACGTGTTTTTTAACGAGACATTGTCACTAGGTATAACTGAACAACTAAAACAATTGAGACTTATACAGTGGGAACAATACCATGGACGAGACTTAATACTTGTTTATTATTCTCGTTGTTTCGCTTTGTTGTTCATTGGTTATACTTGTGGTTATTTTATTGTGTGTTGATGGTTGGGTGGAGCCTACAAGGCTAAGGTAAATTAAATATGAAAACTGTACGCTACGGCGAATGTACAATGTACATTATATGGTTATTACTCGATACGTTTGATATATAAATGATTGTACGGAATATTAAATGAATGTTTGGATATTTGGATGGATGGTTGAATGTTTATGCATATTTGGATGGATGGTTAAATTTATTATGCATGATTAATACAGTATTGTTTATAACTGTAAAATGGTAAAGCATGAAACCAATCTAATAATAAGATGGTTAAATGACAAGTGACCATTAGGGTCCAGGCCCGGCATACTCAGCGTCTATCGCTGATACTACACCATTCAGGTTGTTGGTCATTGTCGGAGCTGAAGAGCAGGAACAGGGTAATTGGAGTTTTGCTTTTGCTACTACACATGGAGATGTTGTGTAGCACTGAGGATGGTGAATTGTAATATGGTGAGGTTGTGTATATTCAGGTTCGGGTAGACGCTCACTTGTCGATGTTTATGATTTATGGATTTAGTATGATGTATAGGAATTTCTCGTTATCACTGCGGTTAGCAGTTTGTTTATTTTGGAAGTTGGATGTAGTTTGGCTACGTTGCTCGCATGGGCGAGTAATGGCCGGTGACACCCGAGTGAGTTTTGTAATTATTGTTTATTTTCCGCTGTGAGATGTTTTATTTATTGCTACGTGAGAGATTATATCGTGATTATGGAGAGGGGTGTTACACCTAGATCCCTCCTTTAGGCTCATCATAAGACCTAGATCTAACCTTTAGGCTCGTCATAAGACCTAGAACCATCCTTTAGGCTCGTCATAAGACCTAGTTGCATTCCTTTAGGCTCGTAATAAGACCATTTAGCTTACCCACTCTCATCAAACACATTGCATTCATCTCATTCATATAGGCTCGTCATAAGACCTAGTTGCATTATCCAGGCGCGTCACAAGACCTGGCGACAGAAAAGTTGGCGAGGTGATGGCAATAAATCATCCTGTGTTATGTTAGCTTACTTTGGAATCAACGAATGGTGGGCGAAGGCAATAAGTCCCCAGGGTTTTTACCAGGAGTTATCCCTGCACACCGGCTTGGGGGGCGATGGCAATAAGTCCACATTGGGTCCAGCCAGGAGCATTGACACGGGTTTTCGGTCCCCAGAAGCATCCGAGCATTATTAACATCGTCAACTGCATTATTAGCATCATCAACATCATTAGCATCATCAACATCATCAGTATCATCATCATCAACGTCATCAGCATCATTAGCATTTCAGCATCCTTGCATTTGCATACCACCTAGTCTTCACATTTTAGGTTGTCAACGCCTTAGAATCGCTTGGAATTATCTCAATTTCTCATTTTAGGTTGTCAACGCCTTAGAATCGCTAGACATTACTCCATTTCACTTTACTTATAGGTAGTCAGCACCTTAGAATAGCTCAACGTGGCTTGTTAGTCTCCAACGGCACTCAGGGTCTATTCATGATCCGAAATTTTGGGGCAACACTCAAGCATCACCCAGACTTTTCATTCATTACAAAGTCTAATTGACGAGGGGCAATCTGTTATAACCCAAATTTTGACCCCCCTGGTTAGGGACATGGGAAGCAGCTTCGTCATCGTCAGGGGCGTTTTCATAATTTTTAAGGCTCCCAGACCTCCTGTAGGCTTTCTCTCTCCTCCAAAAGATGCTCAAATCAGCTTAAAATGTTTTAAAATTTTTAACCCATGATAGAGGATGACATTTTAAGCATAATGGCGTTGAAATTTTGATTTTTTGAACTTCCAATAGTTTTCTAGCAATTTTCGATTGAATCTGACGAGAAATTGAATTTAAAAATATTCCAAAATTTTAAAAATTCGATCCTACTTCAGAAAAATCATAATTGCCATCCTTGACACATGGCTAAAATTTCACAGCAAAATTCCTTTGGGGAGTCACTTAATTAAAATGCCAAAAAATCTTACTTTTACTAGTTTTTCTTATCTTTAAGAAAGTCTATATAAAGGGATAGATCTTTTGATAAAATCACAATCTCTCAAGCACTCAAAATCCTAGGCAGTCAAAATTCTTCTCCATATCCAGCCTCCCACGTTTTTGCACCTTCAAACACCAAAACAATACCAAAATCTCACTAAAATCAACACTGAAACACATTTTTCAATTCCCATCACATCCACAATCATCAAACACCTTCAAACCACCACCAAAACGTGAAGAACATCACTGATTCTCAAAGGTCAGAAGCTCAGTTTGAATCCAATTCGGAACAGCTTCAACGGAGCACCGAAAGATTCCCGACGTGAAGAATCTCATTGACACAGAAGGTAAAACAGGTTGGGACCTCCTTCTTTTGATTCACTACGACTTCATTGGTCTTCTGTTAAATTTTGAGTGCAAACTAACTTTTAATAGCTTCTGAGTTGCTGTTTGTTTAAGCTTCTGTCCAATTACTTGTTCGTTAAGTTTCGCATTAAATTCGGTTCAAATTGAAGACTTTTAAGCACTAACGTCTTGTACATCTTTCAGGCTACAAGCACATAAATTTTGAGCTAAAAACACCGTCAGGAACCATAAAAACCCACTGTCCGTGGGTGGTCTGTGACCTCGGACGCATGGTCCGGGACCACAGACGGGTTGTCCGTGACCACGGACACCCACGGACGGTGGCGGAATTTCTTATTTTTCAATTTTTTAATTTTTAGGGTTTCTGTCAATACATGTCCGGGCCCACGGACACCCTGTCCGTGGCCCCGGACTTTTCAAGTTTGCGTTTTAATTTTAGTTCTGTTTTAGTAATCATTTAATTCAATTGGGGTCCGTGGTGTCGGACATTAGGTGTGTGTGATTCACGTGACTACGACGTAATTAAATTTGACCTATTTCTACCTCCGAACCCAAAACCCTGTTTAGGTATTTTTTAGATTTCACTTTTAATTTTCTGTCAAAAAAATTTACAAATCAAAAAATTAGAAGCGCGCACTTAGGTTTAAAAATGACTCAAATAAGCCGTAATTAAACTAAGTAGAGGAAAAAACAACTTCTAGGGGTAAGAAAGTAATTGAACCTAAATAGTCGTATGACCAAGCCTCGAACCCAAACTCTCCTTTCCTAATTTGATCTAGCACTAGTGGAACGCGAGGCTTTAATGACGGTGGTTTAATCACGGCTTAAACAGACACCGTGATTAATAGGAAGGCCGGAATTAATTAGCGACGATGATTGAATTAACCGTAATCAAAATCGATCGGAGGTTGGCGCGCCTTTTTTAGGAGGGACTTTAGATGACGGTTTTTAGTAAAACCGTAATCTAAAGTCCCGTGTTGACGCGCGCTTTACGGTCAACGGACTTTAGATTACGGTTTTACTAAAAACCGTCATCTAAAGTCCCTCCTAAAAAAGGCGCGCCAACCTCCGACTGATAGTCAACGACGTCGTTTGCCCTTAACGAAAAACTTTATATTAATGTGTTACCTATGTTTGAAACATATGCCAAATAATTTGATTTATTCGACTCCGCGCGAAGTATTTAAATTACAGTTAACGACGTCGTTTTAGCAGTGTATTTTAGATTAATAAAACTTTATATTAATGTGTTACCTATGTTTGAAACATATGCCAAATAATTATCGCGCTATTTTTTTAATTTCGTTACACTTTAGATTACATTTAACGACGTCGTTTTACCAGTGTATTTTAGATTAATAAAAACTTTATATTAATGTGTTACCTATGTTTGAAACCCACATATGCCAAATAATTATCGCGCTTTTTTTTTAAATATCGTTACACTTTAGATTACGGTTTGTTTGGGAACCGTCATGTAAAGTGCGACTTTAGTTTACGGTTTACATGTAAACCGTAATCTAAAGTCCATTAAAACATTTGCCTACACTCTGCACACTCTACTCACAGTAACTCTTCTTCTCTTTCGCGCTATCTTCCTCACTGAAATCGCCTCCTCTCTCCCGTCACCTTGCTAACGGCCATCGCCGCCGTCGCTCCCACCACCTTTGTCACTCCCATCGCCGCCGGTCACCACCCATCTACCACTGGTCTCACCGTCGACGTCTCTGTCGCGTATTGGGTATGGGATCGATTGATTGTCGTTTTTTCCTTACTTTGTTCATATACATGCATTTCGATTGCAAGTTCTAAGTACCTCGTTTGTATCTAATCCTGAGAGTGTAATTGCAAATGTTCTAACCTTGTTCATATATTTGTGCCCAGATTCACCGTTAATTGCAACCTAGTTCGTGGGCTGATTTCTACACTACTTGCCCACTTCGGTGCTTAGTAACGGTAATTTTGCAAACCAAACTGTAAACTGATGTATTTATTTATTCTTAGCATTTAGTATTACAATTAATACATAATAGTGTATTACCGACAAGCTATGCCAGATGCTTTCTGTTTGATTCATTTTCAACTGCTCTCTGTAAACTGCTCTCTGTAAACTGCTGTATTCATTTTCAACTGCTCAATCTGCTATGCCAGATGCTCTCTGTTTAATGCGTGCAAATCTGACTTTGATAAACTGATTTGGACACGTTAGAAATATAGGGGAGATGCTGTCGATTTTTTTCCGCGGTTTAGCTAGCATTTAACCTTGATTTTTTGATGAATTCTAATGTTGTCGTTTTTCATTTATGCATCAGGACTACGACTTTATTTTGGCTTCCGACCTCAACCGTCTTAGCATCGGCTAATCGTCTACCAGAGGTAAGATTTACATATATACATATAATATTTGACAAACTACCAAACATAGTTATCCGCCCAAGATATACCTAATAGAGTATATCTTCGGCAGTCCCTGTCGGGACTGTCCATGATTGTAAATCTCACGCCTAGGGTGTGAATGTGTTTTTAATTGTACTTTATTGATTATTTCAGCAGTATCTCTTTATTGTTCTTCGAATGCATATATATTGATTAATATCATAATATCGTGCATTTGAAGAACTGTAGGGAGATGCTGCCGAAATTTTCAATAAATTACATATTAAAAACACGTTCACCGGTGGGATTTAATAGTCATGGATGGATTTAGGTTGATAAGATACAAAAGTGTAAAGACTCTGCCACGGGTGACGGTATGAAATGGCTGCCGTCATATAAATAGCTAGAAGGAGATGGAACGTTCGTGGATTTACAGCGGAAATTTGGACGACAAGTTTTTAGAAGGAGTTGATAAGTTATGCACGGTGTTGGCGAACAATCTGAAACCTACAGACAAGGGATACATATTTTGTCCGTGTATCGACTGCCAAAACAATCTGAGATATCGCGGCGTTGAAACAATTAAGGAACATCTGATCCGCCGCGGTTTTACAAAAGATTTCCAAGACATAATCCGATGGCATGGTCAGAGTGTGTTCGATGTTATTAAGCCTGACGAAGGGGATAATGGTCAGGCAAACACAGAAACAGAACTTGGAGATGATACAGTTGCTGGTGACACAGAAGACGTTACAGGGAACGTTGAGCCAGATTTCTGGGATGATGACATTGAGACTATGCTCGAAGATGTGGAACGACATTACTCTAACACGCCAGACAAGCATGAAAATTTGTTGGATTCATCCAAAACACCGTTGTACCCCGGGTGTGACCCTACAAAGTTAAGCAAGTTGAGTGTCATCCTCAAGCTATTCAACTTGAAAGCGAAACATGGCTGGAGCGACGTAAGTTTCACTGACCTCCTGGAACTATTGAAATACGTTCTTCCGGTGGACAACGTTTTACCAATGACTACGTACTCAGCCAAAAAAATGATGTGCCCAATGGGTATGGGGTACCAGAAAATTCATGCTTGTCCAAATGGTTGCATGCTGTTTTGGAAATCGGATGAATTTGCTGAAAGCTGTTCAGCATGTGGAGCGTCACGGTATAAGAAACAACAAACTCACATCAACGGTAGTAAGAAAGGTTCACCAGCTAAGGTACTGTGGTACCTGCCCATCATTCCAAGGTTCAGACGTTTGTTCTCCATTGAGAAAGACGCAGAGAATCTTCGGTGGCATTCAGTTCACAGGAAAAAGGATGGCAGATTGAGACATCCCGCTGATGCACCACAGTGGAGAAACATAGACGTAAAATTTCCTGAGTTTGGTAACGAACCGAGAAACCTAAGGCTAGGCTTGTGCACGGATGGGATGAACCCTTACGGTACTTTGAGTAGCATACACAGTACCTGGCCTGTGCTTTTGGTTATTTACAATCTACCGCCGTGGTTATGCATGAAACCAAGACACATCTTGTTGTCTTTGTTAATATCTGGTCCAAAGCAACCGGGCAACAAAATTGACGTATTCCTACAACCTTTGATAGAGGATCTACAACTCTTGTGGAATGAAGGGGCTACGGTTTACGACTCATTCAGTAAAGAGGACTTCAATTTGCGTGCTATGTTGTACTGCACAATCAATGATTTCCCCGCCTATGGTAATCTTTCAGGCTATTCAATCAAGGGGGCGTTGGCGTGTCCGATTTGTGGTGAAACACTTGTAGCATTCGCTTGAAACATAGTGGGAAAACCGTGTATATGGGCCACCGAAAGATGCTTCCAAAAGGACATAAGTATCGAAAGATGGCGAAAGAGTTCGATGGGAAAACTGATCACAGCATGGCGCGCCAGCCTTTGACAGGTAAAGAGATTTACAAAAAGTTGGATAATATTGTGAACAACTTCGGGCCGCCAACCAAAAGTGGTGAAAAAAGTGTCTGGAAAAAGAAATCAATATTTTGGGAACTAGAGTACTGGCAGCATCTGGAGGTTAGACATTGTATCGATGGGATGCATGTCGAGAAGAACGTGGGTGAAAGTATCACCAGCACTCTTTGAACATAAAAGGAAAGACAAAGGATCATTTGAAAGGAAGAAAAGATTTAATTGAGTTGGGCATACGCACAGAGCTTGGCCCGCAAGAACGTGGAAAACGCACATTCTTGCCTCCTGCCTGTCACACTCTGTCTAAAGAAGAGAAACATAGTCTATGCAGTACCCTTTACAACATTAAGGTGCCATCAGGTTACTCCTCAAACATAAGAAACCTAGTGTCCATGACAGATTTCAAATTAGTAGGAATGAAATCTCACGATTATCATGTCCTACTTCAAGAATTTTTGCCAATTGCACTACGTGGGATCTTGCCGGATGCTGTCAGACACACAATCACAAACGTCAGTGTCTTCCTCAAATCCATTTCGTCTAAGGTTCTTGATGTGGACACTCTGTCTAAATTACAAAAGGATCTTATTGTGACAATGTGCCAGCTGGAGATGTATTTTCCTCCATCGTTCTTCGACATAATGATACATCTCCTCGTGCATCTTGTAAGAGAGATTCTGATGTGTGGTCCTTTGTACCTTCGCTACATGTATCCGTTCGAAAGGTACATGGGTGTCCTGAAGAAGAAATGAAGAACCGTCGTCACCCAGAGGGTAGTATTATAGAGGGCACTATCACAGAGGAAGTTGTAGACTTCTGCACCAATTACCTAGAAGGTGTCGATACCATTGGACTTCCACGTTCTAGACACGAGGGCAGATTGAAGGGTGTTGGCACGGTTGGAAGGAAACTGAAAAGAATTGACATAGACACTCTTAACAAAGCTCATTTAGTTGTGCTAAGTCATCTTGAAGATGTTGAACCATACTTTGATGAACACTTGTGTGTTTTAAGAGCACAATATCCAAACATGAGTGACGTTAGACTACAAAATGAGCAGAATAGGACATTTGTCCGATGGTTCAAAGAGAGAGTGTTGTCCGATCAGTCCACGAATGTGCCTGAACTGATTAAAGTAGTTGCATTTGGACCAAATCTGGATGTAATTTCTTATGAGGGGTACGATGTCAACGGATTCACCTTTTTCACAGAACGTCAGGATCAGAAGTCAACGAATCAAAACAGTGGTGTAGAGCTTGAAGCTTATCAAAACTTATATGACATCGGTGTCGTGGGTCATAGTCCTGTCTCAGTACAACAATCATATTTCGGTGTTATACAAGACATCTGGGTATTGGACTACAACAGCTACGAAATGTGTGTTTTCCGCTGTAACTGGGTTAACAACAATCATGCTACCGTGAGGAGGAGCATGGTATGAAACTGGTTGATCTGTCTAGAGCTACTCCCACGGTTGAGCCATTCGTTGTTGGGACGAAGGTTAAGCAGATATTTTATGTAACTGATCCCTGTAATCCTAGATGGTCTGTTGTGCTTAAAGGGAGAAGAGGAATAGTTGGTGTGGATGGTGTGGTTGATGAGGATGAGTATGATGCAGAAGATGAACCTCCAATTGTTCCTATTTCATTGGAAGAGGCTGAGGTCACAGGTCATCGTGAGTATATACGATCAGACCATAACGAGGGCATGTGGGTTGAGAGATAATGGTGTATGTAAGTTATTACTATAAAATTTATATGAAATTAACACTGTTTTATTTATTGCTTGTTTATGACCATTATGAAATTCTTAATTTAATTCAAATTGTATTTCAATCCTTGCAGGCATGGCTGATCAGGACATGGTTGATGAAGAGTTCGATTTATATTGTCGTCAGGAGGAGGAAAATGAGCAGCAAATGGTACCGGTCCCATCTACATCTGCCGCTGCTGCTGTTGCCCCATCCACATCTGCCGCTCTGCTGTTGGCCCTTCCATGAGTGCACCTTCTACGAGTGCTACTCAGAGACCCAGAGGTAGAGGTCCGACCCGTGGGTTGAAACTGCAGAAACCGGATCAGATTAGTCTTCTGTGGGACCAGTATGGGAGGTATGGTGGGGGCAGCAGGTCAGAGTTCGCTAGTATGCTAGGGACTCTGGCCAGATCACATTGCTGCATCAACCACACATGGAAACAAGTCCCGCAAGAAGTAAAGGAGACCATCTGGAAGAAGGTGCAAGAACGGTACAAGATCCCAGAAGAAGTGAAGAAGACCGTTCTTTCTTTGGTGGCCGGCAAAGCTAAATCATTCCGCCACTACTTGGTTGAGCATTGGATCAACAGGGTGCCCCCACGTGAGCCTCCGCCGTATGTTGTGTACAACGGCATGATCACTGAAGAGGAGTGGAAGGAGTTCGTTGAGCGGCACGCCACCCCCGAGTTCAGGGTATGTTTCTGTGTACTCTTTTCTTAATTAATGCTCATAATGCTTTATCCCTGATTTTCTAATTAATTTCCTGTTGTACTTTCTTAACAGCAAGTACAAGAACAAGCACGGCAAAACCGTGAAGCTAATCTCTACCCCCACACCATGGGACGAAGGGGATATGTGGGCAGCCTCGAGGGATGGAAAGAAGCTGGTTTGCTGACACGGAGGAACGAGGATGGAAGTGAATGCCCGATCGAGGATGCCTCTGAGGCGAGGAGGGTGCAGATGTACATATTGGGACGCCAGAAAACGACCAGCGAAGGTCAGAGGATATTTCCTAATGCTGCGATGGAACAAATGGCAAACCAAATTGTAAGTATTTGAAAGTAGCTGTTAAATAATTTACTTATATACTCAAGTGTTTGTTGATCTTAAATCTCGTCATTAACTTCTTTGAAAATTGGACAGTACGAAGCGGCACAGAGAGGAGAGTGGACTTACACGCTCCTCCTTCTCAAGACGACGCGCTGAATCAAATGCTTGGGAAGAAGGATCACCCGGGGCGTGTTAGAGGATTTGGGGGAGAAGTACGTCAGAAGAACGTATTCCCGCCATCTGCTAGGAAGGTCAGATGAGTGCTGCTGAAGTCGAGGCGATGGTAGAGCGTAAGTTCGCTGCTGAGCGCCAAGCTAATGACGAGAAAAATGCTGCTGAGCGCCGGGCTATCGAGGAGAGGCTGCAGGAAGCGTTGAATGCGATTGCACATGCGACTACTCAGCAGCAGCAGCCAGATCCTCCTCGAATGTCTTCCTCGTCTAGTTGTGCTCCGGCCGCTGACCCGTACCCGTTTGCCAACATCCAGGTTAACTTTGTTTAACTATTTTTCTTCTAAAATAAAGTTATTTAAATAGTATTAGATTGGACTCACTTAGCATTTCACGTATTATCTCTGTTTATTAAAGGAGCAAAAAAAATGTCGTCTCCAAATACCATTAGACGGGCACCCTGTAGATGCGGCCTACGGGACGGTGTTGCCATCAGGTCCACTCACGCTCATCAGTTTCGTACGTCTACCCCCATTCTACGCGCGTGTGACCTTGGACCTGATAGTTGATGGATTTGAGCATGCATACCTTCCGATGGCGATTGACAACAAATGCACGCTGATCGAAGCGAAGGGAGATTTGCCATGGCCAGCATGTTATATTGTTGTCACCGATGAGGTAAGACTGTTTAACACCATTTAGTATCTAATAAAATGCATTATTTAGCATTAAGTGTCTAATCTAATCTATTATAGATCCCTGAGCTTCCTCGCCGCGTAACCCGGCCCAGACTAGAAGAGACCAGCGCGCCGGCGAATCCTGAGATCCCTGAGGTTCCTCGCCGCGTATCCCGGCCCAGAGAAGAAGAGATCAGCGCGCCGACGAATCCTGTCAGAAGGGTATTTTCTAGATAAATGTTTAATGTTACTATAATAATCAATTAGTAATTATCTTTACATTTATGCTTTACTGTTTGTGTGTGAAGGGTAAGAATCCAGTGAGTCGGGGTGCGAAAGGTAAGAAACCAGCTCCCGTCCGGGGTCGCACCAGGACTTCTGAGGCGCCTAAAAATAAGCTCGAACTGCCACAAAAACTTGTTAATGTTTTGGGGGCCAAGCAGATGAATCTCTACGACAAGATCATTTTGAAGTCATCTCAAATTAACAACTTCATGATGACGCTTCCAAAGGAGATGTTTCACTACGAAGAAGATATGATGACGGCAATCAACTTGAGGACATCAGAGAGATGATGTGTGGAGATTATCTGAACATTAACATTATTCAAGCTTATCTAAAGTAAGTGTTCTTTCCTCATACTGTAAAAACATATAGAATAAGTATCTATGAAGTTGCATTGGCTAACTTTTTAGTACATGTGATATAATAGATGTCTGCTTGAGAGATGTGCTGAGAAGGAAACAACCTCCGTTACTGCGGTGTGCCCGGAGCGTTTGTCGTATGACTCAGTCACTAGGGACCGGGGAGGTTTTGTGAATACATGACTCATGTCTTCAATGTTGTTGATCAACAGAACAAGTTATTCATTCTAATGCCGTATCACCAAACGTGAGTTCTAATATAAAATTACATACTAATTAGCTAACTTTTTTACCTTCATTTCTCATTTCATTTTGTATTTGACATTGTAGCCACCACTGGGCTTTGTTTATATTCTGCCTGCGCTGCCACCGCTACTCTGCTCGTTCTAGATCCACTAGGGCAGTGGACAGAATTCCACACTGAGGACTTAATCAAAGAGTAAGTTTTTATTACTATTTAATTGTTTGTAAGTTTTTTGAACCAAAATTAATGTACTTGTTCATTTTGCTAAACGCTTTTGTTAATATATGTAACAGTTGTTACAAAAAAACCCCTCAGGGAGAGTTTGGTGATTTGACCGTCGATTACATCAAGGTTTGGTAATTCATGTATTTCATTCGTGCTGCTATTATATTTGTACAATTGTTTTACATTTGTGAATTTTGGTGATTTAGTGCCCTACCCAAAAGGATTCTAAGAGTTGCGGGTACTACGTGATGCGGTATATGTACGAGTTCTGCGGGTACTTCCCAAGTTTTAGGAATGATAAAGACAAGGTAATACGAACGCTGTCTTGTATTTAATTCTTTCGGCAGATTTTTTGTGTCTTTATCTTAATCTCATTATGTGTTCCATTCCTTTTCTTGTTGCAGATTAAAGAGCATTATGCCAAATACAAGACTTATGCTTACGCCGACTTGTTGCATGTCAGAGAGAGCATGGCAGCCATGTTTATGAGAATGGAGTGGTAGACTAGCTAGCTGCTGTAACATATATTTTTGTTAGTTGCTGCTGCAACAGATTATATTGTGTAACAGATTATATTTTTTGTTAGTTGCTCTGATTCTGTTTGTAATGAATTATGCTAGCTGCTGCTGTAACAGATTCTAGCTGTTGTATTGTATATTTCTGTTGCAATTGTGCGCAGAAATGAATTTGCAATTGTGCGCAGAAATGAATTTGCAATTGTTATCTGTGTTGCAATTGTGTAACAGATTGAATATGTTACAGATTTTCGTTCTGGTGCTTTATTAGATGTTATCTCTGTTGCAATTGTGTAACAGATTGAATATGTTACAGATTTTCGATCTGGTGCTTTATTAGATGTTATCTCTGTTGCAATTGTGCGCAGAGAATGAATTTGTGTTGTTGGTATTTGATTCAGGTGGTTCAATTGTGCAGTTTCTGCCCTCTGCTGCTTATCTGTTACAATTCTCTCTCTGTTGCAATTGTGTAGATTTGTAAAAAAATTAAAAAAAATTAAAAAAAAAATTACACTTTAGATGACGGTTCTGGCAATAACCGTAATCTAAAGTCCTTTGGGCGCGCGCGCGAAAAGGCTTTAGATGACGGTTATTGCCAGAACCGTCATCTAAAGTGTCGACTTTACGTTACGGTTATTTGTAAAACCGTGATCTAAAGTCCTTTGGTTCGCGCGCGCCAAAGGACTTTAGATCACGGTTCTACAAATAACCGTAATGTAAAGTCAATGACACGCGGGCCAGAAAAGGCCTTTAATTACGGTGTTAAACCGTAATTAAAGAAACGCCATCTTTATTGACGCCCGCGTAAATTACGGTCCAGAACCGTAATTATACACGGTTTTGGACCGTGATTAATGGGTCGCGTTCCACCAGTATGTGAAGCCACTGAGGTCTCAACCCTACAAGGGTAAGGACCTGACCTGAACTGATTAGTATGCATGTGAATTAGTGTAAAATGTCAAACCTACTAACTTGGAAAGCTACAGGTTCTGGTTCTGGCTATGGCAAGAACCAAAGTGATGCCGAAAACTATGTCTGCCGACATTGCAACAAAGATCACTCTGACACTGATTGTCAAGGAAGGGAAATCCGATGCTACAACTGCCAAAAAACCTGGCCACCGTGTGAATGAATGCCCTAACAAATCGAAGCCCAAGGGCAACTACCAGGGCTACAAACAGCGAGAAGGCAAGGAGGTTGCATCTAGCGATGCTGAGACCTAGCAGACCTCACAGGGACAGGGGTCCCGAGGTGCTCAAAAGGGCGCACCGCAGAGGCAGCCGGCCTTGCATATCATTAATCGTGATGGGACCGGTACTAAGTCCGGCCTAGGTACTAACTATTACCTTTAATCTTGAAGAGCATGTCTAAAGTACTAATTGCCTGTTTGAGTGAATACATTAATGCGTAAGCACTTAATGAAATTCCCCAAAATTAAAAATATTGATAATTAGGCTAATGAAGATTTAAAGGCTTAATTATTATATATAATAGAAAACATGAGGGAACAAATCCCGAAGAAAACGGATCCTTAAAATGGATTAAAAACACAAACGAACCTTAAAGCGCGTTTTTCAAGGAAACGGGGAAAACGTGACTTTAAGCGGGTTAAATAGACTCGTAATAATTTTGGTCAACCAAATAGTCATTAATAAACATTAATGAAGGTCTTGGATCAATAAAATTAATTAAACGAGAAAATTCCGGAAAACGGGTTCCGGTAGTAAAAACTGTAAAAAAACGGGAAGTTGTGGGGTGTGTGTGTAAATAAACTAAACTAATGTGTCCACTTTTGGAAATAAAAATTTAATAACCTCTGTGAGGGAGTGGTGTGACCGTCCAGCTCTCCCCCTCTCATTCTATTAATTGTCTCTAATTTACAAAAGACAAAAGTAAAAAGTAGAAAGTACCCCCACCTTACTTTTAGCTCTCTCTCTCCTACCCATTCTATTCTCTCACGTACTGCACCCACACCCATATGATTTTCTTCCTCCTCAAGCTGCTCTCTAATGGTGATTTTGAGAACCCATCCAGCACTTCCCCTTCTCTCCTCTTGTTGAGCAATCAAACCTCCACCAAAAATTACAAAATTGGTAACATTGAAATCCTCCTCTCATCAAGGAGATCATTCCCTCTTTTCAAAAATCGAAAATACTCATTTTCATCTCCATGGGTATGGCTGTTTTTGAAGATGAAGACCACCATTAGAAGCTCCTCCTTCACCTTGTTGGTTTGAGGTAAAAAGAAATCCGAAAAACTAGCATTTCTAGCTCTTATTTGCAAAATAGAAATTTCTAAGTTTGGAGCCTCTTATTCCTTGCTTCCCAGCTGATTTTGGCTTCACATTTGGAGTGGAAATCTTTCCTTGTTGCTGTCCAACACTCCTTCTATATACTTGCAAGGTAACACCCTTTCTAAACCTTAAAAACATGCTCTAAGCTATAGGTTGATTTAAGGGCTGATTTTGGAATTTAAATGGTTATGTAATGAGGGACTGTAGCATTAGAACATTGAACCTCCATAACCGGTTGGTCAAGAAGAGAGGAAAGGAAAGGAAGGAGAAGGAAATAAGAAAGAAGAAAGAAAGAGAAGCTAGAAAGAACAAGGTAAATTGCACTCACCTTGTGTAGTTTTTGTAATGCTTTATGTAACAGATTTTAAAGACTTGAGATGATTAGTGTACATGGTCTGAGTAGTGGTGTAATGTAGAATAGAACCAAACTGTTTTAAAGCTTTAAAAGATTATTAAAAGCATGTATAAACCATGAGGAAATGAATGGTGTGTGCAGGAATTAAAAGAGTGTTTAGTGCCTAGTATTTGTGTTGGAGAATTGTGTATTGGTGCTCTTAATAAACAGGTGTTATGAGTGGTATTGTGTGAGCAAAAACATGTGGTGAGAATGTTAAAATTTAGGGGAGACTATGTCAAAATTTACCTAGGGACTTGAACACTTAAGAGCTTCAACTAGGTAGAAAAATACCTTAAAACAGTTTTGAAAAGGAGCTAAGTAGTGGGTACAGTTAGAAGTGAAAGATAATGCGTTATAAACCTTAGAAATGGCATTAGGAAAGGAAACCATGAATGGTAGAGAGAGAACCAAAATCTGTAGCATAACAAGTCTAGGAAGAATAACTACAAGTGTTGAAATGAAATCTAGGAAAAAGTGTGTGAATTAGTATGAAAAGAAGTAATGAGTTAGTAATGGATTTTGATATGTTTAAAAGGCTAATTAGGTGCTTAAACATGTGGGATTAAGTGTAGGAACAATGGGGAATTAATTAGGCAAGGTGTGGATTGTAACAGATGTAGAAAATTGCAAATCTGTAGAAATTGTAGCAAGGTCCGGGACTTAAGTCCAGGACTAAGTCCCGGACCAATATATTAAAACAGGCCGAGAGTGCAAGTAATGGGTGGTCCGGGACTTAGGTCCCATACAAGGACCCGGACCACCCCATTAAAAGCGTCCGAAAGTTATCAATGCTCTGGTCCGGGACTTACCTTATGTATGAGGACCCGGACCACTTAAAAATTTGTTCGAGAGTTCAGGCCACTTCTGGTCCGGGACTTGGCTTATGTACAAGGACCCGGACCATGTAATAAAACAGTTCGAGAATTCTGACCACAGGGTGGTCCGGGACCTAAGACCCGGACAAAGTCCCGGACCAACCCGAAATGTTAAAAATAAGTTTAAAATGTGGCTTTTAAGAAAAGGTAATGAATGGTAATTATAGTATAAGATAATTAGTACTTGATTAATGATGTTTAGGGTCATTAAAGGTATAAACAAACTTGTAAAGTAATGAAGAATATGTAAACAATGTGAAAGTATATGAAATGTAAAGACATAGTAATTATAAGACGAGAAACGTAAAAGATGAAACGAATTAAGTTAATTATAGTTAATAACCGCTCGATCGCATGTATATGATAGGATTCGAATAGTCGAACACGGAAGAGGAGTCGGTGAGTCCAAGTCAACGGTGAACGGTATGAACTTCTCATGCCCTGTATGTTACCTTGGTTACTCTGATTTGTGTGTTTGTGTGCTAATTGATCACCTAAATAAGATAAAACGCACGAATCGGATTTATTGCACCTTCTTGTGATTATATGATATTGTTACTTGTTGGATGCTTATCTTAACCTTTAGTTTGTATAATTCATGAAATGAATGAATGAGAATGAAGTGTGTGCCTTGATGTACATTGTAGTGACCGAATGATATTGTAATGGACTTCTAACTAATTCCTAACAAGCCAACACTTCTAACATTAAGAAATTGGTAAATTGGAATGAGTAGAAGTCCGATATAGTTTCGGCCACGCGAGGAGGAGGAGGAGACACAAGAGGTTGGATCCAAATCCTGGCCTTAATCTTTTCCATGGACCAAACCCCTTAAATGGGTAGCATCCTGGATTAGTGAGCCACCCTAAAGCCCGGTGATGGGACGGTGTAGTCCCTGCCCGGAGGTCATACCGACTTAACATGAGTATAAGTAAGTAAGAGTAAGTAAAGTAAGTATGGAAAAGTAAGCAAGTATTGAATGAGCAAGATTGTGTAAGTAATGTGGTGCCGAGTAAAAGAGTAAAGAACATCCGATTAAACCGGATGGGTAACTAGCTAACCAATGATGAAGTAAGATTTGTGAATGTATTGTAATACTGTTTGGCTTGTGTATTGCCTTCGGTTGTATGTATTGTATCTTGTATGAATGTATTATTATATGTAATAGCATGTATGCATGTATAAAACGGACTCCATGTATAGTCGACCAATTAGTCGGCGTACCCTGGTTAGCACGCGGTATATGCAAAGTTTATATGCAGCGTTTTGCTGAGCCCCTTGGGGCACTGTTTTTAATTTTACAGGTGCTCAAGAAGGGTGAAGATTGTGAGGAGATCAAGAATGATTTCTTTTTGTGTAGTAATAGATTATGAATGGTGTACCAAGTTGTACACGGCTATAGGCCTTTTGATTAGCTGGTGTACCATGGGGTACACCCTTTTGGATATTGGAAGTATTATGCAATGGTAGAATGAGTAGGTTGTTAAACTCATTTTTGTAAACTTGAAGAAGGGATGTAATTAATCATGTTTTGGATACTCGGTAATCTAGTGATGCAAGTAAAGGTTATGTATGAATTGGGAAGTATTTATAGTAGCTCGGTATCTCTTGATTATCAGACCGTAACTGTATGCATAGTAAGCCTTGCTAACCGTATGGGCGGTTAGTGGCGTTGTATCACCCGTCGTAGTAATTGTATTTCCGCTGCGAGTAGTGAGATAACCATGATGATTAGACAGTAAGTGTAGGATTAGCGGTAGGGGTGTTAGACTTAAAGTAAGAATTTAAGCATGAAATGAACTAGTTGAAACTAGAACTCAAGTTAGATGAAATTTATAACCTTAGGGAGATTTAATATTTGCTACCCAATACCTTCAAACCCAAAACATGAAGAAGCCAACGTCACCACTCACCACTTCACCAACGAGCAGTTTCAGGTCATCCGACCAGGTATGATCTTATTAAAAGGATACCTAACACCCGAAGCGCAAATTTCCATAATCCGACGATGCAACAAACTAGGAGCGGGACCAGGAGGATTTTACACACCGGAATTCCCCGATGGGGCGAAGATGAAGCTGAAGATGATGTGCTTGGGAAAGGACTGGAATCCTTATACCAAGACAAAACAACAAGACGGAAGCAAGACGGAGCGACACCACCAACAATACCCACCGAATTTCAGACGCTTGTTACACAAGCTGTAGAAAATGCACAACAATGTGAAGATGATCCAATCCCTGCGCTAAAAGCAGACTTATGTATCGTCAACTTCTACGAGAAAAAAGGATGACTTGGGTTACACCAAGATAAAGACGAGACAACGGAATCTCTTGAACAAGGAGTGCCCGTAGTGTCTGGGTCAATTTGTGATGATGCCACATTTTGTATAGCGAGCAGAAGTGTGTGGACCTCACGGAGAAATTGGTATTGAGATTAGGAGATGTTTTAATCATGGGTAGAAAATCAAGGTTTCTGTGTCACGGGATCAAGAAGATCAAGTTGAATACGGCACCACCGGCAATAATCAATGCCACACACATGAAACCAGGACGCCTGAACCTTACCTTCAAAAAGTACTAACCCTTGTAATATCATGTAATGCATTAGTAACGTGTATTAGAGACACAGTATGTATAATGGTTGGTTATTAAAAAAGCAGTGTTGATTATTAAATTCCACTTGCGTCCTACCATCGTTACTTACAAAACTTATGAATCATTAGGTTGTGGACTCGGTACCGAAGGTAACCTGAGTATCCTCACCGAAGCACAAGCTATAAGAGCGGCACCATCCTAACTGGAACCTTCCCGGTAAATGGAATTGATGCCTCCGTACTATTCGACTCCGGCGCCTCTCACACTTTTGTTTCGCCATCATTTGCGAAGAGGTTGGGGCTAGATGCAGATGAGCTACCAAACTTTCTGGTTACGCTCCCGTCGAAGGAGCGAGTAAGATGTACTAAGTATTACCGAGCCGCCACTATCCGAATCAAGGGTGAAGAGTTTCCCATCTCCTTCATCGAATTCAATGGGTTGGGATTCAACTTGATAGTTGGGATGAATTGGTTGGAGCGGCACAAGGGGAATCCTCTGCGCGAGTATAGACTAATGCTCAAGAGTCCGTCTGGGGTTACTGTTTCATACCGCTAGAATCCGAGAGAGCCTTCGACTATAGTCATCTCCGCTATGGCTATGTACCGGGAGCTCAGAAAGGGGCACGATGTATATTTATGCTATGTGCAAGATCTAGAGAGAGATCCAGAATTCAGCACCGAGGTGCCAGTTGTATCCGAATTTCCTGATGTGTTCCCAAAAGAACTACCTGGTATGCCACCCCCAAGAACAGTAGAGTTCAAGATTGATCTTGTACCTGGTACTGGTCCCATTGCTAGGGCACCATACCGTATGGCACCAGCCAAAATGACAGAACTCAAAGAGCAATTGCTTGATTTACGCGACAAAGGGTTTATACGCCCGAGCGTATCACCCTGGGGAGCATCGGTCCTCTTCGTGAAGAAGAAGGACGGTAGCCTCCGCCTTTGCATCGATTACCACGAATTGAATGCGGTCACTGTAAAGAACAAGTATCCATTGCCACGCATCGACTACCAGTTCGATCAATTGAAGGGAGCTTCGGTCTTTTCCAAGATTGACCTCCGATCCGGGTATCATCAGATTGCCATCCGAGAGCACGATATTGAGAAGACGACATTCCGTACGAGATATGGCCACTATGAATTCACGGTGATGCCATTCGGTTTGTGAAACGCACCAGCCAAATCCATGGATCTGATGAACCATCTGTTCAGTGACCAGTTGGACACTTCAGTAGTAGTCTTCATCGATGACATCCTTGTGTATTCGAAGTCAGCGGAAGAGCATGAAAACCACCTAAGAAAAGTACTTGAGACACTGTGCGAGAACCAGCTGTATGCGAAATTCTCCAAATGCGAGTTTTGGCTTGATCAGGTATCATTCCTCGGTCATGTTATCTCGAGCGGGTATCTCAGTCGATCCAGCTAAAATTGAAGCAGTACGATCATGGCCTAGACCTATGACTGTTACCTACATCCGGAGCTTTCTTGGTCTAGCCGGTTATTACCTGAGAATTATGAAAGACTTTTCTAAAGTCGCAAAGCCCATGATGACATTGATGAAGAAGGATGCACCATTTGTATGGACCAATGACTGCTAGAAATCCCAGAGCTTGAAAGACTCGTTAGCCTCAGCGCCCGTTCTCACTCTCTCAGAGGGCACAGAGGGATTTGAGGTTTATTGTGATGCGTCTGGTAAAGGCATGGGATGCGTACTCATGTAGCATGGCAAGGTAGTAGCTTACGCCTCCCGCTAGCTAAATAAACATGAGGAGAATTACCCTACGCACGATTTATTAGAGCTTGGAGTCATTGTCTTCGCATTGAAGATATGGCGACATTATCTATACGGGGTAAGCATCACCATCTATTTTGATCATAAGATCCTGTAGTACGTCTTCACACAGAAAGAATTGAATCTGAGACAGAGAAGGTGGATGGAATTCCTATCTGATTACGACATCGACATTCAGTATAAAGAAGGGAAGGCAAACGTTGTATCCGACGCCCTGAGCCATCGAGCACACTCACTCCATTTGTTACTCGCTTCTTCTAGCTTGGTTGATGAGGTGCGAGACGCTCAGTTAAGCGACCCTTACATGAAAGAGATCATACAGAAAATCACAGAGGGTACATTCAAGAAACAAAAGTTTGACTTCAAACTGCATGAAGATGGTCTGATCGGCTGAATGGCAGATTATGCGTTCCCCGAAGCAATGCTGAGCTGAGGGATCGCATTCTACGAGAGTCACACTGTTCTACATTATCCGTCCGTCCAGGAGCCTCCAAGATGTACAAAGACATGAAGAGGTACTTCTGGTGATCAGGAATGAAATCCGATGTAACTGAGTATGTTCTGAGGTGGCTCACTTGCCAGAAAGTGAAGTTCGAGCACCGACAACCGGGTGGAATGGTGCAATCTATGCCAATTCTGGAGTAGCAATTTCACGATATCTCCATGGATTTTGTTGTAGGACTCCCACCTGCCAGGGGAGGCTCAACATGATCTGGGTAGTAGTCGATCGCCTCACCAAGGTTGCCCGCTTCATTCTGATGAGGGACACCTGGAAGGTGGCGAAGCTCACCGAGCTATTCGACAAGGAGATCATTCGACACCATGGAGTCCTGAAGACTATTGTATCTGACCGTGATACCAGATTTCTTTCGAGATACTGGAGAGCGACAAGGGAAACGCTGGGTACTGAGTTGAAGCTTAGCACTGCATTTCGCCCACAGACCGACGGTCAGACAGAAAGGACCATCCAGACACTCGAGGACATGCTTAGAGCATGTGCCTTAGACTTTCAGGGGAGCTGGATTGATAAGCTTCATCTGATCGAGTTATCTTATAATAATAGTTATCACGCGTCGATCAAGATGTCGCCACTCCAAGCTTTGTATGGTAGACCCTGCCGTACCCCTTTGTGTTGGGATGAGTCGAGTGAAGCAGCCATAATTGGACCGGAGTACCTTGAACAAGTACAAGCTGAAGTTCAGCAAATCCGAGCTAACAGCCCAAGATAGACAGAAATCCTATGCGGATGTGCGACGACGCGACCTTGAGTTCGCCGTGGGCGACCAAGTATTCTTGCGCGTCTCACCTATGAAGGGCGTATTCCGATTTGGCCATAAGGGAAAGTTGAGCCCGAAGTTTGTAGGGTCGTACACGATTACTGAGAGGATTGAAGTTGTGGCTTACCGACTAGCGTTACCTGAAGAGTGGGGGTGTGTTCATGATGTCTTTCATGTATCACAACTCAAGAAATACATTGCTGATCCTTCTCATGTATTAGAACCTGAACACCTATCCTTAGAGCCGATGATGAGATACGTCGAGACTCCATTGAGAATCCTTGATACGAAGACTAGAGACACTCGCCATAAATCTGTACGAATGATGAAGGTCTTGTGGTCTAACCATGATGTCGAGGAAGCAACTTGGGAATTAGAGGACGCCATGAAGGCGAAGTACCCACAACTATTTGTAGACTAGGTTGTCTAGTGCTTAGAGGGTACGGGGCGTACGCCTTTTAGGGGGGGGTAGAGCCATTTTGTTTTTGCATTGCTTCGGGATAGCATTGCATAGTATGTATGTATTGTAGTACATTTGGTTGGCACAATGTAGTGCTAATTGTATTCGGTATGTTTTTACAATGTGTAATGTAATTGCGTTGTATGGGATTTGACTGGTAGTGTGAATTGTATTGTGGAATTGCTTGCATTGTAATTGGGTATTATGCTTGAATTGTGTGGTGCTTGCAGTATATGAATTGTGAACACCTTGTAAGGTGGTAGTAATGTAAGATACCTTGTGGCAATTGAGTTGCCAGATGTGTAGAGTTAGTAATCCATCAACCTTGAGCAACTTTGAGGGTAAAGTTCCTTAAGGGGGGTAGATTGAAATATCCCGAAATTAAAAATAGTGATTAATTAGGCTAATGAAGATTTTAGAGGCTTAATTATGCCTAAATAAACATGAGGGAACGATTCCCGAAGAAAATGGAACCTTAAAATGGATTAAAAACACAAACGAACCTTAAAGCGTGTTTTTCAAGGAAACCGGGAAAACACGACTTTAAGCGGGTTAAATAGACCCGTAATAATTTAATCATTCAAATGTCTATAATTAGACATTAGTGAAGGTCGAGAACCATTAAAATTAATTAAGCGAGGAAATTCCGGAAAACGGATTCCGGTGAGTGAATAGTGTAAAAACTAGAACTTGTAGGGTGTCAGTTGTAATAAAACCAAATAACTTCCCCCTTTGCAAATGAAAAATCAGATTCCCCCCTTGCGTGTGTGTGGGTGCAGATTCCCCCCCCCCCCCTCTCACTCTCTTAATTCCTTATTAGACACTAAAGGACAAAAGAAATAAAGAAAGGAAAGCAAAGAGAGTACAAGACTCACTTTTGAGTCTCTCTCCTCCATTTCCTTACTCTCACCCGTACTCCCTCCTTCCTTCTGAATTTTCTTCTTCCTCCAG
The DNA here is from genome assembly GCA_023374045.1 of Limonium bicolor. Classification (NCBI taxonomy): domain Eukaryota; kingdom Viridiplantae; phylum Streptophyta; class Magnoliopsida; order Caryophyllales; family Plumbaginaceae; genus Limonium; species Limonium bicolor. The sequence continues at coordinate 29,181,045 of CM041783.1, read as the reverse complement.
CCTGGTAATGGTGATTTGAAGGGCAACACACAACAACCCTCTTCTCTCATCTTGTTCAAAGCTCAAACCTTGTCCAAATCCCAAAAACTACACCATTGAACTCCCCTCACTAAGAAGAGTATTTCCCTCTTTTAAAAATTAGAAAAACTCACACTTCATCTCCATGGGTGTGGCTCTTCTTGAAGCTTGAAGAACGCCATTGTGATCTCCGACATCTCCTTGTCATTCTAAGGTAAAAAGAAGTTTGAAAATCTATCATTTCTAGCCTTCTTTGGATATCAAAAGTTCCAGATTTTATGCTCCTTATTCCTTGTATTCCAGACGGTTTTTTGTTCCAAATGGGTGAGGGAATCTTGCTCCCTTGCTAGCCAAGAACTCCACTTAGTGATTGGAAGATAATATCTCATTTTTGAGCCTTAAACCTTCATGTATTCTGGGACTGATTTTAGAAGTTTTAAAATTTCCTTAACGCTCATTAGTACTCCTTAATATGGGCTGTAGCATTAGAGTTCTAAACTCTCCACTGGACGGGTAGTGAACAAGGAAATCAAAGGGGAAAGAAAGAAAGGAAAAAAAGAAAGAAAGAAAGAAAGGAAAACAAAACACTAAGGTAAGGAGCTTACCTTTGAAACAAATTTTTATGTTTTGTAGTAAGAAATAATTACATTGTTTTTAGTGTTGATTAAGCTACTGCAATGGTAAGTATGAAATGAAGTTGTACTAGTAATGTATATGTTGATGAGTAAGGGCTTTTGAGCCAAGTGAATCAAATGATAAGTGTTGGAAAATAAATGTGTAAGTGCAGGAATTATTGTGTTGTAGTGTGTAGAATAATGTGGTTATGGGGATTAGTTGGATGAGCAAATTAATGTGGTGAGAATGATAGAATTTTAGGGAAACCTCTGTCAAAATTTGTCTAGAAAACTAAGGGACTTAAGTGTGTTAAGGAGAAGAGATAACCTAGGGAATAACTAGGTGTGTCTTAGTGTTAAAATGAATAATCAACCATGTTGGGAACTAGATGGGGAGAGAGGTAGGTAATGGAGTAGCATGTAAGGTGAAAACAATGCTAAGAACACTAGTAATGCAAGGGTTAAAGGACCATTAAGTTAGTGGAAGGAAAAGGGAACAAAATCTGTAGCAAGAACATAAGAGTGATGAGTAGGAGTGAAAGAATTGTGTAGTTTAGCAAGATTTGAGTAATTATGTTAGTGGATGGTTTAAGGAGGTTTAAAGTGCTAAAGTTGGTGTTTAAACATGTTAGAATGCTTTGGAAAAGGTTAGGGAAGAAATGGGTGAAAGAAAGGAGCTGAAACAAAGTTAAATAAGTATACTAGCTTCGACCGGCCTTAGGACCGACCCTGGGAAGGTCGGTCGAGCCAGAATTTACAAACACGGAAGTCTACTAACTTCGACCGACCTTGGGACCGAACTTGGCAAGGTCGGTCAAGTGGAATTGTGTGAAGGCAGAAGTCTACTGACTTCAACTGACCTTGGGACCTACCCTGCAAGGTCGGTCAGGTCCAAATTTTCAGAACGGAAGGCTTCTAACTTCGACCGACCTTGGGACCGACCTTAGGGAAGGTCGGTCGAAGAAGAATTTTTTAGAACTGTAACCTACTGACTTCGACCGACCTTGGGACCGACCCTGGGTAAGGTCGGTCGAGTCACAAAAAAAAAAAAATAATATTATATAGTAATCATATATATATATATATAGGGCTGTAGTAGTATACCATTGATGGAATAATGATGGTAAGAAAATATGCACATAAGTAACAAAACAAGCTTCAGAAATAATGAGAAGAAAATGATTTTCATGACTAAGTATGAGTAGTAAGAACTAGCAATGGTAAATTGAGAATATTAATGAAGGAACGGGATAGATTAATAATAGATAATTGACCGTACAATTCTGTATATGTTATAGGACTCGAATAGTTGAACCTTGATGGAAAATCGGAGTCCAAGTACGACGGTGAACGGTATGATTTTCTCATGTCCTGTATGCTACCGTGGTTACCTGATTTGTGTGTTTGTGTGATCACCTAAATAAGATAAACGCACGAATCGGGTTTATTGCACCTTCTTGTGCTTGTAGTATATTGCTTCTTGTTGATTTCTTTTGAACCCATAGTTTGTATAATTCATGAAATGTATGATTATGAATGAAGTGTTTGATTGTCATGATGTGAAGTGGACTAACCAAGTAGTATGGAAAGAATGTTTCTCACTAACCCCTAACTAAGTAGCATTTCTAACCTTGAGTAAAAATGGTAATTGGAGTATTGTGAGAAGTCAGATATAGCTTCGGCCACGTGTGAGAATGAGGAAATACGAGAGGTTATTTCTGAGTTCTGGCCTATCCTTTCTTGCGGTCCAAACCCCTAAATGGGTAGCAACCCTAGTAAGTAAGCCACCTTAAAGCCCGGTGGTGGGATATCATAGTCCCTACCCGAAGGTCATACCGACTTGACTTGAGTAAATAAGTAAGAAGAGTCATTGGCCAAGTAAAGATCATGACTGGTGTAAGTCAAGGATCTCGAGTAAAAGAGTAAAGTACATCCGATTAACCGGATGAGTAAGTAACTAATAAGTAACATGTATGAACCTGAGAAGTGTATCTCAGTGCTTCGGTAAGTATGAACGGTTGACTTGTTATTGTCTTTCTTTGTATGTATTGGATTGTAGGTATGTATGCTCTATGGTGTGCGTGTATTAATGTTCATTAAAGCATGTACGCATGTATAAATAAAATGAACTCCATGTATGCGACCAAGTAGTCGGCGTACCCCTGTTAGCACGCGAGGTATGTGAATTTCATATGCAACTTTTGCTGAGCTCCTAGGGGCACTGTTTTATTTCTACAGGTACCCGTGAGAATTGAAGGTCGAGTTAGGACCAAGATGTATGCTTTGTTGTGTTTGTAGTAAATTAGAAATGGAAATGGTGTACCGAGTTGTACACGGCTTATGCCTTTTTGAGTAGCCTGTGTACCATGTGGTACACCCTTTTGGATATTTGGAAATCGTGAACTTGGTAAAAATGAGTAGTTGTATAAACTCATAGCTTTTGTTAGACTTGTAAAGTGGGATGTAATTAATATGCTTTTGTATACTCGGTAATCCAAGGATGTAAGTAAGGTTTGGAATGTAATGGAAGTCTTATTATTGCTCGGTATATTCTATTCATCAGACCGTTACAGTAAGTAGCATGAGCCTTGTTAGTCATTGGGTGGCTAACGGTGTTGTATCCACCCGCCGGAGTATGTATAAATTCCACTGCGAGTATAGTAATTATGAAGACGTAGAGGATAATAAAAGGATAGCGGTTGGGGTGTGTTACAGATGCTTAGGCGGAACGGGCAGTTGCATTTCTTCGTGGCACGCCGTGGCCTTTGACTAGATGATGACGATTCTCCTGTGCTAACCCGTGGCTTGTGCTTGCTGTACCTCTCACACCTTAGTACTAATTCTCTGTCGTCTCTCTTAGTCAGTCTGATAAGATAAATATTATTATTCTGTCCGATGCGAAGCGCATGACTAACCGCCTCCTCTTTATCGGCAAACATTATGCTATTACTAAACACATGACCTGTGTCTACCTTCACGTCCTTGAATTCATCATCGTTCTCACCCTAAGTAGAAAAACGTCGTTCATCACGAAGTGCTATTCGTAAACCCTAATACTACGTACTTTAGAGTAAATCACACATAAGGCATGCAAATAATTAACAAAGTAGATCATCGCAAAGTACATGAAAAGACAAATGCAACAACGCAAACAGATCGAAAAACGGAGCAATAACGAAGAAGATACATTGATTTGAAGAAACGGGCACCGGCGCAGACGCCGACAGAAAGTGGCCGGCGCCGGCGCCCACGGAACTAGGCATGCGTTACATAGGGGCGGCGCGGGCGCAGGCATAAAGGGGGCGGCGCTGGCGCCCATTAGGAAGGGGGCGCGCTGGCGCCTGCTTTACCTAGTCGGCTCCGGAGTCGGACGTCGTTTGCTACTTTAATACCCATTTTTTTTTGCTTTTTTCGTTCATATTTGTACAAAATCTAGCTACGTTTGTACATAAATTGCTAAATTAACAACAGAAAGTACCTCAGAATGGGCCCCTCGTGAGTACTTCGCTGTTAACCTCATCTGCATAATCGTCATGCATTTTTGGGACACCATCTTCGGCATTTCCTTCATGTTTTTTACTCTTCTTACCGAAGAGTTTTTTCTTCAAACTTCCGAAAAAACCATTTCCTCTCTTTATCTCTCTAACTTAGGATTTCTGAATTTGAATATGATTTCATATCATATTCACTTCCTTTATATAATGAAATTTGGGGTCATCTTGTAATATAGCACAAATTATGGGTAAATATAGTAATTTTTGAAATTTATTAAAGCAGGGGCAAAATGGTCTTTTTCCGAATGTGCGAAGTGAAAACCCGACTGAGTGTATTGACCCTCTAATTATATGTAGTTTTATTTGACTACATTTAAAATTATATGGTTTATATAATGTAAAAGCACAAATTTTGTAAATTTATTATACAATTTAAGAAGTTAGTATGTACACCTAATAAAATTTCAATAATATCAAAATTCAATATGTATAACTTTACATATACATCCGTACAGTTTTTATTTATTATTCGTAGAACAAGAAATTTCTAAGAAGCAAATACATGAGATGTGTCTATCCGGAATCAATAGTGAATAAAAAAAGGATGAGGTCGGCAGTAGTACTTGCTAACTCCTAACTATGCCATAAAATATTTTAGTTTAGACGGTAATATGTTATTGGAGTAGAGTATGGAACCCACGCGGGAACCTATTTAATATTGCATTTATGTCATTAAATATGTCACGTTTATATAAGACCATAATGAATTGGTTAGAATTTTAGGTAAATCAATAAGAGTAGATTTTTGTAATGTTATGCATTATCTATTTCTCATGTAGGTCGTTTTGTGTTTTCTAAATAGTTTTCTTTACAACACAAGAATGACAAGGCTCGATCTAGAGATAGGAGCAACAAGATTAATACAAGAAAGAAATCTTTTTCAATTGAGATTAATTAGTAGGATAGTGGGAATATATATATATTGCAATCTAAGATAAAAAAACACATAAAATTCTACTCAATAATTATAATATATACAACATTAACATAAAAAATATAAAATTTATGTATATCTAAAAGAATGATTAATAAAATTTAAAATGCACATGAACATAATGTCGAAATATATATATATGGTTGTTAATGTAAAGCTTAGTTATGATTCTAATATCAAAGGCTATCTATGCAGTATAAAGAATTGGGCTAACCAATGTACCTAACATAATCATCGACTAGAATTAAAGACTCAAATAGTAGAAAATAATAACTAGATATAAAGACCAGCGGGTACGTACATGATCCACCTTCCACCCGACCCATATAAATACGTGGAAATCTAAAATAAATGGGTGAAAAACGAGTAACAGATGATGGGTTAGATTGAATACGGGTGAGAATTTTTTCACCTATCACCCACCCATCACCCGGTTCTCACCCGACCCATCACCCGTTTACATTCCCAATTTTTTTCAAAAATTATGATAAGATCTCTCAAATGTAACTAAGAATTACAGCAAAACTTACAAATATTTATATAAAATATACTTTGATCCCAAAAGTTAGTATAAATTTACAATCTACCCCCAATATTTTCTAAAATTACAAAAACATACAACACAAATCTCACTCATTTATCACTCAACCCACCGTTTCACCCATAGGTTCTGGTGAAGCGGGGTGAAAACGGGTGACGAGTGCGAGTGAAACTTCATCTGACCCAAACCCGATCCATTGTTAGCCTTAGTCGAGGAAGATGTTATGGAGTGTACGACAATAGATACACAACTAAGGTGTTGAGTCATTCAAAAGAGCTTCTCTTCATTTTAGAAATAGGGTCTTCTTAGAATATGAAAAATGAGGGATAAAAAGGGTGAACTAACTAACATGGTCTTTGTCAAAGTAAGTGTATATATAATGTAAGATATGATTTATAAGGAAAGGTAGGGGCTATATAAGCACGGTTTGAGCTTCTGATTTTCGTGCCAATATTTCATAGAACATTATATATGCCTTCAAAGCTTGACGTTTCTTGTGTGCTTGACCGTCTTTAGTGTGCCGATCATTTTTTATTACATTGAACAATTCAGTTAGAATTAAATTGTACTTGTTAGTTATGAATTTTTTATTTGCTTGAAAGTAAAAAGAAAACTATGTGCTAAGATGTCACTTGTTCATTTTGTGAGAAATAACCAAAACCTGCAAATGAAATAATCTAGTTAATTATATATTACATATAAATATATTAAGTTAGCTTAGAAAGGAAGGTATTTCATCTTGAAGATAAGAAAATCAATGTCTTCCAACTACTACACATTATTGCTCTTCATCTTGTATAATGCCAATATTTCATACAATATCATGCCTTCAAGGCCTGACTTTTCTTATGTGCTTGATCTTTTTTTGTCTGCAGATAATTCTAAATATAATGACAAATTCATCATAATGAAGTGTTACTTGCCAATTATGTCTTTTATTTGCTTGAAAGAAAAATATTATATGCCAAAGGTTCACTAGTTAAGGTTAACTTTATCTTGAAGAGGGACACCCTTCAATCTTCTCTCTTCAAGCAGAGTTCTATTCTCTCTTTAGCAGGAGTTAATTTCCCCCTTTTTCATCTTCTCAGTGAAACCTAGGGCTTTTTTCTCAATGTGGGTTTTAGAACTTGGGTTTTCTAGCTACTTTTTTCCGCCAGTCTCCATAGATCGAGATGGGTCAGTTTACAGGAGTCTTTTGGGTTACAAAAATAGGTTAATTATTGTTTCTTCTTTACTTCACTTCATCATCTTCAGTGACTACCTGAGTGCTACCTTTTCTGTAACTTTTCCTTTTCATGTGTCATACTCCACTTTATTATGTTTTTAAGTCCAGTTTTGCATGATTTTATCTAGTACTTTACATGTGGGTGTCAAATTTCCCATCTTCTGGTTTTATACTCAGGTTGCCCTGATCCAACTTTCTATATTCCCTTTAACATCTTTTGCTTTCCTGGTCTCTTCTGGTTCCTCGGTTTCTCTTGATTTCCTTACACTTTGGTTGGAAACACATGTTCTGTATATTTTGTATTTTAATAATTATTCATAATAAAGAGTCTGGATGTTGAGGGGATAATACTCTCCTTTTATCATTGCCTACTTGCTATACTCTATTTGAGTCAACTGACCAGTGTAGGGCTATGACTCACATATTCGGGCACACTTGGCATGAGTTTGGGGTCTTTTATGTTTGTAAAATGGGGAAGGATATTTTTTTAGTTTGAGATGAAAGATAAGGAAGCGTTGCATGTGATTCTTAATCGAGGTCCATGGATGGTTAATGGCTTCCTTTTAGTTGTTCAGAAACTGGAAAGGTTTCAAAAACTTAAGAAGAATATGAATTTAAGTGGGTACCTTGGGTTCGAACATTTGATGTATCGGCCTCATATTGCACTATGTAGTTTGCTCGAAACTTCGGAACAAAGGTGGGTATATTTGCTGGAGTTATGGAGGAATGAGGTAAGTGTGAATATAGACTTATGAGAATTAAGGTAACATCCAAAAACCGGTGATGTGCTACATTCTAATTAAAATGGAGGGGAAGGATATGATCTTCCAAATTACGTATCTCCACATGCCTACAAATTTTCTACCCATGGCCTATTCCTGCATGCAACAAATGATTGCCCCACTAAAGGTATGATGGAGGAGGATGAATGCCTCTATGGTCAATGGTTAAGTACATACATGTTTTTAATTGTATTTCCACAAGGGAACTAATGATGGCACAGTGTCTTGGGGATTCATGTGTGGAGTTGTTTCTAATATGATTGAGAATTGGGAAATTGAGGAATAGGAGAACCATGAATTAATGTATGGAGGTGGAAGAAATGAAAATCTAGTAGCATCAGGCTCATCTACACCTGTGGAGATGGATGAAATGTCTTTAGATGCGCCTTTAGATAAGGTTGAGGGACATTAACATTAATTTAATCAACTGCTTGATCATGATTCTACCAGGGAAGAGGTATGAGATTTAAGGTTGCTGGATTTTCACTCTGAAAAGGGTAAGATAGTGAATGATAGTGCTAGTCTTTCCTCTTTCCCCTGAGACTCTAACTCTGAGGGATTTCAGTTGTGTAATGCAACGTCGACTATAGTGGAAGCCCGAAGTCGTCAAAGAAAATGAAGGGTTTGATCACTAACTGCATGGGTTTGGATGCTACTTATGTAGTCAGTTGACCATGTGGTGAAGGGCGAGCTTAGCATCCAATTTTGTTAGTCCTTACCTTATTAATATCAATTATGGTAAGGTTTTGGGAAAGTGATAGTGAAGGGTGTTATTTTGGGTTTTGGTCCTGCTGGTATGGATGAAGCTTACTGACACAGGTGATCTTATTGATAATGACCCAAAACTTATTCGACCTAAAGGATATTGGGCTTGTGCAGTCTAGATGAAGAAGATAGCATGGCACACTGATATGCGTTTAAATCAACTTCGACAAGGTGTGTTAAGGTTGTTTCTCTAGTTAATACATGGGATCCTCGTTGGACATGCTATCCTTGCTATTGTTTAATGTTCTTTTTAGATGTTTTGTTTGTGCAAAGGTGGCCGAAGTCTCAAGTATCTCATATAGGATGTTCTTCACAAAGTTATTTAAGGGTTTAGGGTTGAAGTGGGTTGGGAAAGAATGTTATATGTAGTTACATGCTTGGGCAATATGATGATCTATGTAGTTTCGTGTGTGTTTTAGGTATGATTCGGGTTGGGTACATTGTTTGTAAGTTAATCTTGGTGTACTTTATCTATCAGTGTAATGGTAATGGTTATGGAGGACTTTCAACAATAAAAATGAAAAAATTACTCACACTTGTTCTAAATAGATAATGTTCCAGCTCAGGGCACAAATATTAAGTGGGAAAAAAAAGTAAACCATTTTACTCTTACTTTTTTGCATTAAAAATTGGAGTAAATTGAAAATGAGAGCTGTGAGAGAAAAGATGAGGAGTAGAGTTAGAAAGTAAAGGATAAATGATAAGTGTGAAATATGCATGGTTTTAGTGGTTTTAAATGCTTAATTTTCATACTTGCATTGATAATATTCCACACTTACCTTATGTTTTCTTTTGGTTTCTTGTTCAATAAGAATTGATACCTTTTTGTGTTTCAAATGCAGAAAAAGCCAAGGAAATGGTACATTAACTCATGAGGGTGATGATACAACAAACGGGGATCAAATCGGAGCCAGAATGAAGATTTTAGAGGCTTTTGAAGCTTTATCCGAACTTGTGTCCGAACATCCATGTTCGGACACAAGTCGAGAGTTCCAGTATTCATCTTGACGAATTGTCCGAACTTGTGTCTGAACTTGTATGATCGGACACAATTCAAGACTTTCACAATCGAAGCCAGAGCCGTGCTGTAGAACTAGGTGTCCGAACATTGATGTTCGGACACATGTTCGGACGCAGCTAAAGTGTCAACACAAAGTGCTACGTTTTGAAGGAAAGAAGGGGACAAAGCTTATAAAAGTAACCTAATCAGAGGGGAAAGGGATTACAACATTTATCACGACATTCTTGACTCAAAACTACGCTCCTCAAGGACGCTCATTCTATCATCTCCTTCATCATCATCAGCATCATTCTCAATCACATTCATCACACGAATCATCGTCATCGTCGTGGAGCACCGTCAGAAGTGAGTCAACCACCATCTTCAACTTCGCGCCAACAAATCTTCAAATCAAGTGGATTTGGGAGTTTTTCTTTCTCTTGATGAATTCTCTTCCAATTGTATTTATTTGTTGCGTTATTATGTCTGGCTAGTAAGGAATTGCCCCGGGGGAGGGTTGGTTGTAATGGATACAAATTGGCATAGTATTTCTGCAATTTGGATATGAGATTTTCATCGGATTATTTCTATATTAATGTATAACATTCACCTTCTCTATTAATATCATGAGTTTCAAAAGTTGTTTTGTGAATCTTGTTAAGATCAGATTAGGTGACTAACAAGAAGTTTGAATTAATTAGTAATTTGTGGAAAATTAGTCAGATAGACAAGTTTTCCCTACAATTGCTATAATTCTTCATTCTTAATCCACCTATATGTGTTTTGTCTGTTTCTATATTAGAACTGGCATGTTCTGATAGGTGAGCTCTTCCTAATCTAGGATTTAGAATTGAAGAGGGTATAAAGAATTGGCCAATCCATATCTTATAATAAAACTGTAGGAATTGCTAATTATATCCATTGTAGAACAACCTAAACTCGGAGTTCCATTCATTTGATTCAAATTTATCATTTATTTGCATTAAATGTTTATTTTAATTTTGATTTTCCTTTAGTGAAATCAACCGCAAAAACAATATACAACCCCCTGAATTTCCAGTTTTCTTAGGAGTAGACTTATTTTCTTTCATTTCCCGTGGATTTAATACCTGGTTACTTTATTTCTATACTAAAGTGACTGAGATTTTTGCAACCTGACAGGAATTTGATTTATTATTTTCTAGGTTTAATTTCATAGTTTTTAGTAGATCAATTTACTCTGTTTTCAATAAAAAAACCAAAACATCTTATATTTTAAAAATAAGATGAAGAGCAAAAAAAACATCTATTAAGAACAGGAGAAAGTATATGCTAAGTTGTCCATTGTTCATTTTGTGACGAATAGCTTAAACCTACAAATGAAATGATCACACAAACACAACCCCACATATGTTTTCAAGCTTCGCCTACCATTTTAAGGTAAAAAGATTTCTTTGATCTTTAGTTTACACAAAAAATATGAGCTCCCATGAAATTAAAAGTTGAAAATTAAAGCTTAGAGACTTTGACTGAATTTTTATCATAAGTGCAATTAAACATTGAAAACTAGTACTGTATAATCTTAAGTATAGTTAGAAATTAATTTCCAACGGCCCGTTCGTCTATGTGCTTGTACTTTTAAGAGTAGACAAATGTAGACTAAAGTGCCATGTATTATCATTTTATTGGCTTGTCTCCTTTCTGTTCACCTGAAGCTCAATGGTGCTCTCACAATGTTAGTTATTTTTACGTTCAGATAAAGCTCCCATTAACATATATCCAACGTACCATAACAACTAGTTTTAATATTTATATACATACTAACTAGATAAATATAACTTATTCAAACATGCTAATAAATGAAGCTAAAGTTTGATGAGTAGTGGGTTTGATCTGCATTTTTTTGGTACTAAGAGCATCTATTAGTAGGTGGGTTATGTCCATCTTGAATATATCTATGTACATATTTATAATATCAATCAATCTTTACTTCCTTCTACTCGGTCATTGATCTTTTCAAATTTCTTAGCTATGAAACTGTTGCTCCTTCAACAGTTGGTCATTGAAGCGGCCTGGCTGTTATAAATTGGAAGTGATTGATGAGTGTACAAATGAGCATGCTTTAGATGTGTATTTGATATGTTTTATAAGCACTTATCATGCTCATTTCTTCACTTTAGCTAGTTTTTCCTCTAGTTTGTGTTTAATTGGTATTCTTACACATATATTTCTTGAACATGAGAAAAAAACCCATCTAGGAACAAAGTTGATGAAGAGAGAAACACGTGGGCATAAACGAATCTCAAATCGGAGCTCTAACGAAGAATCTAGGTTGTATACAAGTCGGGAACTCCTTAACTACAACTATTCGGGTACATGTCCGGATGGACAGACCCGTACAACTCAAGCTCTCTCACCTAGACAATGTGTCCCGGACTTGTGTTCAGTCAACTGGTCAGTACATCTCACAAGAAGCAATCTCACCCGGACTAAATCAGTATTGTCTGGACAACCTTGTCCTCTTCCGTACGTGGCCACGGACAAAGCACATGCAGCACTTCAGTCACACGATTAAAAGAGAGGAAAGAGAAAGGGAGGCGCGGGCACTAGAGAGCAGTGATGAACCAGAATAAGAAAAGAAGGAAATAGGAAGAAGAACAAAAGAGAAAGAAGAATAAGAGGAGGAACACCTTTCCTCTTCCGTACGTGGCCACGGACAAAGCCATGCAGCACTTCAGTCACACGATTAAAAGAGAGGAAAAGAGAAAGGAGGCGCGGGCACTAGGAGCAGTGATAGGATTTTGCACCACTATCTTGTAAACTCCATTATTGAATCTTGAACTTATTTTAATGCTTTATTTTAGTCTTGGTGCTTAATGAAAGATGTTATTGGCTTCTAAACTTGTCTATGTGGAATTTGGGAACATGCTTTGGGTTTTCTTAATTTATCATCTATGTGTTATATTGGTTAGTTTAACATTGTCGATAAGTTTAGCATTAGTGTGAGTTACTATGGACAGGTTTTCGAAAGCAGAGATTTATACCGTTGGGCACTAAATCAATGTAATTTATCAAAATTTAGTGAGATGGATTACATTGAAACTTACGGGAAACTTGTGTTAAATGCTTTCAATTGAACCGGATATTTGAACTAGCATTTGGGTATCAACTAAATTGATTAGGATTAGTAGGCCAGGGTTCGGCTGCTAGCTAATTAAGTTTTCTCATTGTTTAGCTATGAGTTCAAGAGTCGACAATTGTTAATAAGGGGATGATGGTGCAACGATCCATCCCGGGGTACATCTATCATAGTTTAGTAGTTTAGTTTTTGTTTTACTTTATTTTTTGTTTATCAATCCAAACCCCCAAAAGTCTCTGTGGATACGACCTTGTTGGACTACAATGACTGGGTTCACTTCCTATTAGTTGGCAAAATATATTCATTTATATTTTGCACAAGAAGTTTTTGGTTCCATTGCTGACTACAATGACTGGGTTCACTTCCCATTAGTTGGCAAGATATATTCATTTATATTTTTCACAAGAAGTTTTTGGTTCCATTGCTGGGGACTTTGGTCCAAGTATCTTACTTATTATCAGTTTAGTTTTGGTACATATTTTACATTTCTTTGATTTGCCCCTTTGTGTATAAATTATTGTTTTTTTTCTTGTAGGTACTATAATCTGATGGACGGTCATTATAACTAAGCAGAAGGTTGGTATGGCTACTCCTATGGCACAGAGAACTACAATCAATGGATGGTGTGTCAAACGTGCGGAGAATACCATGAGAGCTCTTGTTGTCCTCAAACAATTCTTGAATTGAAGGCTCTCATGGAAAACCTGGTCTCATACGTCAAACCAAACTCTACCAAACAAATCACTAACCCATGGATTGTGTGCCAAGAATGTGAAGGATACCATAAGAGATCTTAATGTTCAGTTGCAATCTTCATATTTAAGGGTCTTATGGAAAAGTGTGTCTTGGTATGCAAGGAAAATTCTGCTGAACAAGACACCCTCAAAGCTGAACATGACACATTCAACATGATCATTCAAGCTCGACTAGATTAGATATTGCAACAACTTGAGAATGAAAGAGTTCATGAGGCTCTCTCTCTCTATCTCCTCTCCTATTTGAGCCGGAGAGTCCATCACCATTCAACCACCCACCTGAGCTTGAAGACAACCCATTAGAGGAGAGTCTTCAACTTCATAGAGTCCTTTCTTCCCTCTGAAATTAATTACCAATATGTCTTCCCAGTGCTTCATCAATACAATGAGGATGCCTACATCCCCAACTTTGAGAAGGAGCATCACCTCCCTCTGAGTCATCAGAGGATAATGCCACCATTAACTTCATGAAGCCATCTCCCTCTGAATTTGAGTTCCATCAAGGCTCTTCCTGTGAGCCTTACCCCACTGATGAGGATTTCTACATCTTGAAATTGAGGAGGAAGAGCCAGCACACATTGATTTTCACCTAGAAGATTCAGGTCATCGCCACCTGCACACCAATGATGTAAGGTGGAATCTAAACTTTCACCCGCTAAATGAGGAGGCCAACATTCCTATTTGATTATGGACCCGAGCTAGAAGACAAAGTCCTCCCCGGAGTTCCCCCAACTGTAACGCCCCCAGTTAACAACACTCTAAATACAATATTAATTAACGCAAATCGTAGTAATAATAAAAGACATCGCAGCGGAAAATAAACTAAACTATTTATCCCTGGAGTTGCACGCCATTATCCGCCCATGCGAATAACGAAGCGTTCACTTACATAACTGAACTAGTAATACATCGCTAACCACAATGATGACAAGTGTGCAACATTAATTCAAAATTTACAATACTCTAATCCCAAAATGACTAGTGAGCTATCTACCTAATAATACTAAATGCCCAAAATGGAATATCACAACCTATAGTATAACTAAGAGGTATACCGCTAACAAATCCCGCAATCCCGCACTCTTGCATTGATTCTCCAATAGCTACACACCTGTAATTTGAGGCCATAAAGGCTCAGCCAACTGCTGAGTATGCTAATAATGTGATCCTAGACCCTTTAGGTCACTTAGGTCGTTTAGTCATCTTGATTAACATGGGGTTCGTTTCATGCTTTTCTGATTACATGCTTATAACATAACATAAATGTGGTAATAAACATACACCAGTCACTCCAATATTCATAAGCAAAACATAACGGTCGTGCCAAATATAATCGAGTCAACAGTTTAGGTAATGAAGGTAAAAGGTTAGCTGAAATAATTATTTCTCTTGTTCATTCACCAACAATTCGAAGCCCCGCTTCCAAAAAGCCTTGCATAAATATACGGGTGTCATGTTGAAGACAATTCCTCGTTTAGCCTCACACTTTCACAATTTGGACTTAAGTCATATGCCATACTACTAGTGAGTAGATGGACTTACTGATCTACGTGGTAGATGTCCATGCGGCCGTAGCCATGGTGCCAACGGTAGCTCACTTCAGCTAACGATCGTATCCGCCTCGTTAGACTTAACAAGAGTAGACCATAACCAGGTGTTATACTCTAGTGATCACTATGCGTAACCTGCTGGAACGTATGCAGCCCAAGATTTACTAAACACAATTATCATTTAATTATCATACTCTCATTTGTTATAGTATTTTAATTAATCTCCTAGAGATTTAATCTCGTTATTGGAGAACAGATTCATTGGATGCCCATCGGGTCTTACACATGTACCTAGAAGTCTGGTAGGTGATATTATAAATCGAGTCATCGCTCTAGAGACGGTTAATGCCGGGTCTCTAACCTAAGCATCTCACTTGGTGTTTCAGGAGTAATTTACACTATAGGGTTAAGACTCGGAGTTCCTTCTAATTGTTCACACACAAGTTAAGTGATAATGGGTATCACTTGTCCGACGGACGTTCGCGCACAATTAATAAATGTTTTGACGGTCGAATCACATAAACACATTCACAATACATGCATATCATAATTATTCTTATCATTTAAACACACAATACGTCTGAACCCAAGGAAACCCTTAGGATGTTCAGACCACACATTCACATACCGTTCACCATCGTAAATACTAGCATGAAGTATCACACTCACCCTCCACCCTCACAGCTCTTGTCTCGTAACTCTAGAACATACCGCTAAGTATTAATTACTATAATCCAACTGTCCAGTATTCCAAATAGTGTTAATCCCCCCCGGTATTTAACCCGTGATTGTTCAACGTTATCATTCGGGTTTTAAACAGTTCGGGATTGATTTATTTAATCCTTTAAGTATGTTAATAACTAACATGTTGTATTATGTTACGACCTAGGATTTAATTCTTATATATTTATGTAATCTCTTTGATTCTTGAATATATATTTGTATGTGTGTGTATATATATATATATATATATATTCACATTCATATAGACTTGTTACTATATGGTACTTAATATTATTGACCTTTATGTATTTATAGTCTTTGACATTTAAGTTCCCACTTAATTTGTGAGTTAGTCCACTTGACCCTCGTAGGTCAATTGTGTTGACTTGGTCAGTCTATATAAGTCAACACTACTATATATATATATCACTTAATATAATTTCTTGAATTGTATAATTCCATTATTTATTGTAACTCCTTAACCCATGACATTAAGTCTTAACGTTTAATGTTGCATAATGAATTTCCCCACCTTATTATAAACTCATTTATACTTAAAGTCATTCCTTAATCATGTTTATAATCTTAAATTCCAATCCTTAATCATGTTATAATTATAACCCAATTATTCATACTGAATTACAAAACCTCACAATATTCATAACAATCCATTATTCTATGTAAACTACAAACTCCCTTTAGTTTGTATTATTCTCACATATTAACACTTAGATCATATATTTAATGTTATTTACTATGGTTCTCAACCATATAAATATCAATGTTAATTTATAACATTCTAAACCTTGGTATATAGTTTATAATACCCTATAATATATCCATATATTCCATATGAATTATAAAATTTCTAATCAATACTACTCCATAAATTGGCATTATGATCATAATCTAAATGCTATGTCATATAAATTCTCAAACTTATATTATAATCCAAAATCCTTATTTAATTCAACTCAAGGTGCTATGCTAACTTATATTAATTTCCAAATAGACCCTAATGTCATTCCTTGACTTCTACCTCATTTTCCTAAAATCACAAGATGACCCACATATTTTATAATCCTTACAATTTAGTCTTTAATTCTTATCTCTTATAACTTCCAACTTAATTTAAAACTCTAACCCTAGATTTTAAATAATTTACGAACAGACCCTATATGGCGTGTTCCAAATTTTCACCCTATACTTTGTAAAATTACATGACTCCATATAAAGCTTTTCAAAACATACAAATGACTATTAAATTCTCCAAAATCCATAGTTACACCATTCTCCAGGATAATTTATTACATGCTTACTACTTCTTCATGCCTCTTTATTAGCTCCTGAAGTGTTTACACAAAAACTCAATATAGAACTAGTGGCTAAGTTAGCATCACTTCCAAACTCATCACTACCAAACCTCTATTTACACTTAGCTAGCCAAATCATTCCATATCAATCACTTACTTAATGTAGCCCAAAACACATACGTAACTGCCACTGAAACCTCCCACTTACTATTTACGCAAATTCGAGGGTACGGGAACGCCGTGCAAAAAGATGGTGCAAGCCTGTGACATGGCAGTCCCAGTCAGCTGTTGACTGGACTATTTTGTTGACTGGGCTGTCATTTTTACTATATTAACTTTAAATGGTTGCAACTTTTAATATTTAAGTCCAAAATGAAAAAAATTATATATTGTTCATCTAAATTCAAGTTCTTCAAAATAAGACCAGACATGGATATGTTTTGACAACTTTGAAAAAAAACTTATTTTTACATGAGTATGATGATACACTAAAATCATGTATGATTCATTAGTTTTGATATTATGATTCATTAAAATTGATATTATAATTCATTCACTGATAAGTGGTGAATTAGATTACAAATTTCGAACCCGATAAAAATCATTATTGTTTTGTAGTGTATTATTATTGTTGTATGGTGTATTTTAAACCTTTTATGGTGAATCATGTATTTTTTTAACATACCAAATATTATTTTATGATGTATTATTGTTTAAAATTTTTCTTTTTATATTTGACTGATGATTCACCAAAAATGATGTATGATTCATTAAATTTGATATTATTATTCATTGAAATTGGTATTATGATTCATTAACTAATAAGTGGTGAATTAGATAACAAACTTCAGAACAAATACTGAATCATTATTGTTTTCTGATGTATTATTAATGTTATATGATGTATTTTAAATTGTACGTAGTGAATCATAAGTGTCGTTGATATGTATATATAACTAACATAAATTTTTAAATTTGTCAAAATATATCCATGACTGGTCTTGTTTTGAAGAGCTTGAATTTAGATGAACAATTGTGCAAATTTTTTTAATTTTGGACTTATATTTTAAAAAGTTATGACTATTTAAATTAATACAAATATTACCTCATTTATAATGCCACATAAACAGTCCAGTCAATAAACTGACTGAACTGCCACATATACAGCCGCACGATATTATGAGCGGCGTTCTCACACTATCTACCATATGTACTACTCCCTCCGTCCTGAATTGACCGTCCTGTTTACTATTTGGACATGTCGTTTGACTTCAATTTTTAACATATAAGATATAATTAATTTTGAAAATTTAAGTTTTGCAGATGATTCCTTACATGATAAACTATATGTTACAAAATTTAGTTTTATAAAATTATTTTATCTTATATGCTAATATGAAGTGGAAAAGCGTGCCATAAAGCAAACAGGACGGTCAATTCAGGACGGAGGGAGTATTTAATTATTTCTAATCCCATCTACTACTCCAATCCGGCACCACTTACCACATAACGTGACTTGCCAGATTAGTAAATCACCAACAACTTATGGCCAATCATGTCAAGCACTTAATACTTACAATCAACATTATATCTTATCCCAAATTATCCACTTGTTAATAATCTGGTTGATAAACTCTTGACAACACACTACACACTTTCACTGTTTTGTCTTGCATAATACAATACAATACACCAGAATTGCAGAACTACTACTTAACTTATTCTTTCCTTTCCTTAAACACTAATTAATAACTTAATGGATCAATATATATATACCATCCCTCTCGGTTTAGAGTTCATTTACCAAAGTCACCAAATTACTCATAACGACCGTTAATCCTACTAACTGCATCTTACTTATTTAACTAGTAATTTTAAGTTTTCTTAATCATTCCCTTAATTACCCAATTAAACTGTCAGCGCATATTAATCCTAACATCACTATCCACCTCAAATTAAACTGATTGTTTTTTTAATTACAGTTACCATTCTCATATCCAAACGACAATACATGACATACACAAAATCAGAAGATTATGGCTAGCCGTTATTCTATAATTTATCTTTGAAATGAACAAAATACTAATTCACTCACCATTCCAAAATCCTAGCCAATTTAAGTCCTGGTATTGATTCGGTTTCAGCTGGCCGCATTACCCAACTTCTGACGTCTTCCAACCATGCCAGCGCCGAAAGAATGGAAAGGAATTTCAGAATGGGTTTCACAAGTTTGAAAACAAAATTGCAGGAAAACATAGAATTTATACCTCCAGATTTTGGTTTGGACAAAGGATGAGCTACTCTGATTTTTGCTCTTGGTTTCAGGTTTCATAACTTGCCAAACTAGAGATGAGTTGAATTAAGAACTGGTAATAAATTTGCTTTCGAAATCCAGGAGAGAAACGCAAGAACAATTAGAGGGGAGAGCAACTCTTACCAACTTCTATTCGATTCATCTAGGTCTGGTTTTCCACCGAACCACATAGACATGTGGTTCTCTTAAAGCTTTTCGCAGGAATCTCTAAATCCATGAACTTGATGGGAGAATGAAGAAGAAATCTATACCCAAGGTTGGTGTTTTTTTCGGTTTACCGCTCAAAACGGGAGAGAATTAAAGAGATCATGGAAATAGATTTTCAGTATGAAGAAAGTGAAGAAATGCAGAGAACCCGTATTGCCAGTTAGGTTGTATTAAAGCAGAGGATAAAGTGTAGAGAATGAAGGGGCACAAAACATTTGAGAAGAAGAGAAGACAGAGCTGGTGGAATTTGAGAAAAATTTAGAGTAAATTACTCAAAACCCCCTTCAGGAATGGGCATAATACAGTTAACCCCTTTGATTATCATAATTATTGGTAACCACTTTGAGATTACGGTATCTCTGACTATGAGCCCCTGAACTATAACTTTGTTATCAAAACGTTAACTACATGTTGACCCATTAGCTTGATCACATTATTAATGCGAGCCTGGACAACAAAACTGCTTAATCAACATCGTTTAACTCTCCCTCATCTCAATTCAGATGCATTTTTAAGGTAGGGTTGACGTTTTTCAGACAATAAGAATGCTGATTAAGTAGTGTTCTTTGTCCAACATATCATTAATAATGTGAATAAGTTCGGGGGTTCATAGTCAAAGATATTGTAACCTCAAGGTGGTTACCAATAATTATGATAAACACAAGGGAGTTTACTGTATTATGTCCAATCCTAAGGGGATTTCGAGTAATTTACTCAAAAATTTAAAAGCGCTGAAGAAGTAGGGTTTCAGAATGAAGAAATGAAGAGAGGGCAGTGACAAGCATATATGCTCCTAGTTAGTGAGTCCATGCCGAAATGAATAATATTTTAGAGTTTAATCAATTATGGCTAATTTAGTAATACTAGTTAGTGAGTCATAAACATTCATAATACTAAATAGGTCCATAATTTCTTACAAGTAATTAATATTTAATTAGTTTTGATATTAATAACTTATTAATTGAAGTTACTATTTCACGTAACATTATAAAGACATGTTATATCATTCTTCTTAGTATTAAATGTACTCTTTATATATACTATGCTCCGTGATATACTTAAAGCAACAAACCTTTATATCATGATTTTATTTGTTTCTTTCCTCTAATATATTTCCAAACCATATCATTATTTATACAAAATATTAAGGTTCTATATTTTCTTAAGCCATATAAACCATTTTTTTATTTATTAATTAATCCCTCGACTGTATATATTAAATAATTCATCTCAATAACGCTTTTATCCTTGATTAATTATTTTAACCTTCCATTAAATATTCACATTTAATAAATTTATCATTACTTAGGATAGTTAATATTTGGGATATTTCACATATACCGCTCAATGAAGATATGGATGTCTACATCCTTAATTTCAAAGAGAAGACTCTACCACGATATGATCCTCGTACCAAGAATCATCAATTGAAAAATCTGAACCGTTCTTCAAGAATAAATGATACCCGCCTAACCCACTCGCTAAAACCCACTTCAATGTTCATCTTCGATCCTGAAGGACTTTACGGTGGTATGGTTTAGCCAAGGATGAACTTTTTTCATTTTCTTTTTTAATATTTAAGTTCCCCTTTGATTTGTGTTTGCTAAATCTTAACCTTGGTTGTAGCTTGGTTGCTTCTAGTGTCTTTACAGGTGCAATGGCATGTCTACACCACAACCAAGCTACGCTACTATGAGGGTAACACTCAAGTGTGGGTGAGTTCATATAATGCAAGCAACAACAATTTAGGGGAGTACTAGTTTCTTACATTTTGTGTCTCTCACTTCTTTTCTTTCAATTTGTAACTGTCTGGATCTACCACTAGGGTAGCTTCTGCGCTAATTGATTATTTGTGTCCCTTGTGTTTTCTCTTATGACTACTTCCCGTAAAGGTCTTTTGAATCCTTCCTCAGTTGGTCTAGTGAGAAATGAGGACATTGTTCAATATAAGTGTGAGGGAGTGACCTCTTCGGTGGAATATGTGTTGAAATGCTTAATCGTCATGCTTATCTTGTGTTCGTTCAAAAATAAAAACTTGGATCCATGTGTTGCGGGATGTTCTCATTAAGAACAAGTGTTATTATTAATTATGGATAAATGGTCAAATTTTTTTTTTACCGCTTTTAAGAAGCATTTTTCATGCAGAGTGGTCAAATGATCTTGAATAGTTAGATTTTTATGCCTTAGGGATTATTTCTGTTCTCTCTCAGGGATTGCAAAAGGTTGCTTCTTTGTGAAATTCTTTAAGAAAAATGTGAGACCCCATTGGTAACCAACATAATGAGAGTTGAGTGTTCTTCAATGCAAAGACTAAAGGCAAATTCTTGCCTACAAGTAGATGTAGCTATGATGGATGGCTACATGTGGGGGTATTTTAGTCAAATACAAATAAAAGAAATGGGAGGGGAGGGTAGCGCCCAACATTTAACGTTTCTAATTCCATTTTTTTCTTTTTTCGTTTTGAATTTTTTTCTTTACCATAAAAGTTTAAATTGTTGTAACTTTTAATATATAAGTCCAAAATGAAAAAAAATTATATCATTGTTTATCTAAATTCGAGCTCTTCAAAACAAGACCAGTCATGGATATGTTTTGAGAACTTTTAAAAAAAAATTTTTACATGTATACCATGATATTTTAATGTTAGGATGTATGTACATATTTTAATGTGGGAATGTACATATTTTATTGTGATGATGTACATGTTCAAATGTGAGGATGTACATGTTCTTTAATGAATATCTGTACATGTTTGTATGGTCATATGTACATGTTTGTATGACCGTCTGTACAAGTGTTCTTCCTTATTTGTACAGGTTTTAATTTAAGGATGTACATATTTAATGATTCGTACAGGTTTATATGACTATCTATATGTTTTCAATGCGAGGATGTACATCTTTACGTGAGGATGTACATGTTTTAGTGAACATTTGTACAGGTTTGTATGACCATCTGTACAAGTTTTCTTTTACGTTCTATGCTCTATACATGTAAAAATAATTTTTTTAAAAAGTTGTCAAAATATATCCAAGACTGGTCTTGTTTTGAAGAGCTTGAATTTAGGTGAACAATGATATAATTTTTTTTCATTTTCGGCTTATATATTGAAAGTTATAACAATTTAAAAATTTTATGATAAAGGGAAAAATGAATAAATTTTGTTAAAAAAATTTAAAAAGAAAACAAAAAAGAGAAGGAAAGCGCTGAAGGAGACGTGAGAAGAGAAAAAAAAAAAAGAAAATGGGCGCAGGATGTAGCCATGTTTGGCTACACCTACCTGTAGCCAAGACACTTTGAAGACTAAATGCCAAAATCTCGTTTTCTTATCTCTTAGGCAAAAGTGAAACAAATGCACAAATCTATTTATTCTTTTGTTTTATCCTCAATGCCCATTCTTAAGAGAAGGGTCATGGTAAAAAAATTTCAAGTTACCTAATCTTTAAAGCCTTGAAGCACTCCGAGTTATACCTTGAAACTCTAGATTTTATTTTGCCCTAAGCACACCCTACCACCAATAGTATATGGCTCATACTTATCAAAGGTTTTAATCACTTTGTGCTTCTTCTCTTATCCTACAATTCATGATAGTATTTGGTAGTTTTGAGCATTTCCCACTTGCTTGAATTCGTGGTTTTGCTTGTGGACAAGCATAAAGTTGATTATGGTGGTGTGATGAGTGTACAAATGAGCTTGATTTAGGGGTGAATTTCATATATTTAACTTAACTTATGTACTTACAAAGAAAGAAGAAAAAATTATAAGTATATCTTATAAAATATAAGTCTAAAAAAGTATGTGAACCATTCATCTAATTTAAAACTATTTAGATCAAGTCCATCCATGGATATATTTTAAAAATATAAAATTATATTAATTATATGTGTACACCATGCAACAATAACTACACACCACAAAATAAAAAACTCATACGTCAATTATAAAATTCACGACACGAAAGCGTTTGATTCACCGTCTATGATAAAAATACACCATACCTGTACAAAAATTGAAATATGTTTTCATAGTAAGTTATATATAGGTATGTATTGAATCGTTTATTTTTATCATCTTTTCATAATGTTGAATCGTACAAGTAATTTTAATACTTTACAAAATACACCATTATCTCTCATATACTATTAAGCTCATCTAATCAGTAGATAGATCAACGGGCTCCTTACAGTCCTTCAAGTAGTCATTTATTTTTTATTTCCACTTGTATATTAAGTCACTTAACAACACTATAAACTCTGTTGAATAATACTTCCATTTTATGCCAAAAGAAAAAGAATAACACTTGCATTTTACTCCAAGCAAAGGTGAACAACCGATTTGTTTCCATCAAGAAAAGAGAAGCTAACCCTAAAAATCAATAGTTTATGAAGGTCGCCTTTCTTTCAGGTAATCAGAAAAAAGAATCGAAATGATTCTGTTTTCTATTATTTATTTAACAAATTCTCTTATTTTCATGAAAGGGAAAGATAGCGTGATTATATCAAATCTCTCTAACCAGATTCTACACCCCATTAGAGAATGAAATTTCTTTCACCAAATACATTTCAACCGATGATATATAAACATTGACTTGTGGTCAACAATGATTGACTAATCACTAATAACTATGACCAGTGGATATTCATTTTCATTTAACTTCATGAACAAATAATAAGAAAAAAAACTTTTTTTTATTCTCCATCTTCTATCATGTTCCCATTTCATTTCCCAACTAAAACAAACACACATAACGTTGTTATTAACCCTTGACTTAGGTAACTAGATTTCTGCCAGTAGAAAACTAGATTCCTCTCCCGCGATCCTGCTGCAGCTAAATGCAACCATAACCACTCTTTTCATAGTCGTTGGTCTTCTCTTACGGGCGCAATAAATTATGAACAACCTAATGCACCATGGACGGACATCGCTACACACACACACACTACAATCAAGACAAGATTTGTGTACTACGTCTTCCCCCTTCTATCCATCCGAACCGTAACAAACGCGAAATTGGTAACTTGTTTTGGGTTTTTGTGTTCTGTGATCACGTAAGGACAGGCTGGAAGAATCCAAAACAATTACACAGAGCCCCACCACCTACGGTCCTCCCCTGAGACGGATTAATCCCTTTTCAGTTCCTAATTCCCCAGATCACCAGAACTGGCAGAAATCGAATTTCCCAAAATAAATTATAGAAAATTCCCGGGAAATTAAAAAAAAGAAGCTTGCAGAAAAAGAGAGAGTAAACACTGCAACTGTTTCTGTGTTTTCCTTTTCCTTCCTCGGCTCAGCATCTTGCTTTCTCCACCTCTCCTCTTCTCCTTCTTTCCTCTCTCCCACCATCCTTTCCTTTTCTCCTGTCTTAGCCACTGCTGCTAAGCATCTTTTTCCTTTTCACCCACTACCTCTCACCTTTGTTATCTTCTTCTCTTTCCCCCTCTTTTTAGAGCCCTACTTCTCCTAACCAAATTTTCTTTTTTGAGAGTATTCTTCTGGCTTTCAGTTTACTATTGACCATTTGTTTTGCTTTGCTTTGATCTATTGTTCTAGTATATAATTTTCTGGATCGTGTTTCTTTCTGAATTCTACTCCCTACTCTCCTTTTTGGTGAAATTTACCCTTTCTTTCCTTCTTCCCTTTGCTTGTAATCGCCTTTTGTTTCCTCCTACTTTTTTTTTCTTCTGGGTAAAGTTGTTTCTTTCTTGATGCTGAATTCCCAAGAGAAATGAATCGGATTCGTTTCATCTCTTTTCTTTATGCTAGGCGAATCTGTGCCGGTTTCTGGCTATCGCAGTGATAAGTGTTATATCATTCTTTTCTCTAGGAGCTTCTGTTTCGTAAATCCCGCAGTCTGACTTGTCCTGAATCATGGTTTAGTTCTTTATTATTGCTTCATTTCTCTTGTCTCCGGCTGCTTGGTTGTTACTCCTGTTGCCGCCGCTTCTGGTAGCAGAATTAGCGTAGTATCAATCCCCATGGGTCTCTGTCACGGAAAACCCCTTGAAACCCCCTTCAACGAATCCAACGAGAACCCAGTTGTAATATCTAGCAGTAATGCTAGCCTGCGAAATTCCGATTACGGATCGAGCAAGAAGACCCCAAAGTTTCCTTTCTACAGTCCAAGTCCACTTCCCAGTATATTCAAGAACTCGCCAGCGGTGAGCTCGACCGGCGTTGCATCATCCACTCCTCACCGATTCTTCAAACGCCCTTTCCCGCCTCCGTCACCGGCGAAGCATATCAAGGCGTTGCTTGCCCGGCGACATGGGTCAGTAAAGCCGAACGAGGCTTCAATTCCGGAAGGGAGTGAGTGCGATATTTCGTTGGATAAGAACTTTGGATTCTCAAAGCAGTTCCCGAGTCACTATGAATTAGGAGAAGAGGTAGGGAGAGGACATTTTGGGTATACTTGTACGGCTAAAGGGAAGAAAGGTAGCTTGAAGGGGCAGGAAGTTGCTGTTAAGGTGATCCCAAAAGCAAAGGTATGGGAGTTGGCGCTTTGGATCTTGACTTGCCTGATAATAAAGAAACGGCAATCATATCGCCTATGAGCGGCTGTTCAGCTATTGTTGATTTTTCAAGTTCCGTACTTTTTTTATAGGGATAGAATCAGTAATTTAGCGTCTTAAAGAGTATGGTTAATAGTATAATTTTCTTTCAAAAGCTCTGTCAACGGATGTCAAGGATTAAACTCTTTAGTAGGAAAGATTGCAAAATTTTGATGCCGAGTGTAGTAGTGGGTCAAAGTGGGAGACATAATTGTAGATGGAAGTTTCAATGCTTCTCTATTTATTGAAAATAATGCATTTATGACTTGCTGCTCCATGCCTTATATTTCTTTTTGTCGTAGATGACAACTGCGATTGCCATTGAAGATGTAAGAAGAGAAGTCAACATATTGAGGGCTCTGAGCGGTCATCCAAACCTTGTTAAGTTCTACGACGCCTTTGAAGATGATGAGAATGTTTACATGGTGATGGAGTAAGTCTTTATTCTGCTGCATTTCTTTATCGAGCATCATCTGTTACTGCAACTCTTTCTTTTTCACGTTGGCTTCTGAAGCCCCATATCTGTCTTATGCTGCATATCTCTGCTGCAGAATGTGTAAAGGAGGTGAATTGCTGGATAGCATCCTTCAAAGGTATGAGTTCAGCACAAGAAAAAACTAAACCTTTCCTTGCAAAATCATTTCATCTTTTTGTTTTTTTACCTGCGTCTATAGTATGCTGACCTGTGTACAATGATAAACATATCAATTCAGGGGTGGGAAATACTCTGAGGAAGACGCAAAAGCTGTCCTGGTGCAAATTTTAAGTGTTGTTTCTTATTGTCACCTCCAAGGTGTAGTCCACCGAGACCTGAAGCCCGAGGTAAGACAATGGATTTCTAGGCTTCTTTTCCCAATACCCTTTTGCAGTGTGCTGAATTCTGGAAACCTGATCTTAGATTGAATCTGAATTCTGAATTATCCATTGTAGTTGATTCTAAATGTTCAATATCTTGGTATTTCAGAATTTTCTGTTTGCTGCAAAGGATGAAAATTCATCTCTCAAGGCCATAGACTTTGGACTTTCAGACTATGTAAAGCCTGGTAATACATTCTTCTTTCTTCTGTATTCTGAATCTCTGTTGAAACTTTTGAAGGATCTTTACTCTAGATCATTACTCTTCCGATACAGACGAGAGGCTGAATGACATAGTAGGAAGTGCTTACTACGTTGCCCCAGAGGTTCTCCACAGATCTTATGGGACAGAAGCTGATATGTGGAGCATTGGTGTGATTGCTTACATCATTCTCTGTGGGAGCCGTCCTTTCTGGTCTCGAACAGAATCTGGAATCTTTCGGGCTGTTCTGAAAGCTGAACCCAGTTTTGATGAGGCTCCTTGGCCTTCGTTATCCCCCGATGCCATCGATTTTGTCAAAAGGCTTTTGAACAAGGACTACCGAAGGAGGCTAACTGCCTCACAAGCCCTCAGTAAGTCGCTGTTGGTTTTTCAATTATGTAGTTGTTGGCTGAGAAATGGTAGATGGAACTATAGTCCTGTGTTTATTAACTTTGAACTTGTTTCAGGTCATCCATGGCTTGCAAATTACCAGGAGATCAAGATACCTCTGGATATGATTGTATATAGACAAGTAAAAGCTTACATTTTCTCATCTTCCCTAAGAAGATCGGCTCTCAAGGTATGGATTAGAACCTTGATATGTAATACTCTGAAACATGAAGGCCTTGGTTTATATAAATAAATACATTTTCAGTCTAATAGCTATTTTGATATACTGTTAGAAGATTTGAAACCTATTGAATTCTGTTTACAGGCTTTAGCAAAGACATTGACAGTGCCACAGCTAGCTTACTTGAAGGAGCAGTTCCAGATGTTAGTTCCTAGCAAGAATGGTTTCATCTCCATGGCAAATTTCAAGACTGTGAGTTATTCGTCTCAGTTTTTTTCCATGCATATAAACTGCTGCCAATTAATTCCACTTCTCTAATTACTCATATAAATTCCAAATCTGTAGGGTGTAACAAGATGCATGACTGACGCGATGAAGGACTCACGGGTGATTGATTATGCTAACATGGTAACCGACTCTGTCAAGAAGACCATTTGCACCTCCTGCTATTTTTGTTCACGCTGAAAATGGGTAACTATTATATGGTAAAGGGAAGCTTGAAGCAACTGATGAAGTCGATAATTATTCACAGGTGAGCTCGTTGCAATACAAGAAGCTGGATTTTGAGGAATTCTGCTCTGCAGCACTGAGTGTACATCAGCTAGAAGCATTAGAGAGCTGGGAACAACATGCTCGACGTGGATATGAGCTGTTCGAGAAGGATGGCAACAGGGCCATCATGATTGAAGAACTAGCATCAGTTTGTGCTTCCACGCTATATCTTCTCAACTTCTACTTGTATAATCATAACAAAAATTAAATAACCTGTCAAAACCTTTTCTAATGCTCTCTTTTTTTACTCAACAGGAGCTTGGACTAAGCCCATCTGTGCCAGTTCATGTAGTCCTTCAAGACTGGGTGAGACACTCAGATGGGAAGCTCAGTTTTCTGGGGTTTGTTAGACTGCTGCACGGTGTTTCTTCTCGTGGGTTTCAGAGAAGTTTTGCCTAAAAGGCAGCAGTTTCATGGACTCTTTCGATCTCTTAGAGTTATAATGGGAAAAACTCAACTTTTTCCTGATGATAAAGTTGACAAAGGTAATAACTGACTCGTTTTGTGGTGTAATGGAGATTGATATTGCTGCTTGGTCTCAGCTTCTGCTCCGCCCAGATCGAGCGTTGTAATGTATGGCATTCTTTTAGTCGGCTCCTTAGATCCGGTTAGTGATTTTGCTTGTTTCATCTTAGGGAATCTGTACAGTTTGTTTAATGAGGTTTATTAGAACTGGAGAAGATAAAGAAGGGGGGAAGGGAAGAGCAGGTGGACGTGTGTTGTGTTGATTAAAACCATGGGCCCGTGAAGTAGTCTCTTTGTGTGTTGTTGCGACTTTCATTGAATCCCTCGCTTACACGATTGTATTGTTGTTACTCCTGCTAAATAAGATTAGTTATCTTGATGATTCTGTTAAACTAAGTATGTAAAGGATTAAATCTCAGTTTGTTGAATCTTTTGGTAGCTTAGGGTGAGCATTAATGGTGGCCATCGGGTCCGGTTCTACCCGGAACCGGCGGTTCTACCTGGAACTGATTGGAACCGGAACCGGCTGGGAACTGGTGGGAACCGGAACCGAACCGCCTCAGCCGGTTTCGAATACGAATACATGTTTTTGAGATTCGGGCCTGAACCAGGCCAGGAACCAGAACTGGAACCGCCTGGAACCGTCGTCGGATTCGGAACCGGGAACCGGAACTGGTGGAACCGAAACCTGAACCGCCCCGGAACCGGTTGAAGTTACCGTTGGAATCGGGCCAAAACGACGTCGTTTTGGGTCGCGCGCGCTCCTCTGTAGAATGGGGCAGCATGATGATTGCTATGAGATGAATGGGGATAACACCACTTAGGACTTCTATCTTGTAATATTTTAGAATGTATTAGTAATTTAGTATTACTTTCTTTCCATGTAATCTTTTTTTAAAGACTTGCAAATTGAAATCATGAAACCTCTTAGTAACTATACTCTTTTTCCTTATTAGGGTTTTTCCAATGAGTTTTTACCTAATAGGTTTTAATGAGGCAGTGAATCATATAATAAAATTCTCTTTGTTCCTTATTTTTTGTAAATTCAATAAAAATTCCTAAGTCTTTGTTTCTTACATTTAAGATTATAAACTTGAAGAATAACCTATCTAGGAGTAAAGTGGATGAAAGAGCAACGTGTGCGCTCAAACGGATCTCAAATCGGAGCTAAAACGAAGCAACTGGAGCGGATCGAATCTTTCCGGAACCGCTCCGGAACCGGTCGGAACCGATCAGAACCGGAACCGGCCGGAACCGGTTTTTTGCTCAAATCCGAAGCTAATCCAGATTTCAGAACCGGAACCAAAACCGGAACCGGAACCGCCCAGACCGGTTCCGAATACGAATACACATTTTCCGGAACCGGACCCGTGGCCACCATTAGTGAGCATTCAGTTTGGATATTTTGGATTATCCAAAATTTGACTTAATCGATTTTTTTTTGGATTTTTACACCGAATTTTGTAACCGAATTATCAAATTATAATTTGGTTCGATTTTGATTTTGTCTAATTCGGTTAACCGAATTATCCAAATTTTTTTAAAAAAAATATTTTTCTTTTCTAATTCTAGTCTTTAGTGACAAATAATCAAACACAAACTTTAAATTTTAGTTATTTGAAATCCAAACTAGTTAAAATTTGGATTTTAGTTCGGTTTTCGGTTTTTTCACTCAAAAATTTTGAATTTTGGATAATTTGGATAAGGGTTAATTTGGTTTTGTGTTAATTTAGATAATTCAGTTTTTAATAGAAATAAATGAAATACAATTTTTTTTTAATAATTTGGATTTTGGTTAACTGAATTATCCAAATGCTCACCGCTAGGTAGCTTGGTATAATCAATCCCATTTTAATCACTTCAATAGAACTAATAATGTTTTCTTCCCAATAATCACATGTACCTGGGTGAGACCTACCTAGTGAAGATCCTGACATCCCGTTAGGTTCATCTGGTCAAGTCTAACCATGGTGAACCCCTTTTGATTAAGGGCGACAATTCGAATTGATGGTTCGGGTTGAAGCTCATCTATATCCAACCCAATTAAAATTGTGTTGATTCATACCTGACTCATAAATAACTGGGTTACAAATTGTAACCCTTATCCGACCATATAAAATCGTTGAACTCATACCCAACCTGTTTAACCTATTTAAATACATATACTCTTGTTTTTATGAATGATCAGTTATCCATAAAAGCATGCATATAAAGTTTTTTTTCGAACCATTGTGTGTTGTTTGCCCAAATGTCAACATTCTAGTAAATGGGTGAATAATATTAACCTATAGCCATTATTTGTGCAGATGAAATGGTGTGAACCTTGTAGTTTATACGACTGCAAGAATGAATGACATATTATTTAGGTTTTCAAATAAAGAGTGAATCTTGGATATAGATGACCTAGAGAATGTATTTGGATTTAAAAAAAATGTGTAGACCTAAAGAAGTGATAGTATTTTGTTTACTATAATACTAATAGTTATAGAATTAATACATATCCAAGTAACATATTTATCATTTATTTATTTTTATTCAATTAAGTAACGGGTAGGGTTGAATTCGAGTTAGGACTTTCACAACCCATACGCAATCCAAGTTTTTAATAGGTAACCCATACCCGACCCAAAAGTTAAATGGGTCAATAATCTTAACCCGTTATTTACGGGTTGGGTTGGGTCAGGTTTTCGGTTGGTAAAAATTGCCACCCCTACTTTCAATGTGTTGAAAACCCAGCCTGGATACCAAGACAGTTTCATAGTTTGCAAGCACGTCATACCACTCTGTCTCATCGATCTTATCAGACAGCTAGTTACCTCGACCCACGAGCTCCAATTGATGCGTCATTAATATCCGGAGACTAATGTCATTTCCTTAACCAGCGAAGGCGTGGACAGGCGATGGATGGTTCCTCCTTAGAGATGCTGCTCCTAAGTAACAGAGACCCTATCCTACGTGGTGGCCTCTTATGTCATCAAGCCGACTAGGAAAAGAGTGACGAGCAGGAGCAACAAGCCGGACACCAGTCACCTTCTCTTTTATAAGTATCAATAAGACCCCATTATCGTGGGGGCAATGGCATAATAGCATACAACAACAAACAAGACATGATGGGCACAAATAACAATACAAGAATACTCACTCTCTCATCACCCCAGGGGTGGATCTAAGGGGGATCATCGAACCTCATGAACCCTTGTGACTCATTCAAGATCGAACCATGGATTATCAGGAACATGTAGATTATCACTCTTATTTGGTTGTGATTACAAGGAGAAATGTAGATAAAATAAATGAAAAGTGAAAGGCCCTTTCAAAATGGGCTCGAGCATCGGTGTCATGGCATGCTTCTTAAACCAATTATGTAAAGGACTAATATTAGAGCAAGATTATCAAAGAACATAAATTTGAGTTCTTAGCACTCTGTTTTCTATTTCTCTAACTATCATATCATTTTAAGAACTATGTTTATTTTTTTTACCAACATCAGAGAACCCATCATTTAGTTTTAAATTCTCTCTATTTACCATATCATTTTATTTTATAGTACTTATTAATTATTATAAGAATAAAAACTTTAGTCTTTAATTATTATTATTACTATTATTTTCAATAATACACAAAAAATCTTAATTTAATATTTTATTTATGATTAAATTTTATTATGTTCTTTAAACAAAATAAAATAAATGTATACATAGATCAACAGAGGTGAACTTTTAACTATGCCTCGTTTGTGGAACATCAACGCGAGTAACAATGGTTGTCTCGGTTGCTTATGGTGGTAGATGCTCCCTACACAGACCAATGGAGGTGAGTTCAGCTAGTTGCCCCACTAGCTACCTGACAACGAAGGCGAGCTTTCTGGTTGCCTCAATTGTTCGAGGTCATTGGAGGCGAGTAAAGTTGCCTATGTAAGTTAAATCAACAAAGGCAAATGTTTTAGTCGTCTTCATAATCAACTGAGGCGACACTTAGAGGCAACCATTTTGTCGCCTCTAAATATCTATAGAGGTAATTTTTCTGATTTATAGAGGCAAGAAAAGTTGCCTCTATAGACCTCATATGTAGTAGTGAATGAATTTTGATATGAATACATCAGCACATATTACATTTTTCAAGTATTTTAATATTACACTTTTATATCACCAAAATACAAAAAATAAGTATTAAATTAACCTAATATATGTATATTTTTAAAAATATGAGAAACATAGTCATATGGATATCATTTTGTAGAGAATGAGAATTTAAGATCGAATTATGATATATTAGTTTATTTATATCATTATTAGTTTTAATATTAATATTTTAAAATATAAGGTTTAACTATTTATATTTGACATATTATAATTAGAAAGAAAATAGTAGATCCCTTTTATGGGTTCTTAAAAGTTCTTCCCCAAGAACCCAAAATTAGAGTTCTTACCCATCTCTTAGTACATCCACAGTGGTGTGGATTCCAGCCACATTTGTCAATAAGAAATTAAAAAAGATCTGTAGTGGTGTGGAATCCACACAATTTATCTTTCATCGTTTCTTAAATAAGGAACATACTGAAAAGGAAATTGATTGGTTGTATCTTTGCGTTATCTGACACTTCAAAAACAAAATTTACTACTTTAAAAATAGTTTTAGATGTAAGTGAAAATAAATAGTGAGCGGTGAGAGAAAAAAATTAGTGGGAGGAGTGAGAAGTTAAGAAACTCGTTATTGTAGGGATGAACAAATGAATGAAGTTGTTTAGGTAGGGCTGCCCATGGTAGGTTAACCGCCTTATTCGGTTAACCGCTTTCGGTTAACCGGGTCTTCGGTTTTCTAAAATCCAATTCCGTTACCATTCCATTTAGATCGGTTAACCGGATTCGGTTAACCGTTTAATTCGGTTTTCTAAAATCCGATTCCATTACCATTCCGTTTAGACCGTTAACCTTTAGTTCGGTTCGGTTTTATCGGTTAACCTTGTAGCCGTGTATTTTTTTTATTGATGAAAACCAACCATTATTATTATAGTACAACATCGATCGTTTACCTAAATCCTGAGTGGCAAATCAAACACATGTAACAAAAAATATAATATTGTGCATAATCCCTCAATAGCTAACATTAATTATTACTACCTCCGTCCCACCTGGAGTGTCTTGTTTACTATTTGAACACATTGCTTAACTTCAATATTTAACATATAAGATAAATAATTTTATAAATCTAAGTTATGTAATAGATTCCTTACATAATAAACTATATCTTGATGATTTTAGTTTTATGAAATTAGCTTATCTTATATGTTAAATATTGATGTGGAAAAACATGCCAAAAAGCAAACAGGACAATCCTGGTGGGACGGAGGTAGTATATAAGATGAACATTAATATTTAAAGATTTTTATTGTTTATATAATCGGTTAACCGTGGTTAACCGAGCGGTTAACCGTTCTGGAAAATTTAATACCGTTACCGAAACCGGTCAATTTACACGGTTCGGTTAACCATACCGCAAGAACCGGTACGGTTAACCTAAAAACAGGTACGGTTCACTTCGGCTTCGGTCGGATACCGCGTTTCGGAATTTTTTGGGCAGCCCTATGTTTAGGCAATAAAAAATATTTTCTAGTGACATGGCACCTAAGAATCTGTTAAGATTAATATCCTTAGAGTTCTTGCCCATCTCTCTTCCACCTCATATATTTTTTTTTATTTTTTTAGTTAAGAACCCATAAGAACCATTGATTATCATGCTCTTAGTTTGCCAGT
Organism: Limonium bicolor; assembly: GCA_023374045.1. Lineage (NCBI taxonomy): Eukaryota > Viridiplantae > Streptophyta > Magnoliopsida > Caryophyllales > Plumbaginaceae > Limonium > Limonium bicolor. The sequence goes on along the minus strand of CM041783.1, from coordinate 29,146,686 downwards.
TCTAATTGCGAAGCTCGGTTAATCACGTCTCTATAGATTTGAGTTTGCTTTGAAAGTGTTGAAAACATAGAACTTTGCTCAACTTGATTTAGCACTTCAAAAATTCTATTCATGGACTGGACATTAGGAACTGTTTTGATGGCAGTTTAAAACGGCAAATAAAATTTTGAAGTTGCCTACATTGTAGTTACTAGTTGTTTGCTTGCTGAGTGCATTATAAATTTCATGTTTGACGTTTGGAACATTTGGAGTGCCAGGAATATTACGATTTTTAGGGATACAGAGTTCTCACAAGAAATGATTATTCGCATGATCAAGTAAGGAGTGTGAAGGTGACCAAAAGTTGGTGGGTCGATTGTTATGCCAAACGAAAGATTTATAGGCTCGAGCTGCTTAAAGGAAGATATGATGTAATAGTTTTGTATTGAAAGGCTAATATGTATCTGACATCGTGTGCTCCTTTTCTCCTTTGAAAATTTTTCTCATTGGCTTTTGTCCAGGGCTGTCCAAACAGTTCGGTTATAACCGAAAACTGATTTTTTAACCGTTTTTTAAAATTTCTGTTTTCAGTTAATTAAGTTTTATATCGGTTCGGTTTTTGGTTATTGGAGAGAATATTTCGGTTAACCAAATAACCGAAATATTTTTTTGTATAAAATTTAAATTTATAATATTAATAAAAAGTAAATTTTCTTTTAAAAATTTCAGTTAGTTGAATTTATTACGGTTAACAGCACCTAATTCGATTTTCGGTTCGGTTTTCAGTTATTAAGTAGAAAGAAAATTTGATTTTTAGTTAAATCAATTTTTAAATTAAATTTCGGTTAATTCAGTTATAACCGAAAACAAATTTTTTTTGAAATATTAAATTAACTGAATTAACTGAATGAACACCAATACTTTTGTGGATGGATATTTTAACAAGGCCGGTGATCAAATTAGGGGCCCAAATAACGGTCAACAGTGCGAATTTTGTGTTAATAAACGTGTTTATGTTGAGCAAGTGCAAGACTTTGTAAACGCTCTGTGTGGCGTCCTTGGCTCTATGTTTCAATAAAGTCGATTAAGTACTAATAATTTTTTTTTGGGAAATTTCATGAAATTCCACTATATTTTTGGCTAATTCATGAAATACCACTAAAATAAGAAAATCACAAAATGTCATTATATTTTTGTACAAGTTCATGAAATGTTACTATATTGTTGACCAAAAGTAAAAAGACAAAATACCCCTACTAATTAACAAAGTAGTTTTAAAGTTCACAATATGCCACTAAGTGTTAAAAAATTCACAAAAAATCAAAATATTATAAAAATATGGGTAACCATAAGGATATATTTAAGATATCATAAAAAATTATAAAAATAAATAAAATACATATTAAAATATCATAGAAAAAGTAAATATTTCTTAGATGTTTTTCAAATTATTTAATACCATAAAAAATAGAGTTTTAAACATAAGGTATACTAATTTTTCTACAAATTTAGACCAATATAGTACCATAATTTATACCAATTAACTATGATAATTTAGACCAATTAATTATCATAATTTTTACCATACAATTTTAAATTATTATTTCTACCCAATTTAATTAATTTATACCAATTGACTACCATAATTTATACCAATTAATTATCATAATTTTTATCATACATTTTAAAATTATTTATTCAAAAAAATTCTTTTAATTGTTTTTTTAATATTTGGAAAATTATTTTTTATTTATATTATATTCTACAGATGAATTTTTAACATAATATAATTTATTTCAAATAAATATTTTGAATTGAATAAAAAAAGGATAATTTGAAAATGTATGGTACAAATTATGGTAATTAATTGGTACTGGTTATGGTGCTTGGTAGAAAAATTGGTAAAATTTAAATTGTTAGAAAAAATAATTTAAAAATGTATGATAAAAATTAGTAATTGATTGATATAAATTATGATACTATACTTGTCTAAATTTGTAAAAAATATAGTATAAATTATGTGTTTAAAACTCTATATTCTTTTTTATGATACTAAATAATTTTGAAAAAAACTCTAAGAAATATTACCTTTTTCATGTTTAAGATATTTTAATATATATATTTATTTATTTTAATAATTTTTTAACTATCTTATAATTACCTTTATTTTTATAATATTTTGATTTTTTGTGAATTTTAGTGTATTTTTTAACACTTAGTGGCATATTGAGAACTTTACAAGTAGTTTGTTAACTAATAGGGGTATTTTTGTCTTTTTTTTTACTTTTAGTCTATGACATAGTGACATTTCATGGAATTTAGCAAAAATATAATGATATTTCGTGACATTCTTTTTTAGTGATATTTTATGAATTAGCCAAAAATGTAGTGGGAACAAGTTTCCCCAAAATAATAATAATTCGTTTAAGATGAAACTAGAAGGTCAGACATGATTTTCATGATAGGTACGTGCTTAGTGTTGCAAGGCGGTTTATTTGGTTAAAGACTGCAAATTGCACTAAAGATATGGTCTATTAACAATGGGAGGTGCCCAACTCATATTTTGAGCATGGTGCTCAATTAAATGTGGATTGTTAGATCTTTTGTTTAGAATAAAAGTTAATTTCATAATATAAAATTTAACTTTTTCAATAAGGGCAAAGATGTAAAAGGTAATTTCTGATTTTACATATCCTTATTATTTTTCAAAAAGAAAATCTCATCCTATGACTCAAATTGATAAATTAATTTTACATTCTAACTACCTAAACATACGATTTTTGTTAGTTTTTTAAATTAAAAAATCTGTATATCTTTTTTATTAGTAGTAATACTTTTTTTTTATAGAATTTCAACAAAATGTAATATTAATTTGGATGTAATTGCTATAATTTTGGATACAAATTAGTAATACTTGATACATAACTTGTAACTGCATCCATTTATTTATTTGCTTTTTTTTTCTAGAAAAAACAGACTGAAATAATAACTCCACATTTACACGAACCCATGTTCGTTTTAATAAAAACTTCATACTTTTTAATTGAATATGCTAGTAATATTTATTTTGCATAACCCCTTGACTAAGCAAAATTAATAATAATTTTAATTAATAGACTTCACATTTGCAATAATAACAACAACATATTTAATATTTTTAGGGGTATTTGTAGTACTTGACGTGTATCAATTGTACGTGTATTTGTATATTTTGTATACGTAGGGATACATTTTTAATATGAATGTGTACTTTAACCTACAGTTTTATCTAACACTTATTTAATTAAATAAATCTATACTTCAATTTAATATATTATATGTTTTAATTTTTAATCTACACTTTTATTAACAAATCTATAGAAACATTTCAAAATTCTAAAGTATTATTTTATAGGAAATTTACATCCCCCACCCATGGGGTTTGGCCTAATTACACGGCCCACCCATGTGGTTTGGGAATTTAAATTCCCCACCCATGTACTTATGTCCGTTTGTCATCTGTCACTTTTTCCCTTACTTCCGTTAGTGTTGGCTACGTGGCTATTTTGACGTGTCTCTCTACACTCAGAATCGATTTGTAGGACTCGATTTCCCGCTGCTCTACTCTCTCCCGATACACGCCTCGTCCTGCTCCTTTGTTCTTGCATTCGACGCCTATCTACTGGCAATGATATGTTGATGATATTGTCGCTCTCTTGTCGTTCTCCTGTCGCTTCCTCATTCCTGTTGTTCTTTTTGCTCTTCGAAACTTGCCTCAAGCCTTGCTGCGTTTGAACGCTTCGAAACCCAGCAATCTGGTACGTGACTCGGTTCTTGAAGCAATGGTGTTTGATGTTGGTTGCGTTGGCTGATGTATTTCGACTCTTACTCACTTGCCTGTTTCCGTTTGCACACCCTAGCTGGTTTTTGATTTCTCGAAAGAACCCTAGCTGATCTCTACTGTTGTTACTGCTGGTGATTTCACGATTGGTGTTTCTAGGGTTTATGAGTTTTCCCGTAGCTGGTCTCTACTGCTATTTGTGTTGGCTGATGTGTTTTTACTCTTAACTAACTTGCTCATGTATCCTATCTTTATCGTTGTTTGTACCGGCTGATGAATTTTGACTTCTAATCATTTGCCTGTTTCGATTTCTTGAACCGTAGCTAGCTGGTCTGTACTGTTATGGGTGATGTATTTTGTGTTGGTGATTTTACGATTCTGTGTTTTTATGGTTTATATTTGTCACTAAATTGTTGCTGTCTGAAATTGACATTCGTTAGGAATGGAGGTGCGTATTGAAGTTCTGTATAAGAGTGGCAGATACAAGATCGGTATGCCATTTGATCCGGATATGTATTCTGCGATAGAACTCGTCGATGATTGTCTCAATATCCTTAAAGAGCAGAGCGATGTGGAAGTACCTAGACATCCCACATTCTTGTACAAACATCCAAAGAGCAAGAAAAACATTGAGATTGGATCTGATAGACAGCTCATGAACATGCTGTCATTGTTTGATGGAAAGGATTTGATTGAAGTAATCGTAGAAGATGGTGCTAAGGATACAGAATTGATGTGCACATACAAAAGATGGCTTGCAGACGCCGAAAAAAGAGTAGACAAAACCCATTACGAAAGTGAGCAAGAACTGTTTGATGCTGATGCCGATGAACTTGTTTGCTTAAATGATCAAGAAGTGATATGTCCCACTTCACCACCACAAACACAGCCTTCCCAAGACAAAGAACCTCAAACACAACCTCCTTATCCTCCTCCACCTCCACCTCCTACTTTATTGAACCTTCCAACACTACAGCAGCCCCCACAAGATCAACAACCTCAAACCCTGATCCAGCAGCCTGGTCCGTCATCAACCGAGAACAATGAGAGGAAAGGGAAGAAAAAGAAAAGACCACGAGGCCTTAACCTTATTGATGGATCAAGCTCTACTCAACCCACTATGCCTTATACAATCCCTCGAAAACTGCCCCATGATCTTCCCAAAGTTTCTGAAGGAACTCCTAGGCCTACCATATTTGTTGAGCCCATCAGATCAGCCACACCCACATTATCCAGCCCCAGGGTTGCTTCTAATCATAATAGTGCGACTGACAATGCAGTAGTGGGTACGAGGACATCAGGGAATTATCAGCTACAGATTGTCCCTGCAAGTACTGATAATACCGTTACCTTACAGAGCGGTGGAAACAACGAAGATCAGATAGATGACCCAAATCCCCACTTTTCAGAGGACTCTTGGGACCAAAAATCTGATGAGAACAATGGTTTTAGTGCATCTGAAGAGAGCGACACAGATTCTGGGAATGATAATGTCGATGATGATGTAGACGTTGAGCAGATAGATTTGTTGAGAGATGGTGGGTGCTTTTCAGGTGATGAAGAAGAAGGTGTTTTGGATGAGGAGAAGTACCTAAGAGATGGCACACACTTTGAATTTCAGCCAGATGGAATAATCAGGCTAGAACCTCGTCAAATGTTTTTGAACAAGGATATTTTCAGAGAAGTCATGGAGGACTATGCCGTGCAAGAAGGAATAGACTTGCATAGGGTGGCAAATGATCCATGGAAATACACTGTGCTATGTAACAACCTTGACACTTGTAGTGGCGTCTACATGCCTCTCTCTTGGCTGACAACGTCACTTTCATGATCAAGACAATCAAAGGGGAATACTTGTGCAAGATTATCTGAAAATCCTGCTGCCTCGTCAAGGTGGATAATGAGAAAGGTTTTACCTGAGCTGCGAGCAAACAACTCCATGTCACCTAATGCCATACAGCACTTCATACTATCAAAATTTGGTGTTCATGTGAACTATATGAAGTGCTTCAGGGCAAAGAACGAGGCAATGAAGTTGCTTCAAGGTAACCATGCTGAATCATATGCCCGTCTTCATCAATACACCAAGATTGCTCTTGAAAGAAACCTGGGCTCAATCATTGATCTCAAATTCCAAGGTGTACGTTAATGGCCCTCCTGTATTCAGCAAGCTTTTCATATGCTTTAATGCCCTGAAGGTGGGCTTTCTCAGAGGTTGTAGACCTTTTATAGGAGTGGATGGATGTCATTTAAAGGGGCCTTACGGTGGAGTACTTCTAAGTGCTGTTTCAATTGATGCAAACAATGGTATATTTCCCGTAGCCTTTGCCATTGTGGCCAGTGAGACTACAGAGACTTGGACATACTTCTTCAGCAACTTGAGGTTGATTGCTGATGAAGACGTGAGGAAAAAGTGGGTCATCATTTCTGATAGACAAAAGGTAAGCTTTGGCATTTCATGTGCAACCTGGTCGTTCATGTTTTGTATCATAATTAATGAACTTGCTTACCAATGACTAATTTCTACAACAGGGAGTTGAGCCAGCACTTGAAGCTGTGCTTCCTGAGGTGACGAGGAGAATATGCTGCAGACATCTATATGCTAACTTCAAAAAGGACCACCCAGGTAATTTCTTACACATGCTGTCCTTTCATTTCAATCGTACCCTAGCTATCACGTAAGTTGCGAAATGTGACATGCTTGTTTTATATAACAACAGGTGTGATGTTAAGGAACTTATTTTGGGAAGCCTCACAATGCTATACAACTGCTGCGCTGAAAGATGTACTGAAAAGGATAGAAGAAACTTCTCTAGGGGCATTTAGGTATTTAAGAGAAGTAGACTACAATCTGTGGGTGAGATTTCATATGCCAAAAGAAGTGAAAGTGATAGAAACAACCTCCAACTTTGTGGAGTCATTCAACAGCAAGTTATCCGGGATTAGGAGCAGCCCTATATTTTCTCTCTTAGAAAGTCTCAGGCGTATTCTTATGAAGAAACTTAATGATAGAAGGGAGTCCATCAACAAGATGAGTGGACGGATCACTCCTTATGCAAGAAAGATGTTGCATAGAAACACAAAGAGTGGATGTAGGTGTGGCCATACAGCAAGCAGTGAATACGAGTTTGAGGTGACAGACTCTAACCGACATTACATAGTTAATCTTCGAGATAGACATTGCGATTGCATGGCATGGGACCAGTCAGGGATTCCATGCAAGCATGCTTGTGCAATTTTAAATTGGAGGAGAATGGATAAGGATCAGTTTGTAGACGATTATTTCTCCATGAGTATGTACGCTGCCACATACTCATCAGCCATCTCCCCCATTCCAGACACCTCGTTATGGCCAGAATCTGATGATTGCAAAATCTTGGCACCACCGTTCCTCAGAAAATTACCTGGTAGACCTAAGAAGAATAGGAGACGTGAAGAAGGTGAGAATAGGCCAAGTGCAAAAAGGTCAAGTCATGTGACATGCACAAAATGTAAGCAAAGGGGGCACAACTCGAGGACATGTTCAGGCCAAACTAATAGAGGGGATGGTCAAGGTGAGGGACTCATTGCTGTTGAAGAGCTTGGTGATGGAACTTGCTCAAGGGGAAAGAAGAGGAAAGGGAACAGAGAAGTAGCATCTACATCAAAGGAAATCCAAGGAAAACGAATGAAGACGCGGGCAAGTGGTACGTATATTGTGTCTATTTAGTGGCTGGTGAAGTTGTCTTTGAATCATGAATTTATAATTTTTTGACTGTACTCCGCTTCTGATCTATCTTGCTTGTTTTTCAGCCAAGTGAAGACTGAAGCAAACACTAGTGATGTAGTTGAGTAGCTGTTACGGCTCTGATTTTAGAGACTGAAGCAATCACTAGTGAAGACTGCAACAACACCATTATTTTGATTTGGGAGTTTTTTTGGAAATGTGTCAGTAATGGTAGTAGTGACATGTTTTTTATGCTTGACAGCTTGATGTAATGGGAGATGATGTTAGACATTGGGAGTTTTTTTGGAAATGTGTCAGTAATGGTAGTAGTGACATGTTTTTTATGCTTGACAGCTTGATGTAATGGGAGATGATGTTAGATATTGGGAGTTTTTTTGGAAATGTGTCAGTAATGGTAGTAGTGACATGTTTTTTATGCTTGACAGCTTGATGTAATGGGAGATGAAGTTAGACATTGTGTGTGGTTTATATTTGCATTGCTGCAGCTGATGTTAGAAAGCAATTTAGAAAACTGAATGTGCATGCCCCATATTTTGTTAGGACAGCTGTGTTGTAGACCATTTAATTTCTGAGTTAACTTGATGGGCTCTGCTATATTGTAGCTCAGCTGCTGTTAGACCATTAAGTTATCTCGATAGGCACTGCTATATTTGTTGCACATCTGTGTTAGACTGAGTTAACTTGATGGTGAACTGCAATATTGTTGCACAGCAGCTTCATCGAGATAATTAGTGAGTTTTTGTAAGTGTTGTTTAGATAGTAATAGAAGGGGGCAGACCCAACACTTTCCAATAGGTCTGAGTAATATGACTACACTTTCCAATAGGTCTCAAATTAGTATAGCTTATAAAGTACACTTTCCAACAAGACCAACAGAAGTATTTTTTTCAGATAGTACTAGCTGTGAGTAATATGACTACACTTTCCAATAGTCTCAAATAGTAACAGCTTATAAAGTACATCTTTGGCTACTTCGAAGTTCTAACAAAAAACTAAACCACACACACGTTGAAGTGCTGTTACATAAGTCGGGTACATACTCCTAAACTACAACTTCAAATACAAACAGCGCTACCGCACCCACTACAACATAACATAGTAAAATCAGTTTATTAAGTTCCGCTTTCTTCGGCATTATCTCGTTGAATAAGGTTCTTCAGCTCCATCAACTCCTCTCTAAGCCTTTGTAATTGCTCTTGAATGATCACGTCAACATTACCATCCCTTGAGTTCACTTCACCACTGTATATATCAGGCCTCAGAAGATGCATGTTCATGTCCACCTCATACCACCATTTGAAGATTCCATTTGCACAATCACACCGATAAAACAGTTTCCAGGGTTGTCATGTGAACGCAATGAACAACGTGCAATCTTCTTACAGTGACACCTCACATGCAAAAGGTGAATCGGCTTTCACTGTTCCTGCCGTTTGATGATGAACATAGTACTGCAACTTGTCCACACACATTAGTAGCAAAAACAGTTTAAGAAGCAACAACGATACGTATTGAAATACGAGTAGCTCGATTAGGTTTGTTGCACCCCATCATCACAGCTGTATAACATTTACACCAACATACCAGATAACAAAATGGAGCAATACAAATTTTCATTACGACATCATGCTCGGGAGAAACATAATGGTACACAGGTGGAGCAATTCAAGTTTAATAACTTCAGGAAATGACCACTATAACATTATACCGATGCCGCTACAACAGAGCAACGTATACGAAATAGGCACCGCTACGACACTTGCATATCATAGCTAAATAAGCTGGTGTAATTAAGGGACATAGTATTCTACTTCAAAATCATTCATAATTTAATGATATAACAGCAGTTGTCCAAACAACATATATAGCAGTACACCATTCTTGTTTTACAATTCCTGTGTAACAGCAGCTGTAGCAAGCAACCGTGAACGACACACATTGCTAATGAGGCAAGATCCTCAAACATAATATCAGATTCATACTAATGTAAGAGACAATGTAAGAAGCAACAACGTTAAAGTATTGACTACGAGTAGCTCAGATTAGTTGTTGCCATCATCAAGCTGTATAACATTTACACCAACATGCCAGTAACAAAATGGAGCAAACATACGAATTTTCATATACGAATGCTCGGGAGCAACATATGGTAACAGTGGAGCAATTCAAGTTTAATAACTTCAGGAAATGACCACTATAACATTAACCGATCCGCAACAACAGAGCAACGTATACGAAATAGGCACCACTACGACACTTGCATATCATAGCTAAATAAGCTGGTGTAATTAAGGGCACATGTAAAAATCATAGTGCATCACATGTTCACACGGTAGTGCCATGGACTATACGATTAAGTAGGTGAAGGTTCGACCAAATCGTCGAAAAATAATAGCAGTAATCCAATGACAGCACTACCAAAATGTGAAACAGCGCACTCACGGGAAAACTCATAAACCCTAGAAACACCAATCGTGAAATCACAGCAGTAACAACAGTAGAGATCAGCTAGGGTTCTTTCGAGGAAATCAAAAACCAGCTAGGGTTGCGAACGGAAACAGGCAAGTGAGTAAGAGTCGAAATACATCAGCCAACGCAACCAACATCAAACACCATTGCTTCAAGAACCGAGTCACGTACCAGATTGCTGGGTTTCGAAGCGTTCAAACGCAGCAAGACTTGAGGCAAGTTTCGAAGAGCAAAAAGAACAACAGGAATGAGGAAGCGACAGGAGAGCGACAAGAGATCGACAATATCATCAACAGATCATTGCCAGTATATAGGCGTCAAAGCAAGACACAAGGAGCAGGACGAGGCGTGTGTCGGGAGAGAGTAGAGCAGCAGGAAATCGATAGAACAAATCGTAAATACGATTCTGAGTGAAGAATTAGGTTGCGATTCACAATGGAGCACCCATAAGTGAGTGAATCATCAAATTCATGTGGTCCATGTCGTGTCATGTCAGTGGAGAGACACGTCAAAATAGCCACGTAGCCACACGAAGAAGTAAGGGAAAAAGTGACAGATGACAAACGGACATAAGTACATGGGTGGGGAATTTAAATTCCCAAACCACATGGGGTGGGCCGTGTAATTAGGCCAAACCCCATGGGTGGGGATGTAAATTTCCCTATTTTATATGATATCGATATTTTTTTACACAAAAGGAAAGTATATTGTAGGTGTTTATATATTTTCCATGATCTAGCTTGAAATATAAAGTAAATATCCGTACATTTGTATTAGATAATAAAAGTTTACCATTCAACTAATAAAAAAATCTACACTTTAGTTTAATCAATTATGTGCTCGAATTTATAAACAAATCTATGCCTACAATTTAAAATCTATCATTTTAATTAAGTATCTACGCTCTCAATTAAATGAAGAATTAATACAAAATCTAAGTTTCTTAAAAACAATCTACACGTGTTAAAATCTATCATTTTACTCAATATTTACTTTTTCACTTATATGTGAAATATTAAAAAAAAAAACTAAACTTCTTAAAAACAAATCTACACCTACATTTGTAAAAATCTGTCTTTTTACTCAAATGTCTACGCTTTCACTTAATGAGAAATTAATAAAAATCTAAACTTTTTTCAAAAAATCTACACCTACATTTGTTAAATCCTATCATTTTACTCAAATATCTACATTTCACTTAAATATGAAATGAAAAAAAATCTAAACTTCTTTAAAAACAAATATACAGCTACATTTGTTAAAATATGTCATTTTACCCAAATATCAACACTTTTACTTTAATAAATAATTAATAAAAACCTAATCTTCTATAACAAATGTACACGTGTATTTTACAAAATCTATCATTTTACTTAAATATCTACATTTCACTAAATTAGGAATTAATAAAAAATGTACAGCTCTATCAAATATTTGTACCACTTGTATTACTTAATAAAATTTTACCTTAAAATGATAATAAATCTAATCTTTAATTTCATAAATTATGTGCTTTAATTTAAGAATCTATACTTTCATTTACTTTTCCATTTTAAAAATTGTATTATTTTACTAAGATATCTACACTTTTATTTAATTGAGGAAGTAATATTAGAGGTGAATATATATTTTAACTCTCAGTAGCAATATTTTTTTATGAAATGAAGAAATAAGAGGAAAAAAAATATAAGGATCTCACATTGTACTCAACTATTTTCCTTAAAATAACAAATTAGAATATCTTTGACATGGCCCCTTCTCATATCGCCTAAACTTGTTTGTTTAATTTACTTATTGCGTATTAGTTACTCACCATCAACTTAAAATAAATCTTACTAATGGTTTGATATATTATATCATCTAACATAAATTTAACACTTTCATCAACCGAATCTACATTTATATATTATAAGTATCCTTTTAGTAAATTATCTACACTTTTACCTAAATGAGCATGTAATATAGATATGATTATATATTGTCACAATTGATTTGAATAGAAAATTGTCATCTGTAAAACTAATTAATTAGAAATATTTTACAGGACATCTTAAAAATAAATAAAGAAGTAGTCGATAATGGATGTAAGAATTACAGCTTTTTTATATGGTAGTGGAAATTATTAATTAAAAAACAGTTATTAAGATTTTAATTACAAAAGTCCACAATACCCTTTATATAATTATTTGTTGATTTTCCTTTTTACAAAACAAATTAGTAAGCTAAAATATTCACAATGTGGATTAATTCTAATAAATAAAAATTGTAATCAAAAGGTTAAAAAATCTTGAGCACATGCTCAAACCAATCTCACATGGATACGCTTCTCTCTTTGGAAGGTCTATCTACCTACCAGACTCTACCTGATGACCACCAACACCTAGCCCGTTGATACAGCTTTTAGCCTTTACCATTTACTAGGAAAGCTGAGACGGTCCCCTATATGAAGCCCAAATATGTTCGCTCCTTAATCGGGAATGGGCCAAGCCCATCAGATTCTGAACTTTGACTCTGACAGGAGACAGGAGTCGCCGAATGAAGAGAATCCGTACCAGGAAACGACGCGCATAGACCGAAACAATAAGTCACAATGATCTTTCCACTGGCTACTCAACAATGGCGCTGGGAGACACCCGAGGGCGAAGCCATGGCAGATCGGATCACCGACCCTCCTCTTACTTTTCTTCGCTGTAGCTGTCATCGCTCTGACGTTTCTCTTCTTGGCATTCTCGTCCACTTCCGAATATTCATTTTTAAATTCCTCTTCTTCCACTGTCTCCAAATCCATTCACAACCTCGCTGGATCTCTCCAGTTCCATGGCGAAAAGGAGGAGAAGTATCTCTATTGGGGGTATAGAATTGATTGCCCGGGAAAGTTCTGCGACTCTTGTGCTGGATTGGGCCATCAGGAGTCCAGCCTCAGGTGTGCCCTAGAAGAGGCCATGGTTCTCGGGAGGTATTGGCTTTTGTTAAGCTTGTCTTTGCCCTTTCATATTCAGCCACCTTCTCGGTGTTTCAGTTTGGTTCTCCTGTTGGTTTTGGTTGGATTCCAAGGTGCCACTAATAGTTAATTTGGAAATGGTAATGTGAGGTAGAGCATTGTGAGGAAATGGTAATGAGTGGAAGAACATTGAGCTAGATTTGACATTCCTATTGCAGGTGACTATTTCACTGCATCTGTAGTAATATCCTGTATCTGTTTTGTAGGACCTTCGTGATGCCTTCTCGGATGTGTCTTAATCCAATGCACAACAACAAAGGACGGCTAGCAAATAGTACAAAATCTGAGAATGAGTAAGCCGCCCTTATTTTTTACAACAAAGAACCGTTGGTTCTTAAAATTTTGCTGTCTTTGGTAATGCGTTATCCAAACTCTTCTGGATTTGCAGGTGGATGAGTTCATCTTGTCCTATGGATTCGTTATATGATGTGGAGCTTATATCCCAAAAGGTACCCGTGGTTTTGGATAATTCCAAAACGTGGCATCAGGTTTTGTTCACTGCAATGAAGCTGGGTGCGAGAGGTGTTGCTCATGTGGAAAGTATGAGCAGAAGTGATCTCCTGGAGGATAGACGCTATGCCGATATATTGCTTATTAATAGGACTGCAAGTCCTCTGTCTTGGTAAATGACTTCCTGACGCTTTTATATTTGTGATTGCCTTCTGTCCGTATTAGTATCTTGTGTAAGAGCATACCACTATCCGCACAGAAGTTTTTCCGGAGTTTATATCCTTGTTATTTTCTTCTTTTTGATAGCACGGATGGAGATGAGTTACATGCTTGGAAATTCAATAACTGTTTGATATGATTATCACGTGCAGGTTTGCGGAATGCAGGAATAGGAAAAACCAGAGTTCCATCTTGTTGCCACATATGTTTCTCCCTTCGATGGCTGCTAAGAAACTAAGAGAGGCTGCAGATAAGGTGCATATATGCATGCAAGACTTATTATGAGTTTAATTGTTACTTGGAGATTGCTTAGAAGTTTTGAACTAATTTTTAACTGTTTATGATGGAGGTGCATAATAAGTCATAAGCAAGATAGCTTAGAAGAGCTTGTATAGTGTCATATCCACCCACATTGTTATAGTGGCTTTATTCCACTGCCTAAAGCATCCATCTGTTGAGACCATTAAAGCCTGTAGGTTATCCCAATTATCTGGTTAGGTGCAATGTTTTCAATTTCTAGATGGAGTAAAATTACTCATGTGCTAGGT